>CM023096.1:31167723-31504016 GCA_013103745.1 Gardenia jasminoides
AAGGCAGTGAAGTGGCTGGCGGACAAGGCGTGGCAGGAGCAGGAGATGGCTGGCTGGAAAGGTAGCTGTTTACGGAATTGGGCTGGGCGTTTTGTAAGCAAGCAGCTTCGCCGCCGCATGCTCGCCTAGTTGGTAATGCCTTCGGCCAGGCAACTGCATGCACCATCTGTATTTCGCGAACGCTGCCTCGCTAAAGTTCCTGTTCCCCGGAACATTTGACGACAAAGATAGACCCAAAACCAGAACTGCGTTTGAATGCAACTCTTAAGAATTAATCAAAGAAGAGGTATCTATGCGCTCACTTAGACAATGTGAGTAAGATACTTAGAAATTAATTTATTACATTAAGCTTTTTCTATTTTTGAATGTTTGTTTCTACCGTTTATGCACATTTGGTCCTCTTTTGTATAGGGATGGCAAATTGCTACCGAGCAAGAGATATCAGCGCTCTAAGAAAAATTGAGCTACCACACGTCTAAGAAAGAAAGTTACCCATTCAAAAAGGTACACCACCAAAAAATGTAAGTAATCTCTATGATTCAGGTTAGAAGAGACTGTTTTAATCCTTTCACTAACTATTTACTAAATATTCCATTTTTTCTCGCTATATGTGACCTATGGTAGCTTGCTCCAGCAGGACCGCAGCAGCTGAACAACTCTCAACGCCCATATCCCGCATTTGTCCAAACCCCGCGTTTACCAAAAATACAAGACACAAACAAGCAGGCCCACACCACCAAAGCTCGTAATTAATCGACGAATCCATTCAATGGGTCATCGTGAGAAATAATATTGAATGGGGACAAGATACTGAGTGACTGCACCATGCTCGTGGACTTAGCTATACAGGTTCCACGATGTGAGAAGTAAGTGCGGCATATATTTACGTAAGCAACCGCTGGTTAGTCTTCAAGAAATTATTATTATCGTTTTGCAATTCACATTCCTTTTAACAAACATTAAGTTCTATTATTTACAGAGCAGGGTTGAGTAGTGATTAGCGATGGAAAAGAGAGAGGGATGTAGCCAGGAAGCTCAAAGAAACTCCATTGTTCTAAAAAATTTGTGCTTCCTTTGAATAAGAGTGAGACCTTATTTTCGTTAATGATTATTTTACTGTTGTCATTATTTCCCGCTTTATACTTATACAAATGCACGGAATCGGCCCCGCTATCGCTATGGGATGATTTCATACGAAGGACAAGAAATCATATCCACCCTTCACAATTATCCCCGGCGGATTGCTGCTCGGCAATAAGAGTGATAATTATAATGGTTATGTTCTGTTTTTATCTCAACGTTGGCTCCTATAACATTTTATATCTGCCGCATGTAACACCACGCTGATATATACCAGTTTTTTTTTCCTTCCGTGAGTTGCATTGGGTACTCTGGTTTGATTCTCAGATTTT
Organism: Gardenia jasminoides; assembly: GCA_013103745.1. Taxonomy (NCBI): domain Eukaryota; kingdom Viridiplantae; phylum Streptophyta; class Magnoliopsida; order Gentianales; family Rubiaceae; genus Gardenia; species Gardenia jasminoides. The sequence continues at coordinate 31,169,136 of CM023096.1, forward strand.
GTCGATCCGCTTCTATAAGAAGCAAGAAAGTTTAAGAATCAGTGCAACCCACCAAAGGATTCATTATACCGCAATATTCAACTTTGTTATCTAATTCGCTTACATTATTTTGCTCATTTATTCTTAAGTGGGCACCCAAACACTAGATTGATTACACATACTTTTGTCGAGCAAGGATTACATTAATAGGTACAATTCCAAATTTTCTCGAAAGGCATTCAAAGCACTTACTCTAATCAGTAATGTTAATCCCATTTCACAAAAAGGTAGCAAAAATGCTTTCAAGCACGTGATCATCTTGATAGCATGTTTTAATATTTTTTCCTCGCTGTTTACACTATAGAATAACTTGTCAAAGCATACTTTCCATTTCAAACATATATTTCTGCTAAAATACTGCATATGAGTTGTAAAATTGGTTATCGGGTTAAGCAGTAAAGAAATTATCGGTCAATTTACTTGTAACTCGTATGGTGAAACACGCTATCGCCTAGGTGTCCGGTGCATTGTTATTTTGCGCATTCTTTAATTTTATAGGTTATAGGCTGGCATTTACTGATATTTATAAGAATACCCCGGATGATAGACGCTTTGATGCTGATTTGGCTGATGAACCCGGAAGCGATGCACCACCTTCCTGGTACCTGGGAGAACCGAAGCGCAGAGACCCCAACATTTAACCTACCGGAAGCTTGTACGCGATTCCGAACGAGGCTGTCCTGCATAACAACACCCACTGAATGGCATCGCGCGTTTATTAAATCCATTGTCCTTTTCCTTGCTCCGCTTAATGTTGAATCAAGCTCTTCTCGCGAATGCCTAAATTAAAGACATTTCTTATCTATATATCAAGCTCAGGTGTATAGTAGAGTATTTAGAAGGAAGCGAGCATGAGTATATTACACTGGTTAATTATGATACCCAATTTACCTAAAGACCAAATGAACCAAAAATGATCTCGCTGTTTTCATGATTTCAATGCTAATGCTAAATGCCTGATCACTGAGGTGTTTAAATCTATGTTTTAGAAATCTTAAATCCATGAGTACTTTATTAAGAACTACAATACAGATTCGATTTAATTTATTACAGAGAGAATGTCGCTACTAAGAAATTGCAGGTTCGGATTTCTCCAAAGGCTCTTGATGAACCTCCAGAGAAATGGCAAAGATGATTCCCAAGATGTGATAAAGGCAAAATGCAAGAAGAAGTGCGCAAAATTAACCTTAAATCAAGTACCAATTTTAAAAGCAGTCATTAATGCGTTCATAGGTCCTCATTTCCTTTTGTTTTTTTTGATATTTAACCAGCTCCGTAAGACTTTGTTCTCTCCGTTGACATTATCTCTGTTTTAGACATTACTTTATTAATCAACAATAATGATGTTTATCTTTGACGTTGTTTTTATTTGAGTGAACCATTTTTGGTTGTTCATGCGATTGACTCTCTCTCACATCGGTGCGACCGTTTAAACTACACCAACTTTATTTCAGTTGCACCAACTCATGCACCAATTGAAAAATTTATATATTTATCGGTTGCCACCATTCATCGCGACAATTAGAATACATTCAAGGGATCGCTATTTTACACTCTCTTAGTTGTGCTTAAACACTTATACTACCTTTACTATTATAAATATACCCGGATGCTATAAATATGTATTGCTTTTATGTACAGCTATTTTAAATTTTACTGTCTAATTATTTTCAATGATAGTTCCACTAGTCGCACTACGCCTTTATTAGCTACCGTGATCGCCGTTCGGTTAAAAAAAACTATGCTACATTAATAGCATCAAGGAAACTTTACCGTCTGTTTTTTAATTTTTCTATGATCATTACTATTCAAGAAAATGATGGACATGTACCTAACAAAATAACACGGCGTGAAAAGTTACAAATAAGTCTATCTGAGACACTATAACCTTATATTTATTTTCTTCTAGCTCATGCATAAAATTTGGTAAGTCTTCGTATATATACTACTAGTATCTGGCATATAACTTTTCTCGTTCTCTTGTCATCTCCTGTCATCATTTCAATGTCAAAGTGCATCCGCTCAGCTTCAGCTCTTCTGCGATGTTTACAAGCAACAACTTCTATCCTTGTTGTTTCTCTTCAAAATGCATGGCCGCAGACGTATAAAAGTTCACCTTTTATTTTGTTACTTAGCGTTTTAGCACGCTTATGCCGCGTGATGTAATTTTTTCCTATTCAAAACAATCATTCTTAAATGCTAGCCTATTAACAAATTAATGTATATTAAAATACATTATTTTTATAATAGAATCATATCTCATTTGATTCTAAACAATTGTCACATCTACCCTGATGTAGCCAAACAAACTTTCATTTCAACCCAATAAAAGCATGAGACTATTAATTTGGGCTTGACTATAGGCAATAAAGGACAAGCTATGAACCTTTGTGGGATTTCCTCTCTTGCCTAATGTATAACCCTCTTATATCTGGCCAGTGCAATTTCCATCACCTTTATAACCGGCTCACCATAGTACAACTGGTGCTTTTTATTTAATCGTGGCCTCTTCTTATTAGACTTACATCTTTCACACTTCCAGATGGTTTGGTCACTCATATGTCACATACCTTTTACTTTTGTGTTATCCTTATTATTAAAGATTTAAACACTACATTTTTTCAAATACCCATTCCCCACATGTATTTCCTAGAATTAATCTCCCTCCCACCCAATTCTGAGCTTCTTGACCCATTGCTATGAAATAATTATTTTTTTCAATAAAAAATTTGGTTACATTTAAATTAATTCCCACCTTTAATCCGCTCATTTATAAAACTCCGATGCATGTATGCATTTTTTATGTGTTCATTCATTCTTACCTTTTTATTCAAACCTGAATGTTTAATAGCTCCAATTTTAATTAATATTTTTTTACTTCATTTTATACAAAGATATATAACCATGATTCCTTCTCCTTCACTATCATACTCTTCTTCGTTTAGCTTTCAACTGTTTCGATTTGAACTTTTTAATTTTTACTACATTAAATTCTTCAGACGGTTACCAAAAAGTCTTTGTTCAGCTTATCTCTCATTTTTCTTTAATTATTATATTTATTGTTTCATAAAACGAATGCTTCTTTCTCTTCATTGTTTCTCCCAAAAAAAATGTCATTTTCAGTTATCAAACACAATTTTCTTTCCAACCTAATTCATTTTTAAGACAAAAAATAGCTAAAAGAAAGCAAACTTCCACCTTTCGTCCCCATTACTACTATACTAAACATATCTTCCATTCTATTGTATTATACTTGAATTCATTCAAATAATCTTTATCTTACAGTCACATGCTATGATAAATTTTTTCCATTCTATTATTCGTTAAACCATACGTATATAAAAGATTGTGCTCTTATTAAATATACATTATACTTCAAAAATTCTCTTCTTATCATTTCTATTACAAGACGTCTCACAATGAAGCCTATCACTATCCTTTGCTTACATTCATCCGCCGATTAGATTATCGGGCCTCCAACTTATAGAAGCTGCTCAGTTTCCGTATAAAACAACTCAAGCATGCATAAAAAATTTTGGACCTTTTGTATTAATGCGTGAAAGTCTAAGAAATACATTATATATTTACTTATAAAATACACTTCTTATACATTGCTAGTAGTTGTACTCTGCTTTTATTTGCGCCCCAATTCCCCACCTCTCTATATCTCTCCTACTCGTTAACTTTTCCATTTATCGTCTTGCAAAAAATTTCACCAACCATCTTCATTCACCAAATTCATCGGGCTCTTTTGTTATAGAAATCCTCAACCAAAACACAGGTAATGTTCCATCCTCATTTTTAAGAGCTTTAACAAATTTTACCATTTTTTTCTCCCAGATATTCTTTCCACATTCCTCATATGTTCTTTCTTTTCTGCTTTCCCTCTCACTTTAATGGCAGGTGGTAATCCAGTTGTTCATGGACAATTTTCACTTGGGATCGATCATCACATCAGACCTTGCTGTTTTATATTCAAATGCAATCAAGGAGGGATGGTATGCTTTCTTTCCTCAACAAGTTCTGAACTTGCCTCCGTTCCACGTGTCTGCACAATCTGCCTAACAGAAAGATAACATGACTTTAATTTTCTCCCCATCTCGGATCTTACCACCTCGCCGCTCGAGGTTACTAGAAGAGCAGCAAAACACAATCCTTTCTCGTGATATGGAAACTATACTTGGCCTATTACCAATTCCGACCATGCATTTCAAAGGGATGGGATGAATATCGCCATGACATTGCTAATGTGCACGACTAATTTGTTGCTATTTCAGCCATGCTGGAACTTAATATTTGACATCATCCACTTTTGTGAGCTCCAAAAAAAGGTTTTTTCTTCGATGGACTGCTCTTTTCCAGTCTTCCTGTAGAGTAACATCCACAACAAACAAGGTTCATATATCTTGTAGCCCCGCTCTGTATACCCACCCTATGTAATAGTTTCTTTTCGTTTACTATAGACTTACCAATTGTTTACAGTACCCTATCGGAGAGAACTTGTTCAGATATTAGACGCCAGCGAGTAGCCTCATCCTTGGAACCAGATTCATCGCAAGACCTCTCTGATTCTGTTTGTTTCTATCAGATTTTCAACTCTGCTTCACCAAATACCTTGGCAAGTATCTGTTATATCCATTATCCTTTCGCCTGCAACCATATTCCTTAAACTTTTTTTAATTAGTTCGTATTTCTAATCTACATTTCCTTACTCGTTGTTAGCAAATTCCAAGATTCATTGACTACTACATCAATGGTGACAAAACTCCTACTCTGCTTCTCAAAACTGGTCACCAAGCACAGAATTGGTTTTACGTAGCAAAAGCTTAAAGAATAATTGAGAGATTTCATTCTTTCGCCACTGCAGTGGTATAATGATGTCCTTGTGTTCATTCCCAACCTGTAACCACCTTTTGTTTTAATATTTGATGACAACTGGAATCGAAAGAATATTTCCCGGTCATTTTCCTTCGATATTTACCTGATACATGAAGTTCGCTTGATCTATGTATTTCTTATTTTCATAACAATCTCGAATAAATTTATTTAGACTTCATAGAACATTCTATCTTTTTATTCTTAACGGCAATCCCAAATTTGAAAATTACAGCTTCCGTCAAGCATCCCATTAGATACATACATATCAAACCATACAATCAACTCCCTCGCTAATACATCACATATTATTACTTACTTATACTTAACAGGAAACCATCCATTCTTCAAACAATCTGTCTCCATCCATGACGCAGGCCAACAGCAAATATACAAAAAAGAAAAAGAACAATTAGCACAAATATTTACAGTTTATAAAATAACGAAAAACATATGTTCAAACCACCTTTCAATCGCTGTAACCCTCTGAGCTATCAAACGTCGACGGAGAAGGCATGTAATATCGATCTTCTGCAATATCAAACCTTACTTTTCCAGCGATTAAATTCAGAATTGGGAATTTTTTCCGCCGTCAAAGCACCATTAAGCACACAAATTCCATCCCTCCCTCATAGAATTCTCTAAACATGGGATCATATATTTCATTCTTTAACAGAGATAATTCAGATTTATCTAGTAGCTGGCTCACATCGATTCTCTGCATGGACCTTGCATTGATACGCATACGCTTCGCGATAGCTAGCCGCCCATTTCTTTCTCTTCAAGTCTGCCTCGGATAGCAATCTCGGATAAACGTGAAATCTTCGATTCTCGCAAGCCATTCTCCAACTCAGTTCCTTGCATAGAAGATTCTAAAAATTTGATATGTACAACAACACATCGTCTACATATAACAAGATGACATTCATACTTTTCCTGACAAAAAAAAGTATTCACACGTGAACTCTCAAGAATAATCTCCTAGGAACTACAAGACATCACTAAACAACAACACCAGATGGATATTTTGAAAAGTCATAAATTTTTGTATTTTAGCTTCTTCTTAACCGTTGTGTAATAAATTTAAAACACCTTTTCACATTTTATCCCTTTTGAGCAGTATCTTTCACAAGCATACAATACTTCTCAATATATTTTCCTTGACTACACGCAGACATGCGTAAAAGTAGTCTCTTACTTCTCCTTAGATTGATTTCATCATTTTTTCCCACATTTTCTTACATTGCATTTCACCTTAAGACCTTGCTCCGGGCATCTAAATCAGGTATCAATACCTCAATATAGCAAGTGCTTTTATATCTCAAGTTCGCACCATAAGGGTAACCCTATTTTACCTAGGGAATTAGCCAATAAAGACTCACCCGATTTCTATCATGCAATGCATTTCCCTTCAGTTGCCTCTTTTCACAAAGGTGTAAACCAAGTTCATTTATCCAGTCTCACCACATGGCAAGGCAATTTTCTCTGCACCAGTTTATAATAGCTAAATACATTCGATTGTAATAACTTTAGCCATGAAAATTCTTTATTGCTAATTAAACTTTTTCCACCTCCAACCTGCAGTACACTAAAGACCTTCACTTATAAGCTGCTTAGGCATCCATCTTATTATGAGCTCCCTGCTTGCATTCTCCATCTGCAGCTGAATGAATAAAATTCAAAACAAATTGTAGAAAAAAAAATTTATTAAACCCAGATCAGTTGTGATTTTAATGGTTGCTATGACATTCAGATAAAGCCAAGAAATAAGATCACTCAAAGTATTTTTTGTGTATAATATTAACATCTTTTTCTGGTGACCAGAGACAATTCATACACGTGAAACATTCAACTTTTCAGCTACATCACTTCACAATAATTCTGTTACTTCAAATCGGGAGAGAGAAAACTTAGTATTCAAATTAAATAAACACTAGACCATACATTTATCCAATGGATAACATGTGAATTGCTCCCCCCATCAAAGTAGAGCCAATTAGCTAAAGTTATACAGGACAAAACATACGATCAAAATTCTAAAAAGTCACGCTATTCCCCACTGTCCATTTCCCCCTACCACTATGCAATCTCCTAAACCAATCCATTTTCCTTTCACATCTGCACTAACAACGTCTTGTTATGTAAAACCTTCTCGCCCTTTAATAATTTCCAGAGCAACTTCCATACTATACAAAGGTGAGAAAGATTCCGGTAAAGTTGCTATATCCCTGACTTATCCAACAGGTGTAAATCAGTTACCTATTAAGCACGGGATGGCCATGCTGGTGAGATCATGCTTAGCATGTCAGCAATTTATCTGATTCCTTTTCGCAATCCCAATATAAAAAATAGCTGTATTATTCCCGCACTCAAATTTCGGAATTCCTATAACATATGGAGCTTCGTAGGGTACTTCATTGTATTATTAATTCTTAAGTTATTTCTTCTTAATCCCTATCTCCTTCATAGCGTCCTCCAATCCTCCATCCCTGCACTTCTAAATCGCCTTGGAGCATAAAACCTGCAACTTTTACATCCACCATTTAACAGTTCTTCCCATACCTTTTTTTTTTCGCCAAAACTGCGCTCGTCACAAGTTTATCTTCTGTTGCAAGCCTTCCACAAATGGATCTTATTCCTGTTTCTCTACCAAATATTAATCCATCAACATCAGATTGGGTTGTCATTCTTCAGGTTCTTGAGGTCTCTCATCTTAAATCTTATCCACACTCAACAAAAAAATACACCCAAGTGGTGCTAGCCGATGAAGAGGTACTATATACCTATCTTTTTCCCTTACCTTCATGACGTTCTATCGTTTTGCACCTGACATTAAGAGCCAATTATTTTAGGGCGTTAAAGTTGTTATGCATGTGCCTGAAGACATCATCACCCATTTTACTGGACTGCTTATCCCATTCAAAACATATTACATCGCTTCGAAAGCATCCGTTCATGGACATATGGCTCGTTCGCTACATCTACATACAACTTTTCCTGGATTGCCACCAAAAACACTTTGGTCCAAGAAGTTGAGCAGCTCAGCCATCCTTCTCTTCCATTTTTTTTCCACTTACACCGCTTTACAATGCTCGATGCAATTGCTGATACAGATGACTTAATAAGTATGCCTGTATTCATATTACATGATTTCTGCTTGGTATGCTTGCTAACTAATGATAGCTTCTGATTTCTTTTTTTTTTTTAAGATATCATGGGGATTATTTTGCATGCTTTTCCTATGAGAAAAGATGCATCCTCGAGGGGAACAAAGCATTTCCGGAACTACATCATTGCCAATCAAGAGTAGATAGCTTAACTATTAACTTGACGCATTTATACAATTAATGAAACATGATGTAGGGTTTCAAATTACAACTTTTTCCCTTCTTATAGCATGAAGCCAATGATCCTAACACTGTGGAATGAGTTCGAAGAGCTTCGGCAGACGTTTATCACACCTACAGATAACACTTTCCCAGTTATTATTGGCATTCGAGTTAGAGTGACAACAAGAAATTGTAACGATCATGCTAACTCCATTTTCCTGCCTACATACCTTAGTGTGTTGAGCATTTTCTATCCTATTCCTGTTCGTGACGGTCCTCTTTTTATCTCTAATATTAGATCTAACTTTTTCAACACATCCTTCTTTCGTGATATTGCTCGAACCGCATATCCAAGAAGCATTGAGCTTGAAACTATGGTCAGCTTCTATGCTTGCTTTTATATCTTCCTAGCTATAATTATTTATTTACTTATCTATTCTCTGTTTATCGCTGCATGGCAATATGGATAAGCTTAACACAAATGATTAACTCATTTTCTTATGCAAATACACATTCTTCTCCCACACAATGAATGTTGAATCACTCATATTCTGCTCTATCGGACATGGTCAAATAATAATTTCCCCCTTTCAATTCCAAGTCATATTTTTTCATTCTGAATACTAACGTTTGGCTATCTTCATTTTGCAATTATTCTGTTTCTTAGACCCACCCTGTTGCATGGATTAAGGTATTGACCTAAGCTCTACAAATCATAAGATGTACTTCATGGCTTGTCCTGTTTGTGATAGGCCTAACAATTTTAACCCAACAAAAGCAGTTACATGCCATTTTTGCCATAACACCGTTCGCTTATCACCAAGGTTAATGCCAATCCGTAGTTTTATTCTTTCAAGTTTATTCCACTATTTACACGTTTACTTTCCTTATTGACTTTATATTTCTATATTTATTCCGTGCATGTATTACACTTTCAATAGTTGATTGACGGATTCTTATGTGCTCTGCATACCATTTGAGTTTGAGAGGCTCCTTGGATTCTCCATTTCAAATACACCTTGCTTTGAAAGACTGGTAATTATGCATTCTAAATATCAATCATCTTTTATAATATTCAGCCCATTCATACTTTTATACATAATGTTCTATTTGAATTCTAAGAGTCTTAACATCGTCAATCTTATCCCCACTCTCAAGGGAAAATGCTCATCTTCTATGTTAAACCTTCTTACTTTGAATCACGCTTAGCTAGATATGCAACCCACAATATTATCACTTCTTATTTCATGGAAGAAGCCATCAACTTAAATAATCGAGCATCAATTACTAGCAACTCAGGACAAAGCAGATTCCGCAGTTGTGTCCATGCATTAGTTACTAGATTTTAGTGTATTTTGTATAATGCTCTACTTTCTATGATATTCATTTTCATTTTCAGCGAAAATTACCTAGACTATGTGTACTTCTACTTTCTTTGACTAATTTCTCGCCTTTTGCATAGCTATAGTGATTTCTATTTCGAAATCAACAATCCCCCGCCTTAACTTCAATGCTCAAATATACACAAAAATATGTTACCTTAATCATCCAAACAAATAATCACATTGAATTCCATACATTGATATAATATACACACATTGTGCAGCTACATTTCTTTCTCGTTTGCAACTGCCAATATACATCTGGGCATAGCTGGGCATATTTACCCATTCACCGCGCATGTGCGCGGTGTGCACCTCCTAGTTTTCTTTAAATGAAGGAGTTACCTTAGTAGAAGGCCGTATAAATAGTCCCTCACATGTTATATTTGTTTACTCATCACTTCTAAAATGATATATTCACTCTGCACATGATATATAAAATATATCTCTTTTTTTTTTTTTTGTTCTTTGCTCCCAAAATAGTGTACATTTCATCCGAACATGATATATAAAATGTGCCATTATGATTCATAAATGTATCGCAGATTATATTATAAACTATTTTTAATTTGAAATTATGGTTTCAAAATGCACCACAAGCTACATTTTAGTCTAAAATTATATGTTATATTTTTGTATTTCTTTGTTCCTCGCTTTCAAAGTTATGCACATTCTTCCTAAACATGTGCAAAATGCACCATTATAGTTCCTAGATTTTGTACCATTCTACTTCCAAGATGTATCGCAAACTACTTATTAGTCCGAAAAAAGGGTGATGTGCACGTAAATATGGCGATAGCTCAAGAGCATTTTGATAAATTGCCTAATGTCCCGATTGCTCCCAAAATCATTATTGAGAACCTATGAGCCATAAACCCATTAATTACATATCAGATACACTCTATAGATAACATCGTGAGGCCTTGCTTGTCCAAGTAATAAATTGATCAAAAGCCAACTTCCAAAGTAAATCTTGCTCGAAACTAGGATAAAATGTCTCCCTAATTAAAGGGCATTTAGCATAAAATGAAGGGATTAAAAGGTAGTCCAATTCCCGAGCATGGCAGAACCCAACGGGACCAAGGTACTTACAAAATTCAGGAAGTTGATAAAAGAAAGAAATGCTTGCTTTCTTTTGAGCAAACAAAGAATGCTTATGTAAGGACAAAAAGTAGCAAACATATTTTGTTCATTAATAAATTTTTCGAACAATTAAAAACCCTTCCTGGATGATATTAAAAAAGATTTCAAACTCAAATTAAAATAATTTCCAAAGAAACTTTTGACTTAAAAAAATGATAACCAATAAATTGGACATATACTCCATAAGCCGAAGGAGTGATGTGTAAATTCCTGGCCCTTTAAACTTGGGTTGGTCTCGAAGAAGAGCAAAGAAGCAAGACCAAGTCAGTACTAATTGATTGAACTCAACATGGGCATAACCAGCACTGATGCATTTCAAGTCTAACATTTTCCAAAGCTTATTTCTTCAATGACAATGCATCCATGGACCACAGGGTCCATAAACTTGGACGCCCTGGTGATTGAATCGTCCCATAAAAGTTCTCCATTGCTGCTTCAAAATGAAACATGGCTTGTCTCCAGGTGCGAATCAGACTTCAAGGAGCAAGAAAATATTCCGGTTCTCTCACATCTATGTTCAGTAGGTTTTGCAGCTACAATCCTCAACGCCTCATCCGAGATCTGATAGCACTGAGGAAATCATACCATAAACATACACCAGCAACCTCGAACAATAAGTACGCACCATAATTATTTTGCAATCATCCAGAACATCACCTACCATAAGTACGTACAACAGGCACAGTAATTTGAGCACATCCTTCTGTAGTAATACTGTATCCTTCTCAGACTGGGAAAATCACGTTAGCACAATAGACACTGCAGTCCCCATTCTGTCCTTGGTACACCAGAAAGGCATCTTCAGAAACTTTCTCCAATTTTACATTGCCAGCATCTGTCAGACAGATAAACATGGAAGGTTCGATGCTGTTACCAGATTGCAGGACAAGTCCAAGATCAAGAGCTGCAGCTTGGGAAGCATCCCGTAGGAACACGTTGATATAACAACCTTCCATGTTCTTCAATAGTCTCAACAGCTGAGAATACAGCATCCTTGTCATTCTGCAAAAAAGCCCCAGCAACAACAATGATACAGAGGTTCTTGTAAGCATTGAAGAGAAAAGATGGCAATTCTCAGCAACTCCCTTTAGGGTGTTTGAGGGCCTGCTCCAAAATATTCGTGATTATAGTTGGAGACTGTTGCAGGAACATCACAACCCACCTTAGATTGGGTGCTTGAACATCTTTTCAGTTTCTGGCATTTACCATAGCAGCTTCTACCTTGACCCAGAACATGTAAATGACAAGCAATGTCCACAGGGAGGGGGGAGGGGGGGGGAGAGGATGCAAAGGATAAGAGCATGACATGCCATCCGAATTACCAAGTCCACACAAAGAAAAATGTGAGGATAGGACAATTGACCCTCCACATATGAGAGAACTACTGAGGATAAACAACAGCAGTCAAGAAAATCCTTAGACAGATGCACTCTGCTGGCTCCAGAAGTCTCTTTTTTAAGACAAGGATACTAGTTCAGGAAAAAAACATCTTCGAATGCAGTAAATGTTACAATTACTAATAAATAGTTTGAAATCTGAAATTAAGATCACATAAGAAAATATTGAACCTAAAATTTTGGTTCTAACTAATGGTCTAAAAGGGAATCTAACAAAGAAAATATCTCCAGGATTTGAGATGAATTAACCACCCTAATGAAAGGAGTTATAATTCTGCATTAAATCATCTCAAATAACTAGCATTTCTGAAGTTTTCTGCAGGACCAAAATGGTATACATAATGCCAGATTTACCTTTCTGTTTGACAGAGCAATAACTATTCTTTGAGACACTCATGGTCTTTGCTGGCCAAATCTTTTTCTTCTAGAGGGAGGAAGACCATAAGACAGCTCCCTCAAACATATGCACCATATGCATACAGGTAAAGTTTTACAGATTACTCACGTGCCTGACTCACTCTTGTGAGATTAGATTCATATGCATTCAGAATTCAAGAACAGTATCTCAGTACCAACCAAGAGGAAAACATTTTCTATCTTACAACAGATGCTGGTTTTCATAGTTAAGAAAAAGCAGATGTCAGAATTTGGATTGAGGCAATCATTCTCACACCAAACATTATTTGGCCCCATTTTGTTTAAGAAATCCTTCAATGCCACATTGGTTTCAGCATCAGGTAGTTTACTAGCAACCCCACAACTTTGTCTGGCTTGGCTTGGTGGATGATTTCGGCAACCCTGGTAAGAGCATCATGCCAACCCTGTCTTGAAACCTCCTATGGACCATGAATCACAGGATCATTCTACCTCTGCCTCTTTATCCCATCAAAAAAGAAATATGCCTTGCCTAATATCCAATTTCCATTGATATCTCTAACCAGGAAATGCAGGCATATTGCAGTCACACCTATGATAAAACAGTAGACACTGAAAACATGTGCATCAGCAAATACTTAAAACATGTATCAAACCTACGACTAAAGACACGCCAAGATCAGCAGACACTTAAAACGCTAAATACTTAAAACACATGCCAAGATCAGCAATGGTCTAGTACAGCACCAAAAGACCACATGCTTAATAAAAGTTGACATGAGGTGCTTGCCTAACAAAAATAGCCAACATGATCCTAACACCATAAAAGCTACAAAAAATAACTTTGAGTAAAGAATTATGATGAAAAACAAAAATTTATTCAAGTTAGTAATTTGCAAAGTAGTTCAATGCAGACTGAATATTAATGCACCACTATCTTCAAACCATTTGAGTAGGAAATATGGATCACCACAATAAAACTGACATAGATTCTATGGTGTAACAAGTAATGCAAACTAGATCTGATGTAATAAAGACTAACATACAGAGTCTTGGTCATACCTTGTACATTGAATGCACCTAGTCATGACAGCCTTGACCAATAAAAGATCCTCATCAACCACAAACCTTGTTTCAGTATAATGGCCAGATCAGAACCAAAAGCCATAGACTGATCCTGGAGATGACACCGGCCATTTTGATCACAGATTGGGAAATTCAATGGATGATTCTTCAGCAAAATTTCCATAACCCCTTCTCGCATCTTCTTAGCGAGATGTCTATCGATATTAGTTTTAGTTCCTATGAAATCATCGTCAACAAAGAACCAACAAGAAATAAAAGAAACCTTTTCTTCCAGAATTGAAATGTTATCTACTTAATCTCAAATTTTGTTCTACACTCTTGAAACAGTCCACTCTTCTTTCAAACACTGGCTCACTTCACAAGCAAACTGTTTGGTGCTTGCATGCAGAGCAAATCAACAGCAAGCCTTCTATTACTCAAAATGGTTAACAATCAGAGTAGGCAAAAGAAACTGTAAGCATCTTAAATTACGAAATAATTTACGCCTCATCAAGTGATAAATCATGTGTAAATATATAAACAAAGCAACTAAAGGAACTTCTAAATTTGCTTCACTATTTTTACACACCAGATTAGACAAAATGATGGGACCAAAAAAAGGTTACATCGGTCAAAGACCACCACTAGTGAGAGTAGAAATCAGTTTGAAAACAAGGTATTTCAGACAAAATTTTTAGTGTGCAGCTTCATTCTTCCATTTGAAGACTATCTTGAACTAATTTTCTTTGTTTTCTAGCTCCCATTCTTCTTCTCCTTCTTATTCATCAGAGTCTTCATTCTCATCCTCGTCCCCTTCTTCTCTGCTGTCTTCATCATTGTCTTCATCATCACCATTTTCTCCTTCTTTTCCTTCTTTCTTATCCTGCTTCTTTTTGGCATTACTATTTCCTGAATACAACAAAGAACGACAAGGTGAAGATAACCGCCAAACATGATTCTCTTGCATAACCATATGCTAAGGAATTTGTTCAAATCACAAAATGATTCTAATTAAGATGACCATAAAAGTGAGAAATTGAGAGGATAAAATTTATCTATAAAGTAATGGATGTCATGCTAACAAATTTTGATCAGTGAGATGCAAAGGATACAAGGAGGACACAAACCTACTGAACTCAACAATCCACAAGACAGGTGTGACCAGTTAACACAATGCAGCAAACCACAAGTGCCACTTATAGAACTGTCAATGCGGATGAGGAACAAGGCAGTCCTTCACCCACAGACTGGCAGATAAATTAGTAGTAGTCGAATATTCCATTGTTATTATTATTTTTTCAAACTTTACTCAGTCCAAAGGCAGGGCATGATTTAACAAACTAATGTAGAATGTAATTCCATTTTGCTAATACAGAACTCACAGGATAACATCAAAGTTTAAGCCATTAAGAAGTAGATGAAGAGTTCACACAAGAGTTTGAAGAAATAAGATGTCAAGTAAACATGGAACTCTATCATTTTTTATGAGGTTAAGAAATTAAGACGTTGAACAATACCATATTCACTGTATATGACTACACCAGAACATAATCCTTCCTCAATTTTCATGAGCTGAAGTGTCATACGCGGCCCAATCTCTTGGAGCTTCACAGCACTTTTTGTAGATACCTGATTTACTCTACCAAGATCTGTTGCCAGGCTAACAGTTGCAGCTTCATCATCCGCTTCACTTTCTGACCCGTAACCAGCCCTTCAAGTATGAAAAGGGAAAGCAGAATGAGGACTGAGAACCTAAGCGCTTTTAAAGCCGAAGACTTGCTGATCATATCTTTCTTCCTCTTGTTTTATGTCATTAGCAGAGTCTGTTAGCATACAAGTTTCCTGGGAATCTTTCCAGGTTATTCAGTCACTTTCTATTGGTCTGAAATCACCTACATTTACGAGTGCCAATCATTTGTCACTCAAGTTGACCACAAGCTTTATTTTCCTGGGTCTCAGATGAAGCTCACCCATAGATTATCAATTATATGTTTAAATCTCTCACAAATACCCTCAGTTTCAGATAATACGCAGAGGCATAAAAATAGAGAGAGAGAGAGAGAGAGAGAGATACTTTGTCACAAAATCGCTCACATCTCGAAGACTTCTTAAATCAGGCACCTGATGATTCTGTACAAATTTTCTAATTCTGCGTGAGACTCCAACAGGTTGTAATCTGATTGAGTAATGGCGAAAATCAATAAGCTTTGTATCTTTATTGTAATTAAGCAACACAATTCTTTGGCAAGAGGAAAGTTTGACCTGCAGTAGACAAAGCATGAGAAAAAGGGAAATAGCCCCAATGCCAAAAATTTTTTGATCATATATCTTTACTCACAGTGTTTATGTCAATAGCAGGAAAGATATTCTGGAACATGATAGTTGCAAGCTTTAGATGTTGCTCTCCAGTACCAAAACCAGAAAGCACGATCTGCACCATTCACTCAAAAGCTTCACAAATAAAAAAAAAAGACCATGACCAACAAAATGAACATTTGAACAAAAGCTACATGTGGCAATCCCTGATACAACAATGACACACAGAATGCCTAACCCAAAAAACGGACAAACCAGCAAACAATGTCATTCCAATAACAGCAGTGTTAACAGAAAATATACCAAGGGTGAATTTTTGAAAAGATCTTGAGGACATCTTGGGCGTAGCTGAGATTGTGCAATATCAGATGCCAATGAATATTCCTGTATCTTGAATGTAATCGTAGGGCCCTGGGGTGTTCTAGCAACCCTCAAGTATGGTGCAGCCTCTGTTTTTGATAGGATAAGGAAATGGGTGACACCCATGGGACCAGCCACATTCAAAAAGTCTTTGAGATTATTTCGCTTCTTCTCCTGTAACAGCAAGAACAATCAAAGAACTAACTAACTAACAAGATCACAATGTCCCCTAAACACGAAGCAGGCAAAATTGCCTTCTGACAGTGAATCTCCAAATAACTTGCAAATAACTTTCTCAGGTTGTTAAAACATGAGGGATGCAAATGATATAATCGAAAGACACTGTTAGAAGCGCAAAAGTATGAAAAATTTAACAGCAATGACTTGGTTTGAGCAAATTAAGCATTCACTTACCCTGAGCTTGAGAGCAGTGAAAGGAAGCATCAACTTTCTCAAGTCCATTTGCAGCTGTCTGAGAGGACCAGGCAATTTTCCCCTTGAAAACACAAAGCTTTTGGGAATCTTCTCTCCAGTTACATGATCCACACTTGGCTGCTTCCTCGCAACAGGCTTCACAAACACCTTCCTCTTTTTCTGAAAGCAATTTTCGAAAAAACATTTAAAAATAGAAATTAAACTTAATTACAATCAATAAAGTTGGTAAGCATACACATTAAGCTAGGGTTCGTTAAAAAAATCAAACCACAGTAAATCAAAAATGCTTTCCTTTACTTCTGAACCCATTTTTCCAAGAAAAATTGAACTCCACTAGCATCAATAAGGTTGGTAAGCTACAAATTAAGCTACTTTTCGCGAAAAAATTAGAGCACAGAAAAATCGAAAAACCTACATTCCTGAAACGAGCCATACTCAGTACGGAATTTTCTCAAGATCAGAGGTGCGATTGGAGGAGCGAGGAATCTGATATATATCTGAGAATCTGGAGATGGAAAACAAGAGAGGGGCTTTTGGTTAGGGTTTTAGGGGAATATAATCAGTCTTGGTGTTGCTGTGACCTCCCCTGGTAATTAAATTTACGCATTTGCCCATTTCTATGTTATTTGTTAGGGGTAATTTCAGAAACCTTCCCTGAAGTTTCTAACTATTTCACTAGCCTATCTCCAGGTTTCAAAAATTACACCAACCTCCCTTGAGATTCATTATCCTATAACATTTAGACCCCGCCAGTAATTAAGAAGTGATATTAGGACGCCAGTAATTAAGAAGTGATATTAGGAGAGAGAAGGTAACATGATTCAAGCATTACCCCTCATCTATAAAATTATTTAGTTAATTTAATACCAACCCACATACTAAGAAAAATACTAAAATGTATTACGTATCATTAAGGATCAAATTGCATATATCAGCTAAAAATAGTATATCATTCGATACATTTCATTTAATGTTAGATCTGAATCATTCTTTTCAATTACAGAACCATTGTCAAACATATTCAAAAACATGCCTATGTGCTTACTCTTTTCTATTTTTTTAAATCTTTTGTGTATGTTTTTCAATTGAAAATTTTGTGTCTAAATGCCTATATTTGGATTTTGAATATTTAATGAATTTATCTTAAGAAAATTTCTAGGAACCAAATTATTTTAGGGAGGTTGTGAACCACTTACATTTAAAACTAAATTTTTGGGGTAGTGTGAAGTTGTGAACCCAGCGCAAGTTTCAAGAAGGACTAGGAATCAAAAGTTAAGTAACTTTGGAAAGTTGTGAATAGAGTTAAATATGTGACAAGGAGGAATGAGTTGGATGATTTGGATGGAGAGAGTATAAGTGCCCCTGTATTGTTTAAAAGGTAACTAGCCCAAAAAGAAAAAGGAAAAAAAGTTATCTCTGTGAAGAGATGACCTAGTATTTTTTGGAAGGTAACTAGCCTAAATTGATTTTGAGAATATTGTCAACGGGTTTGGACTTTTCCAGACCTAGATTATTTTGACAAAGAGTTTTCTAATGAGTGCCTATGAAGGACATTGGCACTCGTTTAGATACTAAAATTATACCTTAAATTCACACATTTACATTTATTGTTCCTCTGCATTGATACTTCCTAGAATTAGACATACTCTTTTACCAAAAAATTAACACCTAAAAAAAATATCCTAGGATACTCATTAGCCAAACCCTTTTGATAACGATAGTAAAGGTAAGATATTGTTCTTCAATTATTTGGACAATCATTTGTTATGTTTTGTATTTTTATGAGTCTCCAAAACCTACATACATACGTACATGTAATATATATACATATGTGACAATCATTTGCTATGTTTTGAATTTTTTCCGAGCCTCCAAAACATACATACATACATATAATATACACTATTAGTGTAGAGGATATTTACATTAAGAGGTGTAAATGTATGCTATCTATACAAAAAGTAAACTTTAATTTTTGAAATTAGATTACTTGACATACATTTACACCTACTTGTGTATATATTAATTGCCCTCTCCCCCTCAAATTTGATAAAATTATTTAATGACCTTGAAAATTTGCAAGATGTTTAAGTTTGCACCATATTTGCACCCCTTGAATTTCATAAAATCCTCTCTTTTAATTGTATTGCATCCCTTAAATTTAAGAAACTTTCTTTCTTTATGTAGATTATTCTTTGAAGTTTTATATATTTTGCCTTTATTCTATATTTACCTCCTAAAAAATAATATTTTTTATTGATTATCTCTAATAAAATTTTGGACCTATTCCAAATTAAACATTAATTACACTCTAACAGGAAGAAAAGATTTGTCTTTTTAAATCAAAGTACATAGTATATTTCTTATATAAATTTAAGAGCACAATTTACACTGAAATTGACCATTGCACCCCCACCATAGGGTACTAGTTTTGCCACTACATACATATACGTACATATATAAATATATACACATATACACATGCACCTATACATATATACATGCTTGTGAATGTTCTTATGAAAATATACTATAAATTCCATATGCACCCACGATTCTCATATGGCTTATCATCCTAGATTTTTTTTAAACAAACTTTTCATACACATATAGGATGGTTGAATTTGATTGATTCAGCTCGATTTGTAAGGTCTTCAAGCCAATTGTCGGTTGTTAAGTTTCAAAGAACGTCAAGCTGCATCAAGACTTATGAATCAATTTATGTTAGTCATATTATTAGAGAAATTGTTTCATCTATAGTATAACAATAAAAGATTTCTGGTGAGAAATTGAG
The DNA here is from genome assembly GCA_013103745.1 of Gardenia jasminoides. Taxonomy (NCBI): domain Eukaryota; kingdom Viridiplantae; phylum Streptophyta; class Magnoliopsida; order Gentianales; family Rubiaceae; genus Gardenia; species Gardenia jasminoides. The sequence goes on from CM023096.1 coordinate 31,188,646, forward strand.
GTTTTTGACGCGTAAATTCGTAGTTTCTATTTTTGAGAGCTAAGAACCAGACAAGATTTGACCCTTTTCCGAGAGGGAGAAGTTGGGTCATTATTTCAACTGAACAAGAACACTCTAAGGATGCGTTTGGTTCACGGATTGGATGAGAGAAGATTATTTATTTTTGAATTATTCATCTTAGGATGAGTCATACTCGGATGAGTAATCTTATCATCTAGTATTTGGTTGGCTTTATGTTGGGAAAATGACTTATTTTGTCCTTGACATTCTAAAATTGACCAAATTAGTTCCAAAAGACAACTTGATATAGCTTTCAAGGGTAAAATTGGAACATCATTTTAGTTTCTTCCAAATCTAGCTAAACCTGATATGTACATCAACTCACCATAAAAAAAGGAAAAAATTGTAAAATTATAAAATAAAAACAAATCCTTCTCTCTATAAACAAATTAAATCTGAGAAAGTGATATTAAGCTAACATAGAAAGGAAACAGATTAAATTTATAAAATTAAAAAGAAACCAATCTCTGTAAAAAAAAAATTATAACCTCAAATACACCCTTCTCTCTAAATAAAAAATAAAAAATAAAAAACTTGTTGACTTATAAAATTTTGCAACTCAAGTGTTTCTTTCTGAAAAAATTAGCTTGCTAGTTTACAAAATTTTGTGACTCACATAATAATTTTAATTTTTTTCCTTTCTAGGTTGACTAATGTCATTTTCTCAAAAAAAAAAAAAAATTGAGCGAGAAGTTTTTTTTTTTTTTATGTTATGATTTTAAAAATTTTTCCTTTTTATGTAGATTTAATGTCCCATGCATATCAAGTGTAGTTAAATTTAGAAAAACTGAAACGATGTTTTAGTTTTACCCCTCACATTTATATTTGGTTATGTCCTAGGACTAATTTACTTCACTTTTAGAATGTTACAGACTAATTTGCTTCATTTCAAAAGCGAGGGACAAAAAAATTTTTGGCCAAAATGTGAGGGATGAAAGACGTCATTTTCCCTTACACAAAATCTATTTTCAGGAATTGAACCCATTTCAATAATCTATCTTTAGTAACAAATTTCTTTTACAAGCAAATCATGAGACAAGTGCAAAGCTAGGAAATCACTTCTTACAACAAGACAATATCCATAATTAAACACATTACCAAGGTACATAACATGCTGAACCCATCAACAACTTCCTTCAATAGTTAGATCTTGTATACAATTAGATAGTATGGAAGTCCCTTCTATACGTTTTTGTAGGGTTAGAGGTTAATTTGTTGGCCTATTGGAGGTCAGGTTTTACCCCACTCAAAATCTTGTAATTTTTTTAATATTAATAAAATAAAGGGCTGGCATCCCTCCCCGAGCACGGGGTTTGCTAAAAAAAAACAGAAAAAAAAAAAAAAACTGCTGAAGCGCTTTCTAGGTCAAAACAAATATTTACCGGTCATCAATTTAAGATAGAACATGCTAACTATATATTCTGCTAGTGCACACAATGGAAGAATGTTTTTATGTGCATCGTCCAATATGCCAAGTAACTTGGATGCTCCAATTTTGGCATGCAACAAAATTTATAAGTGTCATATGACAATTTCTTACACACAAAACAAGACCATAAAATAAATAGTTTCCATTACATTGACAATGCCATTATATTCACCAGAGGTAAAGTATAGGATTTGTCAAAAAGAAGTAAGACTCTGAGATTAGATATCACAGTTGGCACATTATAAAAAGAACATGCATAATACTGAGGCAACTGCACTAGCTTCTTAATTCAAGTGCCAGCATTATGACACATTTTCCCATAAATACAATGCATTGTATTTTTAGCTTATACTACAAGTTATTTTTTTTTGTCAGAAAAAAGGACCTGGCACCCCACCAGGCCCCAACCCATATTTGAGTTGTTGGGGTTGACATATCGCCTCCATTTTGAGACCGGAGAGTCGAACACTGGACCCTGGGGCAAGTCTTGTACTACAAGTTATGGATGTTTACTTTTTGTAGTGGAATATTGCTTTATGATAAATACAAAACAATTCTTATGGATATCCTTCAGAATGCATGTGAGGGCCTGGAAAATTTTTTTTTTCCTAATCTATTTTAAATGTATTAATTTTTATAAGTAGAATTTTATTTCTTTTAGTATGTATATAAATTATTTTACCCTAAATTTATCCCGGAGACTTAATCAAATAAGCGTAGAAATTATTCGGGGTTCTAGATAAAACAAGTACCTAAGAATTGGGGTCAAATTGGAAGCATTTAGCTTAAAGCAATGAAACAACAAGTGGCAACTTCCTTGTGCCATTTGTCAAAAATCTTGTAAAAAGACCATTTTACCTCTCATTTTCCAAGAATTAACCATGCAACCAAGACCAACAAATAAATTACAAAAACCACTTCATTTCCTCCATTCTTGTCCAGACATTGTGTTGAAAATTCTCTCAAATCAGTTTCTTCTATTCCTTGCTCCAAGTGAAGCTTGAAGGTTGAGAAAACATTTCTTTTCCATTCCAAAAGCTAGTCCGAAACTTGAGTGTTGAGTGAAAAAAAAAACCTCAGCTGGTTCTTTAGGAAGATTAAAGAGGGGAGCTGTGAGAAAATTTTCCAGCTTCCAAGTCCATCCAAGCTGTCGGTTGAGCATAGGAAGGAGAAAGGGGGTGATTTTGATTTCCATCCATCTTCATTTCAGTTTGGTGGTTTTCTCCTAGTTTCCAGCTTCAAATCCTTAAGTTCTTAAGGTAAACTCAGCCTTGAACCACCTCTTCTTGATGTATAAACAAGAAATAGAGCATGCATGTTAGTTTAATTTGAATCTGCCAAGAAAAATTTCAGTTTCCTGTCCGATTGTTCAAGCCTGTAGTTTACCAGAAATTTTGGTTGTGTTGTCAGCTTAAAACTTCAGCTTTTGTTGCTTGATTTCATGGATTAAATTGCTGAATGTTATATTAAGTCATGCACATGGATAGTAGATGGATGATGATTATGATTATGGCTTGAAAATTCATGCTTGAAGTTCCGTAGCTGCTGGAGAAAAATTCCAGCAAAACTAAAGTTTGTAAACATCTCATTTTCTTGCAAGATACCTCTGTTTTGAAGCTGAAATTTCAATGACATTTCGTGTACTCAAAGTATGATAGAAATCTGAGCTTGCATGTCAAATTTTACTGGAAAAGAATCAAGTTCCATGGCTGGAAATTTTAGCTCCTGCACACCTGAAGCTGTTTTGAGTTTTTCAGTCTTGATCCATGGCTTGAGTGTGTTGTTTGAGTTGGATAAAATGATTGACAATGAACTGGAATCTTGTTGCTAAGACCCTAACCTACTGCATGAAGAGTCTAAGCATTAAAACTTGCAATTTAAGCTAAGAAAATGACATGCACAAGGCTGTTTTGAAGGGAACTGATCACTGCTGGAATTTTGATGGAAAACTAAAGCTGTTGAAGCTTGTTTGCTATTGTTGGTTGCTGTCATGACTTGTACTTTTCTTATAAAGGATGCATGTCAATTTTGGGTTGAAAACATGAAGTTTTAATGGAAAGAAACTAGTTTTCTCCAACTATACACGTTCTGGAATTTTTCGCAGGACTGCTTGAGCAGTCTGGGGAAAACAAGCATAATTCAATGTAGAAAAATCCAATTTGAGCTCTGTTTGTTGCGTTGGAAACTAGATTCAGATTTGTTTAAACCCTATAAATTTTAGAGTCTAATTCATTTTCTAAAAATCCCAGTAAATCCTCAAAGTTGGCTGAAATTCAAATCTGTTTTCTTTCTCAGGTTTAAAAACAGAACTTTGAACAACCAATTTGACCTTCTTATGGTCTTATTTTTGTAAGGATGTCTTCTAACCAATTTTAGGCCTTCCAATATCATTTCTAGTATGTGGTTTTAAATCCAAAAGTAAGTTTTGATTGGCTTAGTGTCATGTGTTTTTTTTTTATAGTATCACACTTCTGTAAAAAATCTTTGGGTTGCAAACTTCTTTTAACTAAAGTCAAATATACTTTTACTAACTTATAGTGGTTTGTAGTTGTTTTAGGATGTGTGAGTAGGCGAGTTAAAATATTATAAAGCCTAATCAAATTTAAATGTCTCGAATCACAAGATATTCATCGAGGACAACAGTGACTTGTATAAGTAAACGTTTAAGTTTAATTTAACCTAAGAATTAAGTATTGGTCTTTATTGGTCAAAATTGATTTTAATAATTAAAATCTTAATATGATTAATATGTACTTCAAGATCCGGCAGAGAAGCAAACAAGGGTTTTGACACCGAGACTTTCGACTCACCAACCCAACTTTAACCTAATCGAGGTGAGTGTTCCAATCCGTTTTAAAATCAAATATTTTACTACTATTTGGAAATGACTTGTGAAATATTTTACCCGACTCATATTTGCAAAGAAATGAATTACCACTATTTCCAAGAAAAATGTTTTTACAAGTTAAATAATTTGTGAAGGATTTGTGAGGGTTCCTATTTGTTGCTATTTGATCCTTGTTTGCTAGGCTACTTGTTGTTGATTGATACTTGTTTACTAAATGTGATTATTGTTTGAGTAAATGAAACTAGGGTTTTATGAAAAGTAAGTTATTATTATTTATCTTGACTCAAACGTGTTATGTGGTTTAGTACGTTTTGTTTTAAGAAAATAATAAAACTTGTTTTCCTTTGAGGCTTGAGGTGAAGAGGCGGCTTTCAAGGGCCCCTCCCTAAAGCGGGAGTATACTTTATTGCACTCTCCTAAGGGGGCTCGTAGGTTGAAATTGATTGTCAGTTGTCCCTCGCCTCTAAAAACAAAAACTAAACCATTGTAATTGTGCTTGTGTATGTCAACTGCGCATGACCGTTGGCTGGGATCTCAAACCCCAGAGGCGAGTTGGCCTATTCCGGTGATGGGGCTTGGTGAGATGCGTCGGCCGGACCAGGTCTGTTTAAAGGTTATCTCGAGTGTATACCACCTCTTGCTTGTTTGGTTTTCGGATCCGAAGTTGGGTGTAAGGGTTGGAGAATGAGAAAAGAAATGATTGACCGTAGTGCTACTGTACCTATTGGATCAATGAGCCTTTGTATCCTCCGTGGCATTCACGATTGATTGGCTCAATGAGCACCATGATTATTCTTGTTTGAAACCTGATTTGGAAAAGAAACTACTGTTCACAACTTTCCTTGAATGGAAAATTTACCGTACTTGAAACTAGTCCTTCACGGACATTACAGTTTTCAAAAGTTTGATATGTCTATGTGATTAATTGCTATGTGTTTTTGGGACTCTCACTGGGCATAAAAGCTCACCCCATTGTATTTTCCCTTCCCAGGATTTCCAAGGTTTAGATCGGGAGCGGAGGTTCAGATCGAGATCAGATCTAGACTTTTGAAAGTTTGTTTTGTGTAAAAATTTTACTAGTTGATGACTTTTGGAGACAATTTCTGTGAATTACCTTTTGAATTATTACATATTAATGGTTTGTAGAATAATCTCTGATGGTTTGTTTGATGTATTTAAGTTGAACCAACTTCTATGGTCGAGTCTTTAACTTAAACCCTAGTTAGAATGAAATTGACCGACTGAGTCCTGGCGAGAGTTGGGCAGGGGTTCCGCTGATACCCTAGGGTATGCCCTAGGGAGAGGTGGGGCCGCCACAATGCAGATACCCCTTGGGGAAAAGAACAGTATTCCATCTGCGAATGATTAATAGCATTGTAGCTTTGCGCAAAGGTTTTGTATTTTTCTTTTCTTGTTGAAGAATATATGACCATTGGTTGTACTACAAATGCTATTTAAACGAATAGGTGTATCAGAGAATACATCAATTAGAGGGAAAATATAATTTTTCTTTTCAAATGTTTGACTTATGTTCTAAGTTGGCTTTTAATATTGCAGACAAAACAAACATTGTCTATAAATATGATAATTCTAATAAGAAAATTCAGGACAATGAACAGAAACTCAACGACATATAAGTGTCAAAATCCAATTGTTCTTAGTCAATAATTTTGATTTTCCACTTTTTTGACTCCAAAAATTTGAGTCTAAATCATTTAGTTTTTAATTTTTAAATAGTGATAGTAAATGTTTTAGGATAAAAATGAGATGTTAAGTAGATCAAAATTGCGTTAGATGCACACTATCAATTCTATTAAAAAATGGGAAAAACAATTAAATGACTTTTTATTCTTTCGTTTTATTTCTTATTTATTCACATCACTAATCTACTTCTATATAATATAATTGTATTTCTTCTTCTTTTTCTTTTCTGTTCGTAACACCTAATATTCCCTTAATGAAATAATTACATGCCCAAACACCCTATCATATAATACAATCATATTTCTTTCTTTTTTTTTTGTAACACCTAACACATCTTTAATGAAATTATTACATGCCTAAAACACCCTTAAGTTCTTTTATTACTAATAATTTATCTTACTTATTGAGTTATTGTGAACTACTTCTGATAAGTGTGGGGCATGCGTGCAAAATTAAACTTAATTACCAGCGCTACTAAATCTCCTTTATTATTTAGACTATCAACAAATTACTGAAAGCAAATCTTTGCTAATATATGAAAGAAAATAGCAAATGAAGGCTCCTTAGGTCATAGAATCCCTTACCACTCATATAAAAACTACTCTCGGATCAATGAACACCACTATCTTGGTTAGTAATAGCGTAATTTTCTTAAATATGTGATACCCACTTTCGCCGGTATACCAACTATATCTATATCTAATTCTTACCTACTTTCATGGTTATGAAATTAACTTAAGGCTCATTTCCTTTTTTTGAAATTACATGGAACAATCTGCTAAAGTCACAAAGATGCATCTCTATTTTTGTGAGTGTACTCTCTAGGTATAGCACTTCCATGAACTAGGGTTAAATTCCAATTTTGATTGCAAATTCAACACCTTGATATTATCACAATCAATGGGCAATCAATCATGATTGTAAGAACAAAAGGGTTACATAACTTGCTTAATATAAGAGAAAATTCAAATTTGTGATGAAAAAAAAATTTCTACATGAGGGTTGTTTGTGGAGAATATTCTAAGACTAGGTAGTTTGCATTGAGAATGCGAGTTCCAAAGAACTCACATTTTACAAATGTGAAGTATGTTTTTTTGCCGGCTAAAAAGAAAAGAAGAAGGAAAATTAATTTTCCACGTGTAGCTCGCATTTGCAAAATGCGAGATTCGCTGAATCAAAACTCGCTCCGCTTCCGTTTGCCTCCTCTTCCTCCGACTCCCAAATAACCCAAAAGCGAAACCTTAAGCGAAAGTTGGGAGCACCAGGTGAGCCCCAAATACAACCGAATCGTTGATCGACCATGGAACTCATCTCCCTGACGCAAAATAGTTGAGGAAGAGGTTGCATCTGTTCGTGCAAATCCATGAAGATGCATTTAGTTGGGAGGTCGACGCCGTCTGCTCAGCCACCGGACAGCACAGAAACGTCGGCAACACCGGTGACATTGCAGCTCCACTCATCAAACAGCGACTGAGGTAGGCTTTCTGCGCTATCTTTTGCTCTCCCGAACATCGAAATGCAAAGTCCTTTTGTAATTTTTTTTAAAAACAACTTGCGATGTTTGAATGTTAACGAGTTAGCTACAAAACTTAGCCTGTGCCTCCCGATTTTGAAACAGAATGCAAAGCCCTAAGTCTTCCACCGGTTTGGGGAAAAAAAAAATTTGTCTGCAATTGAGGTTAAGTATGAGATTTTTTCGCCATTATCGACTCTGATAATCTCAACAAGCTACATCCGTAGTTGGTGCTTCTTCGACAACCGGCACTGAGATAGGTTACTTTCTTACTCTACGGAACTCATAATGCAAGCTCACCTCTTTTTTTTTCGCAAGAAATGCTTGCATTGAATGTATGGAACTGAATTGAAGTCTTCGGTTAATTTGGTAGAATGGTTAATATTTTTGATATTGATTGGTAGATAAAGAGTCAGTAATGAGGTAGGATGCTGCTGTATTTTTCTATTTTTTTTTGAGTATTTACAGATTTTCGAAGTGTTTTTTCAAAATGTTTCTAAATTTTGCTGATAAAAATTAGTTTTTAGAAAATTGAGGAGTGGAAAGCACAAGCATATACATCTATTGTGTATGGTTTCTAAGCAGTATTTCAGCCACTTCTACTTTAAGTCCATTTTCTTGATTAAAAGCAGTGAGCTAACGAAAACGAAAACAAAAAAGTCCATCTCCTTGTCAAAATAAAACCTTCATATATCATATTTCATACATCTAAATTAAAAATTTTAATATTTTTTATTCTATTCCAAGCACAATTAGCTTAAAAAGTAATTCGAAACTGGACCTTGTATATGTGTCTCGGTATAGGCACGATAGAGCAGCTATGAATAAGAGTTGGACACCATGTACTTAGTTAATGTTTAATGGTTAATTGTTAAATAGATTCGAATTTAATTTTTTAAAGGCCTGTTGTACATCAATGAAAGAATCGGCCACTGATACATCATAAACTATCCACATATTTGCATAATCAGTTTCCCTAAGTAAATAAATTTAGCTATCAAACAATGCTTAGTTTTCTATTCTGCCGAAGGAAAAAAGAAATGGCTTATTTGGGTATTCGTAGATAAAAAATGTTAAAGAAATATTATGAATCTGTTGTCTTCGTAAGCTTTTTCGTTTAACTACAAAGGAAAACCCACCATTTCAACCTGCTAACTGCAGTCTTGTACAGCATGTTCCAATTCCTTACATGCAATGGAGGAAAAACAACCCCTTCTCCCCACTAACCAAGTTGAAGAAAGACAATGGGAATGGACCTCATATCCTCTTGATCTTATAATGTCACATTGTTATATTAAAATGGACGTGCATATACTGTGCTAATTTTTTATATTGGAGTGACTTGGAAAAATTATCACGCCATACTCCCTTTGGTGGGGGGCCAAATATGGATTTGAGGTCTCATAAACTTAGTTCAAACTAGTTGTATATATGTTAAATTTGGTAGAATGATTATATAGATTTTCTTATACTATATTTTTTAGGATTCCGTGCTCTGGTTCAGCTGTCTATTGCTGCAATTCGGTGCTATCATTTTGCTGCAACTAGAGAGTGGAAATAAGACAAACAAGCTACACTCTCATTTTTGTGTTAAGCTGTGACTTGTTTGCGTTGGTGCTGAAATTATTCACTTAAGAGGGTAATTAACTAGACCACTAAAGGCCAGTGAAAATTGTTACTTACTGGAGCACATTTAGACCTTAAGCTTTTCATATTACTTTCCATTTCCATGATATTTAGCTAAGGCACGCTAATCAATATGTGGTTGTCCAATGTGGCTCGAGTTTATGTTATGCATTGAGAGTTGAAAAAAATTGTGTTTACTTGCAGGGAGTTTTAGTTATTTTATTGGGGAGACTTTGCCAAAATTTTTATACATTTTGTTTACATAATGTCCTTTCTAAATTTGTCAACATAATTTAGAAGTTTTTAGTACGTTTTCTGTTTCATTTTATTTTTCTCCATTTCTGTTAATTAAATCCTGTGACGACCCCACCTTCCCCTAAGGCGTACCAAAGGGGTCGGCGGACCGCCTGCTCAACTCTCGTCAGGACTCACTCACTCACTCATGCGATATAACTTATCAAACTAAAACCCTGGATACAATACAGAAGGATACAATGTCTTACAAATACATAACCTCTAAAATATAATCCCATAGTACATCGATCATCCATCCATACATTCAAGTTCCATTATACAACAGTTCACAACATACGAGTTCAAGATTCTCCAAAATAAATATCAAAACATATGAAAATCTAATCTCAAGGGTTGGCACCACCACTTGGTTGCTCATTTGCTAAGGAAAACAAATGGAAAGGGTGAGCTAAAAAGCCCGTGAGTTCCCATAAACATGCAAGTCACTTAACACATAAACAATTTCACTTCACAAGAACACTTGGAATATAAACAGATAGAAAAGCAATTAACAATACAATGTTGGATCACGGGGCCCTCGGGGCCAAATTCCTGAAACTTGTCCACGAACCACGAACGGTGGTTGACACTCAGTCAAGCTGTCACCATTACCATGTAGAACTTCTCTTTCTCCTTACTCCTCAAACCCCACGGACCACACCAAACACTTTTCACTTCACTTTGATGGTGTACCTGCACTTTCACTTTTGAGACAAGTCTCAGGTACACTTCACTTTAAAACACTTCACTTTATTTGGTACTCTCCATTAGGGACAAGTCCATGCAAGTCAGAGTACATTTTCAATTCACTTCACTTCATTGGTTGTTGCTCTTTTGGAGCGGTTCAAAACCAAGTTTGAGCATATATCAGTGCGAGTCATGTGCTTTGTGACATTTAGGTAACCCTATGGCTCTTCCCTTTCTCTCCTCGACCTAGGCCTAGCCTCGGTTCAGTCGGCGGGTTCACCTATAGGTCTCAGGGATTTCCTGACCTTTCCAAACACATGCAATCACTATAATACACTTTAAAGCACTTTACAATCAATCACTTCAAGTCACTTTCACAATCACTTTTACTCAAATGGGTAGGTGCGATAAAATACACACCATCCCATAGGAGGTTCAAAGATCAATTTTCATATAACAATCACTTCATTGCATTCATTTACAAACATTTGCACGTAAACACGAAACAAGCATGGAAACTCACCAAAGTAAGGTTCAGCTTCCACGTAGGGTTCAAAATCACCGCCTTGCACACTTCCTAAAATAATTTAAAACAATTAATGAGATTCAATTCATTCTTTTTCATTCACTAACACGGTTCACTTCCACTTTTTAGTTTCAAACTATAATTTTCTAAAACTCTCTCGAGGAAAAGCCTTCATTTCACATAACTCAAAGTTCCAAATAGATCCCCCTGGAAAATCACTTTATCATTTCAAAAGGAAACATCTCACCGATATATTCATTGGCACTACAAGCAAGTTTTCTTTTACAAAACATTTAAGTGAGGTCTCACACCTCAAAAATCATTTTTTTTACACAATACGTTCGACATTGATTTTTGGCTGAAACTTCCATTTTGACATAGAACGCTTCATATCAAGCTATTATATTCAAAATCCCCAGAATTTAGCCAAAATACCGTAAAACCTTCAAATTCAGTCAAATAGCACTTTTCATTCAAATTTCATGAAAACTACACTTTTTACCCTTTTAAAATCCAAACACTCACTCACACACACATACACTCACAATTTGAACAATATACACATTTTTCTCAAAAAGTAAAACCCTTCGAGAACATTCACGACATTCCAAAATCAAACATTGAAATCACCAGGCATGGGTTTGGCCATAACATACATTTTCCTTCAATTTTTCACAACCAAAAAACCCTAATTTCTAACCATATCAAGACAAGTTCACAATTAACAATCAATTCCCAATCAGGTCCTCAAGTCCGCTACCTAGAGGCCACCTCAAGTTCGCTACCTAGGTTGGGATTTCAAGAGCCCAACTTCATCTTTTCAGATGAGATCATTTTTATCAATATAAACCACAGATCTACACTAATCAACACTAATAAAGCTAGATCTACAAGATTCGAGGTTTATATCTCCGGATCTATCAAGATCCAACGAGATCCGGCAAGATCCAATGAAATCCCTCGAACTTTCCTTCAAGAAAGTAGCCTCCAACCTTAATGACTTCCAAAACCCTCGATCCTAGCCAAAGATCTTCAAGATTCGTCGAAGATATCCGCCACTAAGTTCAACCTCGAGCCCAAGATGATCACCCAAGCTTTTCTTTCCTTCCTTTTTCCTCTCAAAAGTTCGGATCTCTCTCTCTCTCTCCTCTCTCCTTGGTTCGGCTGAAATGAGAAGGAAGAACCCAAGCCACAATCCATCATTCAAGCTTCACAAGTTCAATTTGCTTGTAAGAATAAAGGAAAATAGAAGATCAACTCAACTTACCTCTTTCTCCTCCAAGAATTCGGACCAGCCCCTCACTTTCTTCTCTCTCCTTCGGCTGCAATAAGTGAAGAAGATGATGGTGGTTGATGGGTTTTGAAGCTCCAAGAAGAATGGATGGAAAGCTATGGAAGAAACAAGCTCAATTTCTCTCTTTCTCTCCCTTCTCTCTCTCGGCAGCCTCTCTCTCTAACTCCCCAAATTTGCAGCTGAAAAATGAGCTCCAAGGAACCAAAAAGTCAAGGCTAAAAGGTGCCAAAAAGTGCATTTCCTTATTTTAAGGGAAAAAGTGTTTTTTGGCACTTTATGTCGTGTCGCGCGTGGCTGTCTAACTTACACTGGTTTCTTTTATCCCGACATTGTCTCGCCATAATATTATTTCCAAAATATCACTACATATGCTTTCGATTTCAAGTCAAGTCACTATTCAAGCGTCGGAACAATTTTTACGCTAAATTTTGGCCAAAATCACATGACAAACAATTAGGTATAAAATTCTCTAAATTAAGAAATAATCACTTTAAACATATTTTCACTAATATTTCAATAAATAAACTCAATATAAATATTATTATGCATTTTAGAAATAAATTCAAACTTTTGAGGCCCTCACAAATCCCATTTTTCCATGCTTAGAAGGGGGAAAAATGTTTAATAATGCAGAAACCAGATGCAGTCTTAGGACATTTTGTACATGTTACGATCATATCAAATTTATGCTTCGAAGAGGGAAAATTGTTGCTGAGTGGAGACCTTTTTTGATTAATGCAGTCGATCCCATAATAAAATTTTCTCCTACCACTTATGTATTACAATAATAAGTTTTAAAATTTTATAATAAACCATTCAAAGGTGACAGATAAGTGAGTTTTGTTTAAAAGCTATAAAGGAGCTTATGCAATTAGTTTTTTATTGTATAAGCTATCAACGAGCAAGTATGGTGCTGTGAATTTACTGAATATTGTGTTCATTCCTCTATCTGTTTAGCAAACTAAATAATTAATACGGGTGTGGAGCATGTAGAGGTCATGCTGGAAAGATCAAACGAAATAAAAGGGCAATAAAGCATCGGCAAAGTTGCCCATATTCTGATCTCACATTCTCCCATGTACCACTTTTCATAGGATTTGAATATTTGTCGGCCTCATGGAGTATTGTAGGTTTTCTTTATGGGAATCACACCCTAACAATAGTTTAATGTGCTTGCTTGTTCTTTCTATCTTCGTCCTATCATATACTTTTTTATCATATACTATGTGTTTCCACTCATGCATTCTTAGAAACAATTTTAATCATGAGATTAACTACCTCCGCCTTTCTCGTTGTGTGTGTGTCAAATCTGTTGTAGCTTATAATTTCCTTCGTTAAAGCAAACACAACAAAATTGAGGAATTTCAAGAAGTGATTGAGGACATTGTCACAAAATGCCCCCAAGTGGAACTTTACCTAAAAAGCAAGCATCTGTTTGATGTGGTAGACCTATTGAAGGACCCCGAGGGTAATGATAGAGAAGAGATATTTATTGAAGCGTTCAAGTTAGCCATTTCTCATGTTGATACACAGATGAAGAGCCTTAAAATAACTTAAAACTGCTGGCAATAATGAAATGATTTATTTAGCCACCAATTTTGCAATGTATGCTTTATTCTAACAAAAACAAAATTTTATATTTTGCTAATCATGATAATGTTTCAATATTTTTTAGTTTTTTAAATTAATATATTTGCTTCTAATAATGAAACGTACGAGAACAAATGAAGCATATGGTGCAAAAGGGCATTGTTGGAATGAGATTAAATGTACACTCGTATCTAAAAATTTTTCCATATCTGAAGGGGAAAGAGAATATTTCATACTAAAAATTCAGATTGAAATGAAAATTTTTTTATTAATTTGATAAAATTCAAAATGCCAATGTGTTTTAATCTCGTCCAAAAAATTTTTAGTTGTATTAACGACAAAGTATTGTGTATTTTGAAAATATGAAAGTTCTAATATATATACATCACGTTCGACAGTTTAATAAACGAGTGCTTGTCAATATTGTTGAGGTGAGAGTTATGGTTTATGGTTAAAAAAAAAAAACTTTACATGAGGGTTTTAGGGTTGAGGAAGGCTTAGGGTTTTAGGGTTTAGGGTTCTTAGGGTTGCAGGGTTTTAGGGTTTTAGGGTTGTGGGTAAATGATTTAAATAGGGTTTGGGGTTTGGGGTTTAGGGTCATAAGTAGTATATAAAAATAACTTTGTGTTGGAGGGGAAAAAATATTTTATAGTAATAAATCAAATTAGAATGAATAAATTTTATTGAGTTGATAAAATTAGAAAATCCAATATGTTTGAATGCCGTATGAAAAAATTTCAGTTATACTAGGAACAAAAATTTTTTCTCCTGAAAATATAAAAGTTGTAATATATACATCAAGTTTTGTTCGTTCTCGTACATTAAGTTCTGGAACTTGATGTATATAGAAAAACTTAATACACAATAATTTTTCCCTAATACTAGAACTTTTATATTTTTCACACGGGATTCAAATGCATTGGGTTTTTCAATATAAACTCACTTCCCAAATTGTTAGCTTTAGGAAATATTTTTTTCTAATTTCCAATGCATTTCCCAAATGCGATTATCAGGAAATTATTATTCTTTTTATTTCCAATAAACTCGCATTTATGAAATGCGATTTTTATAGATTATTTTTTTTCTATTTTCCATTTAATTTGCATTTCTAAAATGCTTGTCTTTATGAACTCGCATTTCATAAATGCGAGCTCATGGAATTAACTTTTTTTTAATTGTATTTTCCACTCATCTCGCATTCAGAGAATGCGAGTTCTTTTGAACTCGCATTTCATGAATGCAAGCTCAATGCAATTAACTTTTTTTTATTTGTATTTTCCACTCATCTTGCATTCAGAGAATGCGAGTTCTTTTGAACTGGCATTTGATGAATGCGAGCTGAATGCAATTAACTTTTTTTTTATTTGTATTTTCCACTCATCTCACATTTAGAAAATGCGAGTTCTTTTGAACTCGCATTTCATGAATGCAAGCTCAATTGAATTAACTTTTTTTTTTAAATTGTATTTTTCACTTGTCTCGCATTTGCTGAATGCGAACATCACACTCCCGGAAACATAAAACCAAATCACCCTTTTTTTAGAAAAATTTTAATTTTCATCACATTTTTGGAAATTTCTCCTTAATATAATAGCATCAAATAGACAAGAAATTAATATAAACAATCATAAAAAGTTCAACCAAAAACAAAGGCATAAAATTTAGAAACACATGATAAAATACAAATCCAAATCTTACATTAACCAAATTTAGAATTCAATATAAAGATAAAGGGTTGGAGAGAAGAAAACTCTTGTCACTAGAGCTTCTTTGAGCCTCTCCATCTTCATCTCCTTTGACTTCTTTGTTAAGCCAATACAAGAATGGAGGAATACAAACACTACTAGCCAAACTATACCACAGTACCCTATACTAAGAAATTATGAGAGTTACATTTTTTGTGGTATTTCTTGCACTCCCCAAAAGCTCTTTGAAATGTCTTGAAGGCCTATATTTATAGAGAAATCAATCCCAAAAATAATGATAATATTAAAGTTGTCCAATAATGTCCTTGAGATTCCAAAAGGTTGCGTCTCCAATTTTCCATACTCCAAGAACATGCATGAAATTTCAAAACCTATAAAAACATCATAAGATTATGCATTAAATCGCCCAATTACAAAATTTGGCAATGAAAGAACACTTGGAGAATTTTCACTAGAAATTAGTAAAATTGCAATACTGAAGCCTACAAAAGCTACCATATTCTAGTGCCATTCATCATACTAAAAAAAAGTAAAATAAACACTCATCAATGTCCGTTAATTGGAGTCGTCTTACTTTCCAATGAGTCCTCATACCTAAATCCCGTACTTCTAAAATTTGTTAAGCCCAAATTTTAATCCAAAGGAATAACTTATGACAACTTTCAAAAGTCTATTACATGTAGAAGAGTAAAACAATCCTAGATGCCAAGTCTTAGGGGGAAAAAACCCCACCGTGATTGGCCAATCACACACACACAAAGCTAAACATTGTGTTTCTTCAAGGGAAAAAAAAATTGTGTTACACATTCCTATCCTAATTGTCATTTACCGGAATAAGTAACATGATGAAGTAGAGAAATGTGATAAATTTCCAATAAATTCTTAGTGGCTTCTGTTCGGATTCATTGAGGGGAAAAATGCTCTTTTCATCCTTAAAGCTTGGGCTGATATCCAATTTCATCCCCAAAGTTTTACCAAAAATATATTTCATCCTCAAAGTTCCTAAATTTTGACCAATTAAGGACAATTGACAAATCAACATTCAATTCGGATGGAAAGTTGCATGTGAGACGTAAGTCCTATTAGAATTAACTTTGTACTCAATAAAAAACTGGTCAAACCCAAAGACTTCATTTATCTCCTTTGCTCTCCTCTGCTTGCTATAGGCCTAAAAAAAATTTTCAGTCATGCTCACCATCATAAATCTAGTCATCTGCTAGCAATCTTGTTCCATTAAATGAATGCTGAAGAGAATTTTGAGTTCAAAAATGGAAGTAGAGGTTCTAAGGCTCAATATCATCAACACCACTGCAACTCTGGGTTGAGAATAAATTAAGCACCTATTGGTGTGGAAACAATTCTGGAAGAAAGTTCCATGGTTGCTCTCTGTGGCTGGTAATTAAGAAATGTTTGTTTTCGAATAATTCTCCCTTGAATGTGTGATTTTGGCTAGCAAATTTCTGAAAAATGTCCTTATCATTATGGTAGAGACTCGAGAGATGCAAGTATTTTGAATGGGTTAATGAGCCAATCTGCCCAAAAAGAAGAGTTCTTATACTTTGTTTACTAAAAAAGGTTAATAAGATTGAAAAACATGTTGAAAAAATGCTTTTTTTTTGGGGGGGTATTGATTACCATAATTGTGGTCTTTGTGGTGTTATTGGTGTTAAGTTGGAGCAGTAAAGGCAAGGGAAATGTGTGATTTTTGATAATCCTTTGCCTAATTAAAGTAAGATATGTTTTAGAAGGATAAAATAAGTGCAACGCATGTGCAACAGAAAGGTTCATGTCAAGCAGTAAGATTGCACTAATTCATGCTAGTAAAAGTCGTAAAAGAAGGGAAATTGGGCTGAAATGATGATATACATTGACAATGGCCATTGTAAAAACAGTTGAAGGGGAAGAAGTCCAAAGGAGAGAAGGTGATACAAGATAGCACCAATTGCCCTCCCTCTTCGTCTTTCATTCACCTTTGCAGTTTTCCTACAGTAGCAAAAGGAAAAAAAAAAAAAAAGAGATGTACGATATAACATTAAAAGAAACCATAAACAGCAAAATAAAGCATAGTCTGCTCTAAGGAAACTGCAGAATTCATTCATTTAGAAGCCTTGGGGGTGATGCATTAAATGAATCTAAAACACCAAAGCAATTGGTAAATCAAAAAGACAAATAATCATAACCTAGCAATTTGAGGCACGGCTGAGGTTTTTAGGAGTATAGTGAGCCAGGTGGGGAGCAGGTCCATTCAACTTCTCATGCAATATTTTGATAAGAATTGTTTTCTTGGGTTTTGACCTGATAAAAGACAACAATAAAAAGAGTAAACGAAGAAAGCTCAAAAGATCAATACACGCACAACAATACCTAGGGAATTGTAATTTCGTCTTGATATTTTGGTTGAGAGTGGTGTTGGAATGTATGCCCTAAAACAGTCATTTTGTTTAAATACATTCCTTATTAAGTTTTGTATTTTATGAATTTCTATTTTATCTGTTAAATGCTAGATATAATTGATAAAGTCCTTAGAATATTTATCAATGTGATGGTAGTCACAAGAGTTGCTGACTATGAGATATCAATCACATTTATAATAAATATTCTTAAAGTTCCCTAGTCATAGTATTAATGAGACAGGACATCATTAATACGGAAAGACTAGTACACAGTCAGTCTCTACTTAATGCAAGTAGTGGTTGTTCTCATCAACCATGGTATAGAGATACCTAGATTAATGTGTAGATGAATTGTAAGGTACGAATTTATTGGAGTGATCCACACAGAGATCCCATTAGGATATATATCTAGTGCCAATGGTTGAATCTCTTATGGGAAACTGTGTAAGTGATCCTAGATTTGATATCACCATAGTATCTTGAGTGTGAATCATTGCCTTTTGATTCTATTTCTTGTTACTCATCAAGAATGATTCAAAGAATAGAAATTTGGGGTAGTGTGAAGCATGGAAAGATAGTGAGTGATTAAGAGAGAATTCACCACTCCGATAGTGGGAGTTGATATCCAGAATGGCCACTAGTGGGAAATTAACCTTAATAGTTGACTACATTAGGTTATTGAAGAATGTCTTCAAGTTAACTTAATCTAGGGTTAATTCCGGGAACTAGCAAATTAATTAGTCATTAGGGAATTGGCACTTGTTCCTTATTCCCAGACTAATGGGATATCGATGGTGAAAGGATAATAATTAAATGGTAATTTTTCATGGAAAGGTTAGGTTAAAAATTCCCTTGACTAATTTTAAATACCTGGGTGGTTATGATGTGTTACTAGACACCGTTCACAATCTATAATTATGAATGAATTAATTATTGTAATTAATGATAAAATTAATAAAGTTGTTTATTTTATCTAATTCTTCTTGAGAATTATAATTCATAATTATTGCCAGTGTATTTCGAACCTATTGGATCACACGCTTAGAGATTGAATTCTGGATTAAAATTGTGTGTCCAAATAGAGATTTGAAAATAAAACCTTTTGGGGTCTAATTACAAGGAATAATAGATTCCGGAGCTATTTAAGCAAATAGGATAAAATAGTTATCCTATATCTGTTTTGATTTGAATCAAAACAAATAAGACCCTATCTTTTCTCTCTTCCTCTCTCCTATAAATATACAGACTATACGATACATCTGCAACACAACTACGACTGACAGAATAGAAAGAGATTTCAAAAGAAAGAAAGAATAGGCTAGCACATTTTCTTCACTCTCATATACACACACATAGGACCGTAGAGACGATTCAGGAGAAGATTCAGACTTCTCTCTCCCATGGATTGCAGTAGAGGTAGGATGCTTGGACTGCTCTAAGGGGCTGACCACTCTCTACAACGTAACAAGGAGTCGCTTCTAGAATTAAGGTAATCCTACAACTCCTCTTCTCTACAAGTCATACGTAGCCTAGGGTGATTCCTGGTGGGTTGTTGGGGCTAAAATTTTTGTTTTTCGTTGCGTCTACTGTCCCAAAACCTAACAGTGGTATCAGAGCCATCCCTAGTTTTTTGCGTACGACTTCATATATTCTATTGATTATTGTTCATGGATTATATGATTGATATCTATACACATGCTGAATTTTGGTTGAAAAGGTTATAACTTTAATTTGATTAAAATGTTTCTGATATCTGAAAATTTTTCATAAAACAAAAGGTTTTTATGAATGTTTTCTGAAAGTGTTGACAATTGTTGCCTGTTGTTTTGATAAAGTTCTGCAGAAACCAATCGTTGGCTGTCGCGACTCGAATCTGCGATTCGGATCAGCGAGGTGAACCTCGCGGATCACATTTGCGTTTCGGATCCACGCAAATGATCCGCGAAGTTTACCTCGCGGATAGGGATCACGGATCAGAAACATGACTCTCAGTTTTTGATCCGTGCGTAACAGGGATCCGCGAGATTAGACTAGTGGATCGGGTCGCGATCCCTCCCAGAAGGTGATCCGTGTATCAGTGATCCGTGAACCACATTTGCGGATCGATTCACGGATCATTCTGGACATGGAATTTTGTGAAACAAAAATTTTGAAAAGCTAAGTTTTTAAATTTTGAAAATTTTCTGATTTTGATCCGAATTTTAATTGTTAAAATTTGTTATGAAATTTGTGATTTCATGTTAAGTCAAGAATTGATTTGAATTTGAATTTGATTAATTCAAATAATGTTCCAATTTATTTTCTAATTTAGTTAGAATTGAAAGTGACCTAATAAAATTATTTTTACCAAAATTTTCTACACATGTATGATCTCAAAATTTATTTGGGATCTTGAGATATAAAATCCAAATAATCCATGAATGGTTGTTGACTATTATTACATGTTTTCTTTTAATTTAAAGTTGTTTAAATTTATGTGAATGCATGGTGGATGGTTGTGGATATAAGCCCAATGTGATTGTGGATGAATGGTTGAATGGTTGGAAATTTTTATAAATAGGGCCTACATGTCCTGCCTTTCTTGATTTTCTGATTGTAATTTCTCTTCTCATCTAACTTCCCCTGAATGTAACTTGGGGTTTCTACTATTCTATTTGTAATGTACAATAGGTAGGAATAGATGATAGAAAATTATGTAATTAGTATAGAAGTTGTAAATTGGAAGATGAAGAAAGGAGCCAAACAACCAAAAGGAGGAAATATGATTTAACCTTAGTCAACCACTAATTTCTCTAATGGCCGGGGAAATTACTTTAGGAATATCCACAACCAAAATTAGTTTAGGAATATCCACAACCATCCATAATTTATTTTTCATGCTATATTTAATTTTGAAATGTTTTTATGCATGATAATTGATGAAACCGACAAATGATTTTTTCAAAACTTCAAATTAAATTAAAAATGTTTTGGAAAAAGGCAAACAAATCCCTCAAATTCAATATTAAATCAAGACTGCCTTTCATCATTATAGTACAAAATAAAATGTGGTTATTAAGTGCTAGTTTGTTGGGATTCACCCAAAACTGCCTTACTCACTACATGTTTTTACTATAAGAAATGTTCTTAAGAATGATGGATTTGATTTAACTAAAATTATGATTTGTTGGGATTCACTCAAGACCATGAATTTTAGAGGCAAGGGTTAGGTTAATACATAAGATGTAAAATCAAGAGTTGATACCTAACGGATCTAGAAATTACAAATGGGTTGTAATTGGTAAAGTACCTACCTGTTAAGATTATTTTTGATTTGTTGGGATTCACTCAAAGTCAAAAATAATTAAAATGGGATTCTAGCCACTATGAATTTTTAGAAAATCCCGGATCAATTTTTAAAGGGTAATTGATTTGAAGAAAAATAGTGGAAATAAAATCATGATTTTGGAAGTTTTATGATTTTATTAAAGAAAGCTTTTCTAACAAACTCTATCTTTATTTTGTGTTAGAATGAGTAATAATCTGAACTTACGTACAATTCTCACTGATTGTAAACTGAATGACACAAATTTTCTCGACTGGCATCGTAATGTCCTACCTTTTCTCACTCATGAGAAAATAGAATATGTACTTGATGAACTTATGCCTAATGAACCTGAACCAAACGTACCTGCTACTGTTAAGAATGCTTACAAGAAGCATAAGGATGATAATAGGACGGCTTCATGTATCATGATAGCTTCTATGACTCCTCAACTCCAACAGCAGCATATGAACATGGGGGCGTATGAAATAGTTCAACACCTGAGAGAGTTGTTTGAACAACAATTTAAGATGGTGAAATATGATACCTCCAAGGAATTGTTCAGGTGCAAAATGGCAGAGGGAGCACCGGTTGCTCCACACATCTTAAAGATGATTAGGCTAATTAAAAAATTGGTCGAATTGGGTTTTAAGATGGACCAAGAGCTAAATGTTGATTTAGTTCTCCAATCTCTGCCAAATTCTTTCTCTTAGTTCTTTATGAACTATCAAATGAACAATCTGCAGCACACACTACTTCAATTGTTGAATGTGCTGAAAACTGCTGAGAAAGAAATAAAAAAGGTGAAGGGTTCTATTGGGGTGCTTGTTATTGCTTCATCTAATAAAAGGAAGAGGCAAGGGAAAGGGCCTAAAAAGCCCAAGAACAAGCCCGCCAAGAAACCTAAGAAGGCCAAGGCAGACCAATCCAATGCAACCTGCTTCCATTATAGACAAACTGGACATTGGAAGAGGAACTGCAAGGCTTATCTGGACAACCTGAAACAAAAGAAGCTTGGGAAACTTCATCAGCAGGTACATACATAATTGAGATTAATGTTTCCATTTCCAAATCTGACTCATGGGTATTAGATACCAGATGTGGCTCTCACATTTGCACATCTATGCAGGGTCTAAGGGACAGTAGAAAGATGGAAAAAGGAAAAGTAACCCTACGTATGGATAATGGAGCAAAGGTTGTTGCTTTAGTTGTAGGGACTTACTACATTAGTTTACCCAATGGGTTAATTTTAGAATTGTCAAACTATTATTATGTTCTAGCACTTACAACAAACATTATTTCTATTTCTTGTTTGGATTTAAATGGGTTCAAGATAACTCAGGAGAATAAATGTTGTTCTTTTTCAAAAAATGGTGTGTTTTATGGTTTTGAAAATTGGAATAACGGTTTATATATTCTAGATATGGACAGCCAAATTCTCAATATATAAGAAAAGAGAATAAAGTTAGATAAACTGAATAAAACCTACCTCTGACACTGTAGACTTGGTCATGTAAATGAGAAACGTATTTCCAAGTTATACAAAGGCAGGTACTTGGACTCATTTGATTATGAATCATATGATGTATACGAGACTTGTTTACTTGGAAAAAAGACCAAAACACCCTTTATTGGTAAAAGGGAACGGGCCAGTGATTTACTTGGGCTGGTACATATTAATGTATGTGGCCCAATGACAATCACAGCTAGATGTGAATTTTCGTACTTCATTACCTTCACTGATGACCATTCTAAATATGGTTATGTGTATTTAATGAAATACAAATCTGAATCTTTTGAAAAGTTCAAAGAATTCAGAAATGAAGTAGAGAAACAAAAGGATAAAAGTATTAAGACACTACAATCTGATCGTGGTGAAGAATACTTAAGCGATGAGTTTCGATTTTATCTAAAGGACAATGGAATAGTTCCACAATAAACTCCTCCAGGGACACCACAACTAAATGGTGTATCTGAAAGGAGAAACCGCACTCTATTAGATATGGTACGGTCCATGATGAGCCACTCGAGTGCCCCAAAATCGTTATGGGGATATGCTTTGGATACAGCTTCCCATACTCTTAATAGAGTACCCAGTAAGATTGTTGAGTCCACACATATGAGATATGGAAAGGAAAGAAACCAAAAATGTCTTACATGAAGGTTTGGGGTTACCCAACCTATGTGAAGAAGGCAGAGTCAGATAAGTTTGAAGTTAGATCTGACAAGTGTTTGTTTGTAGGGTATCCAAGAGAGTCTATAGGATACTATTTCTACAACCCAACTGAGCACAAAGTGTTTGTCTTAAAGCATGCTATCTTTCTAGAAAAAGAGTTTATTCTAGAAAGGGGCAGTGGGAGTAGAATGGGACTTGAAGAAGTTGAAGACACTAAAACTAACATGGAACTTGAAGAAGTTCAAAATGTTCAAATAAACACAGAACAACCTGTTGAAGAAAGGGTTCAGCCACATAGTGATGAGGCACAAACAGAAGCTGTGGATGTTCAAGAGGCCCGTAGGTCAGTAAGAGTACGCTCAACTCCCAAGAGATATGAATTTCTTGTGAGTCGGGTAATGATGTACTAGTCATTCAAGATGATGAATCTACTACCTATCAAGAGGTTCTGAATAGTCCAAACTCCTCCAAATGGTTAGAGGCTATGAACTCCGAAATGGATTCCATGTATGACAACAAGGTATGGACCTTGGCTGATCCACCTGAAGGGGTAAAGCCCGTAGGGTGCAAATGAGTCTTCAAGAAGAAGACTGACATGGATGGTAATGTGATTACCTATAAAGCTAGACTGGTAGCCAAAGGCTACAAGCAGAAAGAGGGAATCGATTACGATGAAACTTTCTCACCAGTAGTTATGTTTAAATCCATTCGGATATTGCTTGCAATAGCAGCATACCATGACTGTGAGATTTGGCAGATGGATGTAAAGACTGCATTCCTTAATGAAAATTTGCAAGAGGATGTGTGCATGACACAACCTGAAGGCTTTACATCACCAAATCCCAGTAAAATATACAAGTTACAGAGGTTCATTCATGGACTTAAGCAAGCATCGGGAGTTGGAACATTCGATTTGATGAGACAATCAAAGAGTTTGATTTTCTCAAAAATTTGGATGAGCCTTGTGTATATAAGAAGGTTAGTGGGAGTTCAATCGTTTTCCTAATATTATATGTGGATGACATATTAATAATGGGAAATGATATCCCAATGTTACAATCAGTGAAGGGTTGGTTGTCCAAAACTTTTCATGAAAGATTTAGGAGAGGCAGCCTATATATAGGGTATTAAAATCTATAGAGATAGGTCTAAAAGGCTGCTTGGTCTTTCACAATCTATATACATAGATAAAGTGCTAAAGAAATTTAGCATGGATCAATCAAAGAAGGGCTTCCTACCTATGACTCATGGTATAAGCCTTTCTAAGAGCATGTGTCTTAAGACACAAGTTGAGATTGATAAGATGCATAATGTTCCATATGTTTTGGCAATTGAATCAATTATGTATGCTATGCTATGTACAAGACCAGATGTCTCCCATGCTCTGAGTGTCATGAGCAGATTTCAGGCTAATCCAGGTGAAGGTCACTAGATAGCCGTCAAGAACATTCTTAAGTACTTGAGAAGGACTAAAGATTTGTTTTTAGTATATAAAAATGGTGAATTGGAGGTTAAGGGCTACACTGATGCAAGCTTCCAGTCTGATAAGGATGACTGTAAGTCATAGTCGGGTTTCATCTTTACTCTCAATGGAGGTGCTGTCTGCTGGAAAGTTCCAAACAAGACACCACAGTGGATTCTACAACAGATGTTGAGTACATTGCGGCAGCGGAGGCAACTAATGAAGCTATTTGGATCAAGAAGTTCGTATCTGAACTTGGGGTGGTTCCTAGTATTCTTAATCCAGTAACTCTATACTGTAATAACAATGAGGCTATTGCCTAAGTAAAGGAACTTAGGTCTCATCAACAATCCAAACATGTACTTAGAAGATTTCACTTAATTAGGGAAATCATTGCTAGAAATGATGTAAAGATAGAGAGAGTCCCCACTGAGGATAACATAGCTGATCCTCTTACCAAGACACTATCCCAAAAGAAACATGGTAGACATGTACTTTCATTTGGACTGAAGGTCATGAATGAATTGTTTTAGTGCAAGTGGGAGGTTGTTGGAATGTATGTCTTAAAACAATCATTTTGTTTAAATACATTCCTTATTAAGTTTCTATTTTATGAACTTCTATTTTATCTGTTAAATGCTAGATATAACTGATAAAGTCCTTAGAATATTTATCAATGTGATGGTAGTCACAAGAGTTGCTGACTATGAGATATCAATCACATTTATAATAAATATTCTTAAAGTTCCCTAGTCATAGTATTAATGAGACAGAACATCATTAATACGGAAAGGCTAGTACATAGTCAGTCTCTACTTAATGCAAGCAGTGGTTGTTCTCATCAACCATGGTATAGGAATATCTAGGCTAATGTGTAGATGAATTGTAAGGTACGAATTCATTGGAGTGATCCACACAAAGATCCCATTAGGATATCTATCTAGTGCCAATGGTTGAATCTCTTATGGAAAATTGTGTAAGTGATCCTAGACTTGAAATCACCATAGTATCTTGAGTGTGAATCATTGCCTTTTGATTTTATTTCTTGTTATTCACCAAGGGTGATTCAAAGAATAGAAATTGGGGGTAGTGTGAAGCATGGAAAGATAGTGAGTGATCAAGAGAGAATTCACTGTGAGAGCCCGTATAGCCCACACCTCGCCGATCGATGTACATGTACGTGTAAAATGAATAAAATGACTATTTTGCCTCATTGTTGCTCGTGCAAACTTTTCACTTGAAAATATGGATTCTTGCCTAATTTCTGAGCCACTTATTTATAATGCTAAAAGGATTGCTAATCATCCTTCAAAAAGTGTTGGAAAAATTGCATGGGACAAAGCAAGAACACCTGTGAATTCCGAGGACCCGGAAATAATTAAAGTATTCACAACCAAGGGCCTTATTAAACACAACTAAGGCACACAAAATCTTGTCTTGATTCTTGAAAGCCTTGGACGAAATTCAGCAGCCAAACAGTCTTGGAATCACCTGAATTTTCTTGCAACAGGCATGACTAAGCTAGCATGGACATGTGTCAAGTTCTTAACTTATCTAGTCACCACCTACATGGACTTGTCATGCTTATTTTGTGCCTATAAGTACTTGAGCTCTTCATCTGAGAAACCATTTGAAACCCCTTGATGTTGGACAAAATTTTGCTGGAAAGATAGCCCACAAAACACCTCAAAATCAAATACAAAAAACAGCCTTAGAAATCAAGAAGAACAAAGCTTGGGAAAGGCTTGAAGCTTGGTTGGTTTTGCTTGGCTTTCATACGTTCTTAGCTCCACTTTCTCACAGTGATTTCAGCACTTTCTTGAGGTAAATTCAAGCTGAAAATTTACATGAGTTATGACACAAATTTTCGTTTAACATGCCTTGAATATCTAGGAGTGTATGCTGAAAATCTGTGAACATGAAAACTACCGGTTTGATAGAAATTACAGCTTTCATGCGATGCCTTGAGTGCTTTATCTTGTTGGATTCTTGCAGTAATTTTGACTAATGGCATGCTATATATACTGAATTACATGTTGGGATTGTTAGCTATGAATTCAAGCAAAAATAAAGCCCCAAGAGCAAGTTAAATTCATGTTTGAAACCAAGAACATGCAGTTTCGGGTGTTATCAGTTTGCTAGAACCAGTCTCAGTAAAACGACCATAACTCACTGTAGGATTATTGGAATTGAGTTCTGTTAGTGGCCCTAGAAACTAGACAGAAAGGGCTTTCCGATGGTATATGGTACGCCCCTAGATTCTATCCCTGAAGTTCCCAGCAACCCGTTGAAGTTCACTGATTTTCCATGACTGATAAACCTGAATTCTGCACTTGCTGCATGTTTGAGCCTGAATTTGAACCTATTACGTCTAGAATTTGAACTTGTTCCCTTCTGAGAATTTCTAGTGCTCTGAATTCCGTTTCCAACGGTATAAAATGGGCAAAAAATACACAATTAGATTGTGATATATGGCCTGAAACGTAAACTGCAACGGGTGGTCGGGCTGTCTGCACGTCCGTTAACGGATTGGCACTGCCGGCACGCGTCCGTCGCTGCCCGTGTGTGCGTCCGTTAGCGGAAGTGCCTGTCCCATGCCCAACCGGTTAGCGGGTGTGCCGACCCATGTGCACCCATTAGTGGAAATGCCTAGTCTACTTGCGACCGTTAGCGGAAACGACTAGTCGTCGTGCGATCCGCTAGGCCGTCTACCAGGCCCTTGTGCAATTCGTTGATGGACCGTCGCGCCGCTGTGCCGACCCGTTAACGGAATGCCCAGCCTTAGTTTGTTGAACCTTTGATGGACTACCCAGACCCTAGCCAACCCGTGTGCCCTAGCCAGTTAGCGAACGTGCCAGACCAGTGTGCATCCATTAACAGACCCAGATTCTAGTGCCGACCCCGTCGACCTCGATCATCCAGGTCCGTAGACCTACCGTGTATCTAGAGAGGTTTTCCCGTTAGCCATTCACAAGCTCCAACCAAAACGGCAAACCAAGAACGGAAGTTTAAACTCGAACCCGATGTGCCAACCATTTTGGCACCCGATCAATACCTAACCACTGAACCGACCATGCTAGCACCCAACGTGCGAATAGCCACCCGATCGATGCCGGTAAGGCACTACCAGAAGCCAACAACCCTAGCCCTTGGCCTAGGAAGGTGACGGAACCAACCGTTTCCGCGCCCAACCTGCGGAATAGTCATGCGACTGGTGCCGGTAAGGCCCGACACCGACCTGATCGTTGAACCAACCGTTAACGCGCAGATATGCACCTAACCGCGACCGTGCAAGCCCCACACCTAACACGCCCAATGTACATTAAGCAACCTTAAACGCGGGACCTAGGCAACCGATGCACGTTAATAACGACCAGCCCAACCCGACCATCTTGCCGCGCCCTCGACACCAACACCCGACATGCCCGATCTGTGCTGACTTGGGCCGACCGTTGCCGACCTTTCCCGAATCGCATGAAACTATAGACAACTTGTACCAACTTACGCCCAACCCACACCACCGACTTGCCCGTAGACACCAGCCGATGCCGATCCATACCAGACTACCCCAATCAGTGTCGAAGTGCACTAATAGGCATCGACAGGTGCCGACTTGGGGCGACAGGCACCGACTACCCCGACAGGTACCAATTACACCCGAGTCACACAAAACCAACCCGGCTAGCACCGACACCCTACGACCTGTCCTATAAGCCCCAACCTGTGCCGACTCATGTCAGACGGAGCCGATTGATGCCGACATGCACCAATGGCCACCCATTGGTGCCGACTTATATCAAACCACACCTAACCGGCCCGACATGTACCGACCGCACTCGACTAACCCTAACTCGCACGAACGAGCACCGATACGCCCGGACGAGACTCGACCGGTGTCGATAGCTGCCGGTCATACCTCGAACCTACCTATCTGTGCCGACAATTGCCGATCATGTACCAAACCTATCGACTCATACCCGAACTTGCCGGTTACATTTAAACTAGTCGACCAATACATATCACCACCCCAATCAAGGCCAACACATACCAACTAAGGTCGAAACCGAACAACACCGTTACCCGCAACCTTATATTATCCCGACACCAACTCGGACCCCGAGCCAAGTCCCGACCAATAACCTGAATTTAATTCATATTATCAACTAGTTAACCTATTAGCTACATAGGAATTTCCTAAAATAGTAACTAATACCTAATTGTTCACAGGACCCGACCAAGCCCTAGAGGGACTGCCCAGATCATCGTCCCAGACCTAGACTGCTTCAGGTGAGGGACCCGACTTGTTTCACTATTTACCTATTGTTTAAATTCCCAACGTGCTACCTGTTTGCTTGTGTACATGCAAATTGTCAATTATGTGAAAAGGGCAAGTGTATACTTTATCGCACTTTACCCAAACCTGAAAAGTACTTGTGCATGCCTGCTTGTGCCATTGTGTACTTTACCACAATTGGCAAACTCCTGTTCCGGGATCCCTGCCCCATTGGTGACGCGGCTTGACCCTGAGTCGGCATCGGGTTAGGTCGGGCAAGTTAACGAACATTGGGTACCTGTTTAAGGTTTACTCATGAGTATTACCGCCCACTGTTTGAATGTTTTGGGAGACTCGGGCCCGAGAGTCGGCGTAGGGAGGATCGGAGATCGGAAGACTGAAAGTTTCATCGGCAACTGTACCGGACTGTATCCTTTTACTGAAAGTGCTACCGTTTACTTGTCCACAACTAGTGGAATACATGACCCCATTACATCGGGTTTACATGATACTGATACATGACCCGTTACAACGGGAATACATGATTGACTGTTTACCTGCCCATTCTGGGAATATTACATGTTGAATATTACACGCCCACTCTGGGACTCACTACATGTTTACTTACTGTACCGGGACACTCACTAAACATTAGGCTTACCCCTTTAACTGTTTCCCCTCCCAGGTTGAAGTTTGACAGTGATCAAGTTAGCGGACAAACCTCTATCCACCGGACTTTTGATACTAGATACTTTTGATGTAAATTGTTGTATAAGTTCTAGGTTTGAACTTAGTTTTGGATTGTAAAATGAATATGTATAAGTTTGAAATTTTCTAAGTATGAATTATCAGTTATTTTGTGGTAATTACTTGTGTGACTTGTTAAGTGACCGACTGAGTCCCGGTGAGAGCCGGGCAGGCAGTCCGCTGACCCCTCTGGTTCACCTTTGGGGAAAGTGGGGCCGCCACAGGTGATATCAGAACTAATGGTTTAAGATATCTGGACTGTGGAGATGTAACACTGTTAGCTTGTGGTATTAGAGTCAGTTTGCTTGGAGACATCTCAAGGCTTATTAAACCTTTGCATTTATTGGATCTCAAGCCCTATCAAACTTTTAACCCTATTCGGTCTCGAAGCTTGTTGAACTCTTATACCTGTTTGATTTCAAATTTATTTGGTTTCAACTCCTATCAAGCTTTTAGCCCTATTTGGTCTCAAAACTTGTTGAGCCTTTAACCCAATTGATTTCAAAACTTGCTAAACCCTTAAATCTATTTGGTTTCAAACTTGATTGAACCATAAACTTATTTGGTTTCGAACTTCTAAATCATTTTGTTCTAACTATCTAAGAACCTGTTTGATTTTGAACCCCTAAACCCTATTTTGGATTCAATTTTTGGAATTCATTTGGCTTCAACGTTTGAACCTATTTTTGAGATCGATTATTAACCCTATTTGATTTAAATGTAAGAAATGGATGGAAATGATGCAAATGAAGGGACTAGTTAGACCAGGAAGCCCTTACATAGGATCAAGTACAGGATTAAGTTAGGAGAACTTCCATTGTACTAAAGTTCGGCTGGCATAACTAGAGATGGAAATGCTCGGAGACTTTTACCTATCCCAATGAGCTTATACTGGCAGTGGTTAGTGAGAGAGGGAGAGCTTGTTTAACCACATTCAAAGGGTTGAGATTGTGACAACCAGTTTAAGGAAAGTTTAAGGAAATTTGTGGAGACTTAATGAGCTAGGATAGCTGAATTAGAGGACATTTCCCGTAACTACTCGGGCGTATCAAGTTCCGTGCAAGACCGCACTAAGAACATTCTTGTTGATTGTGAGATATTAATGGAAAAGGCCATAGGGACACAATTAGACGGAGAAGGTATGAAAGACTTGAACGTCAGGCAGCTTTCGGAATCCGTGAACAATAAGAACCCAGAGCAAGAGTACTCCAACCTTGAGACAGATCTCTCGGAGAACCCTAACTGTTATAGCTTTGAGTAGGGTAGGCATTGATGCCTAGTGATGTCCCAATTCTTGTTAAAAATTGTACACATGAATGTTTGTGAGCCTTAAGGCTATACTGCTTGCCTAAGGGCAGCAGTTATATGTAAAGACTGTTTTGCTATCCAATATAAATAAGATTGTGTTTTAAAATTGTTTACTGTTCCTAAAAATTGTTCAAATTGTCTACTTTCTAAATTATTTTATACATGTACACGTAGACTGGCATGGAGGGAGAAGGTAGGCAACGGGTAAGGAGGAATACACGTTCTCGCACCCGGGAGGAGGGTGAATCCTCAGCTGCCCAACAGGAACAGGAACAGAGCAACCAGGAAATAGATCTTGTAGCAGAAGCCTTACATAGGGTAACCGACCTATTAGCAATTATAACAAACCAACAAGGCAAAATGGGTCAGGAAAGAGTTGAAACAGGGGAGGATCGAGCTCTAGAAAGATTCCAAAATTTTCACCCCAAAATTTACCGGAGAAACCAACCCTGACGTGGCAGAACGTTAGCTAGGAAATATAGTGAATATTTTTGAGGCTTTGAATTACTCTGAGGAAAGACAAGTTACTTTCGCTGTATTCCGGTTTGAGGGTACATCACGAAATTGGTGGAATGTGATAAGAGAAAAGTGAAATAGGAATGGAACGCCGTGGACCTGGGGCAATTTTACTAGGGAATTCAATGAAAAATACCTTCCGCCCTTAGTCCAGGAAAGAAGAGAGGATGAATTTATCAGACTAATTTATCAGACTACGCCAAGGAACTATGAGCATAGCAGAATATGAGGCCCAGTTTACTCGCCTCTCTAGATTTGTTCCGGAGTTGGTGATGACAGAATCTAGGAGATGATAGTATTTTTCAAAATCAATTTTAGGCGAGGATACAACCAATTGAGGATTAAAGAAGAGAATAGTCGAAAGACTGTTTTTACTACTGGATATAAGCATTACGAATTTCTAGTCGTACCATTTGGGCTAAATAACGCCCCAATAGCATTTATGGATTTAATGCATAGGGTTTTCAAGCCCTACTTGGATAAGTTGTGATGATATTCATAGATGTTATACGGATCTATTTCAAATCCCCAAAGGAACATGCTCAGTATTTGAAGATAATTTTCCAGACCTTGAAGGATCCTAAGTTACATGTCAAGTTCAGTAAGAACGAATTCTGGTTGAAGGAAGTGGCTATCTTAAGTCATGTGATCTCTTAGAAAGGTATCATGATGGACCCCACCAAAATAAGATCAGTGATAGACTGGAATCACCAGATAGCTTATCTTGTCGGTGGTGGTTCTGATAATGACATGCCTAAGAAAACTCGAGGACCAACTTATATGTCACATATTTGGGGTAGACATGGTACTGACAAGAGAATTAAAGTGAAGTTCAATAGGCTTGGTGAGCCAATAGGTGCAAATAGAATTAGATTCAATGAATTTTTGGGAGCACTGGCTAGAAATGGAAAATATGCACCAATTGACATTGACACTTGGCATAAGCTATCCAAGTCTTCGAAGAATGACATGGTAGATGTAGTAAAGGTATATAGTTCTATGACATATAGGATCAATTAGAATGTTTGTGATTGTTTAATTGACGATTTGACATTTCAGGAAAAATTTGATCTTCCTCCTGGCATAGAAGAACGAGTCAAGCAGTCATTAGGAAAGAAATGGAGAAGTTGGAAACATGCCCTCAAAAAAACTTATTTTGATCCAAATGAGTCAATTGAAAATCAGGTGCTTAAAAGGCCATGCCGAGTTCTTCCCCAACAATGGAAAAATATCTTGACTAAATGGCATTCTGAGGAGTCAAAGGTATGAAAAATTAAATACTAGTTTGTCTATTTATCTGTAACTAACTGTTTTGTATTATACTTAAGTATGTAGATAATTTCTACAACAAATAAGGAGCATCGAGGTAAGAAAAAGATGAATCATAGTACCGGAAAAAAGCCATTTGCTCAAGTTTGAGCAGATAAGGTATAAAATATAAATGAATTGGTAACCACATCTAAACTGTTAAATTTATATTTTCTTTGGATGGACTAAACTTCTGTACGTAGGAAAAAGAGTTTGGGCATTCTCTCTCTAGAGCAGATATGTTCGGCATATGCTACAGTAATTCTAGTGGTGTGCCATCTAGTTATGAAGTTGGAGAAAAAATGGTATGTTAATGCTATTTATTCCCTCCACTCAAATATATATATTTTTTAGTTACAATGAGCATATAATAACTTCGAATAGCTAATTTTAGGAGGAGATGGATAGCTTAAAAAATCAACTTCCAGAAGGAGAAGAAGATATTGTGGGTAGGAATGACGTGTTTTCACAAGTAATGGGTGAAGAAAGGAGTGGAAGAGTTCGTACATATGATTTGGGAGTTACACAAGCTGATTTGTGGGGTGATATACCAAGTCATTCAACATGTTTTCGCTTGGTCATGGAGCAAAGTGCTGCATTGTCAAAAATGGAGCAAAGGATTCAGCAACTTGAGTCATTACAACAAGGAAAATCACAAGGACAGACTTCACCATCTCAACAAAGATCTACATCACAATCATCAAATGCTATTCTTCGACCAATAAAGGTAATGAAATGTTAGTTTGTTACTTTCTATAGATGCTACTTCTAGGAACAGATTCATGAACCTGTTTACATGTTGGCTATATGTCCTCTTTTTTTTTTTTTAGGGAAAAATATGCTATATGATACTTAACAATTAAGGTACTTGTTTTGGATATCATTATTAATTAAAATGGCGTTCAGTTTGGTTGGGTACTTGTTGTCGGTATCATTTTTGTTAGGATTTAAACCAATTGAAATATTATGTATTGAATTTCTGTTTAAGAGTTGCTCTCCTATGTGTGATTTTTACAAACTTTGCCAAAATTGATATTTTTCAAGGTTGGGGATAAAGTTACAATAAGGAGCATGATTGATTCAAACAAAATTTTGGCTGTTGGAGTCATTAGAAGTTTGGATCAATGACTGAAGTTGGTGACACTCCTTTGGGATTGCATTGGTGTGAAATTCATGTGAATGTGCCTGTGGAGAATGATGAGGACCTGATGAGGCCATACCATAATTTTTGGAAGATTGGAGATGCAATTGGAGTGGCCATTGCTTGGCCAATAAATCTGGTACTCTTACATACCTTTATCATTTGTCTAACTTAGTTTTTATTTATTTTGTAATTTTAAAACTGTACAAGAAGAGTTTGTGAATTGTAATTCTTATTGCTTGGTTTATGACACTTGTAGGTAAATCTTGAAGAAAACTAAAGCATCATTGGATCAAGTGGCGGTTTTTAGAAGACAGTATCTTTAGTTGAGTTCCTGTCTAATGCATCCTTTATATGTATTGAATCTATTGACGCTACTACTGCATGGCTTTGAGGAATCTTAGAATTAGCATGCAATTCATTGAGTTGTTAGGATGATGTACTTTTGCACTAGTTTGGATGATTTTATTGCACCAATTACTATTAAAACATAATTTACTTTATTTTTCTTTTATATCATTGTACTAGTTACCTTATCATTTCTCCAAGAATTAGGATCTGAAAATGTGTAGCAGGATGAAATGTGGTTTTCTCAGTCAGCAATTACGCTGCAAAAGTGTGAAGATAGCTTAGCTTCAATATATGACGCTTATAAGGGTCAAGATAGCTTCAATATATGACGCTTATAAGTGTCAAGATAGCTTCAATATATGACGCTTATAAGTGTCAATATAGCTTCAATATATGACGCTTATAATGGTAAAAATGTTATGATATAATGGTAAAAATTCTGACATTTCTTGTCATGTAAAAGTGTCATAATAGTCATAATAATAGTCATAGCCAATGACACTTTTCAAGTGTCACTAGAACTTTAAATTGGGACGCTTATAATTGTCATAAACCTATAGTGACGAATGGATGATGCTTCTACAAGAGCGTCATAATAGCCGAAACGTCATTATATGAACCTACAATGACGCTTTTGAATGTCATCAAAGACTATTTTTCTAGTAGTGAGTAGATCTTCAAGATGAATTGGCCCAAAAAGAGACAAAATACTAAAGTAAATCTGTAATAAATAGAAAACGGAAAAGAAATTTATGCATGGATAGAGTTTTGATTAATTATTATTTTAGTTAAATGGAGAATCCAAACCTTACAAGGGAAAAATGGGAAGGTTTAAAAGTTAAACTAGAGATCTCATAATTATCTTGAAGAGTTATCTATAAATAAAAAATAAAAAAATAAGTGAGCCCATAAATCACAAATACTTTCCTGTTAGATATCTCAACATCAAAGAGTAAACAATGCTTTTAATATTTACTAAGGATTCATTTGGTTTATAGGATGAGACAGGATAAGTCATCCAATCCTGTCTCATCCAATATTTGGTTTCATTTTTATAATTAGATTAGATATCTATGTTAACTGAATGAATCCTCTTTAGAGGGGATAAAGTCATCCCATGAAGGGTCTTGGTATTATTTATCCGGAGATAATTGTGAGAGGGGATAATGATTTATCATATTCTTTTACCCTTATCAAAAAAGAAAAAACTTACAAATATATTAATAAACCAAACACTAGATAACAAGGATGAGTAATCCCATGATAATTAATCCTAAGATTAATTATTAAAGATGAGTCATCCCATCTCATCCAATCAATGAACCAAATGGACCCTAATAGGTTAATGTCCTATTAGGTTATATTCATATTCAATCCTCCAGAGACTTGCTAGGGTACTTCAGTTATATAATAAGAATCATGGTTATAACTCCTCAAGTTACATATTCGTATCTCACAAATTTTAATCAACTGTGTGTTCATGGTGCCAAAAAGGTCATAGCTAAATAATGTTGAACTCTGTAAGTTAATGAATTTATGAAGTTATAAACTTTAACACAAACTGAATCCTTTTCAAATATGGAATAAAGTGAAAAATTCATAATGGAAAATTAATTCTATCTATTATAATATTTCAATATTCTCCAAAAAAAAAAAGAGAAAGAGTTTTTTGTTATTTTTTAGAAGGATGTCACTCCATATGTTCTAGAATAGATTAGCTAGAAAATAAACTAAAGAATGGAGATAAGAAATCAAAAAATCAAAAAATAAAATCTTTGACAAAAATGAAAGCAAAAAAAGTTGAAACTAAAAACACGATGAAAAATAAATTTATAAAGTTTTTATACCATATTAGTCTTCACTATTTTTATCACTATTAAAATGAGTGGAATAAGACATAAGAATTTCACTGATCTTTTATGCTTAGAAATTAAATTAAATGGTGTACTATATATTTTTCCAACTTAATGAATTGCATCTTTTCTCCATAAGGCCATGGCCGTGGTCTATTTGACTATGGGTTCCTTTTTTAATTTCTTCTTCAAACTATAACAGTGAGGGTCTCAAAATTCTAATTTTTATTTTAAATGTATAATAATATTTATATTATGTTTATTGACTAAAATATTAGTGAATTTATATTTTGAATTATCATTTTCTAATTTAGAGAATTTTTCAAGAATTATTTGCCGGTGTGCGGTTTTAGCCAGTTTAAGCGTCAATTTTTGTTCCGAAATGTGAATAGTGACTCTAAGATGAAACCGAGTATATGTAAAGGTATTATAGAGATATATTTAAGGTTGGACAGTGTCGGAATAAGAAAAATCAGTAAAAGTTAGAGTGTCGCGCGCGAAGCGACAAAAAGTGGTCGTTTGACCACTTTTCCATGATTTAAGGAAAATGCACTTTTTGTTCCCCTTAAAGCCTCTTTTCTTGCTTCTTGTTGCTTCACTTTTTCAGCCACACTTGAGCTCAAGAGAGAGAGGGAGGCCGAGAGCTTTGAGAGAGAAAAGAAAGAGTTTCACCAAATTTGTTTCTTCAATTTCTTCTTCCTCAAACCTCTTGAAGCTTCAAGACTTCATTGAAGGTCTTAATCTTGGTTCATCCTCCTCCTTTGCTGCCGTGAGAGAGAGTGAGTGAGAGGGTGGGCCGATTTGGAGAGGGAGAAAAGAAGAAGAAAGAAAGCTTCCTAGTGTTGGTTGTCTTGTTGTTCTTGAATCTTGGCGAAGAAAGCAGGCAAATCCTTGGAAAACTTGAAAGATCTCGAGGTGTCAAATCTTAGAACATCATCCGTGGGTGGAACTGTGTTAGATCTTCCTTGATCTTGCTAGATCTGAAAAAATTTTGAGATATAACACTTAAAATTTCTAGCTTTAACTTTATTAGAGTTAAATTCGTTAGATCTACTGTTTATTTTGCTAGAAAGGCTTATGACTGGAATATTTGGGTTGGGGTCTTGAATTTCCAACTTAGGTAGCAGACTTGAGTACCTAATTGTGGTTGTGATTGATATTCGTGAAATGAGTTCATTTTATGGTTAAAAAGTAGAATTTGTTGTTGAAAATTTTGAAGAAAAATAGTGAGGGCTGGCCGAACCTATGCTTGGAAATTTTGATATTTGATTTTGAAATTTTATGATATTTCTTGAAGAGATTTTGCCTAAGTATATATGTATTATGTTCGTTTTTGAGAATATGCTTTAATAGAGTTAAAATCTTGAACTGTAATGGTGAAAAATTGAGTTTCACTAAATTTTGAGGTAAAAGTGTCATCTTGGACAGATTTGAAGGTTTGAAATGTTTTGTTTAATTTTCATGAATTTTGTGCATTAAGATCTAGTGAAAATTTTTATTATGTGATGTAATGTGTGCTCTGGACTTGACGTATGGACTAGTCCATTATGGAGAGCAAAATACAAACTATGTGACAAACTATGTGACCCACTATGTGACCAACTATATGAACAACTATGTGACAAATTATGTGTGGAGTCGGGTTCGATGGGGGTTTGGTGGAGTAAGGAGAAGTGGAGGTCTACATGGATTATATGAAAGTTGACGGAGTGTCAACTACCTGGAATGTGGTTGAGTTTCATGGATCTTAGCTCCTGAGAGCCCCATATCCTACCTTTGTATTGTTAATTACTTTCCTTATGTGTTTATTTCCAAATTCAAAATTGAAATGAAATATCCTATGTGTTATGTGCTTTGCTTGCCCTTTTTGGAACTCACTAGGCTTTTAACTCATTCTTTCCAGTTTGTTTTCCTTAGCAGGGGTTGAGAAGCCAAGTGAAGGTGCCCACCATTAGAATTAGGGTTCACTTTTGTATCTGGTTTGAAAAACTTGAATTATGAATTTGAGGGTTTTTGTACTATGAGAATTTGAATGTATGTTTAAGTATTTTATGTAATTTGGGATTGTAAGGTTGAAACAACGTACTTGCGAGTTACCGTTTGGTTTGGTTTGATAATGGTATTTTAGTTTGATATATTAGTGATTTTTATATGGGTGAGTCCTGACGAGAGTTAGGCAGACAGTCCACTGATACCTTAGAGTATGTCCTAAGGAGAGGTGGGGCTATTACAGGTTGTATCAGAGGTTAGGTTTGAATAATGTAGGTAGAGTGAGAATTATTAAGTTATTTGAGAGTTTAGTAGGTTAAGAAGGAATGTTAAGTGATGGTTATTACTTGTGATTAAGTGTTAATGATATTTAAGTTCGAATAAATTCTAATAGAATTCATTCTTGTAGGTTATGGATTTTAGAGGTGGCGATGATGACATACTTGGAGATCGCCAGCCTGTGGTGACTTATCGACTCGGGCCAACGGGTGCTCGTAGAGCCTATAACCCTAGGACCAGACCTAGGTGTGGTTGCGATTGTTGGAGGACTCATGCCTACCCTGATAGGGTAGTCTTGGCGATTTACCACGAGAGAAGGACCTTGACTAGGGTTACTAAGAAGCTGCGAGAGGAGGTGGACCAGTTGTTGATCGAGACACAGGATCAGGCCGATCGGATCCATGAGCTTGAGGAGGAGCTCCGTTTGGCTAATGAGCGAGTGGCTAGAGTGGTGAGAGTTGCTCGAGAGCGAGCTGATGGTATTGTGGCTGAGTATGAGGCTTTGGTAGGGGAAGTGCTCGAGGCTAATCGGGCTAAGGAGGTTTTTGTTGATTAGCCACCTTCTGATGCCGATATGGGAGGGGACCGTCGAAGTGAGTCTGTGGGGGAGGCCGCTATGGTTGAGGTAGATCCTTAACATTTGGAGTCTGATCCGTCGGAGAGTCCTACTCGAGACTTCTGCTACTATGTCTGGATAGGCTAGTTGAGTTGGGAGATAGGATTTGGAATAACTTTTGTAAGGGAAACCACTAAAGTGGTTCTCAGTCCTTGTAATTACATGCCTGTTAACTGTTTAAGTCCTATGCTTTTGTTTGATTGCATTTGTCGATATTGGGGAGCAAATGGCTACGGCCATCAACCAAATGACTGAGATATTAGATCGTATTGTTGGCCAACAAGGCCCTGGAACCGAACAACAACTTGTTAACCTTGGGGGTGGCGAGGATAAAGCCCTTGAGCGATTCCAAAGGTTTAACCCACCTAAATTTCTTGGGGGACCCAACCCTGAAACTGGTGAGGGTTGGATAGAAAGAATTTCAGATATTTTTACTACCTTGGCTTATATGGAGGAAAGGTAAATAGCATTCGCTGTGTTTCAATTTGAGGGAGTTGCCTGATCATGGTGAAACATGATAAGGGCTAAATGGGATAGGAAGAAAACCCCTAGAACTTGGGTGAACTTCACTAGGGAGTTTAATGCAAGTTTCTCCCTCCACTAGTTCAAGAGAGAAGGGAGGATGACTTTATTAGGTGCAGGCAAGGGTTGTTAAGTGTTGCGGAATATGAGGCATAATTCACTAAATTGTCAAGGTTCACCCCTGAGCTAGTAGCAACGGAGCAAAGAAGAATAAGGAGGTTTATGCAGGGATTGAATGTAGAGTTACAAAAAAGCTTGGCGGCTGCCCAAGTTAATAGTTTTAGCGAGGCTGTGGAAAAGGCCCAGAGGATTGAGGGGGCCAAGGCTCAAGTAAGAACTTTTAATGCAAGAAAGAGGAATGCACCTAGCAGTAGTCGTGGACCAACGGATATGGGTGCTTCAGCTCCTAAATTTGGAAGAGGAATGGGTAGAACAAACTGTTGGAATGTATGCACTAAAACAATTATATTGTTTAAATACATTCCTAATTATAGTTTTGTAATTTGTGAACTTCCAATTTTATCTGTTAAATATTTGATATAACTGATAAAGTCCTTAGAATATTTATTAATGTGATGATAGTTACAAGAGTTGTTGACTATGAGATATCAATCACGTTTATAATAAATATTCTTAAATTTCCCTAGTCATAGTATTAATGAGACAGGACATCATTAATACGGACAGACTAGTACACAGTTAGCCCCTACTTAATGTAAGTAGTGGTTGTTCTCATCAACCATGGTATAGGGATACCTAGGCTAATGTGTAGATGAATTGTAGAGTACTAATTCATTGGAGTGATCCACACAGAGATCCCATTAGGATATCTTGTGCCAATGGTTGAATCTCTTATGGAAAATTGTGTAAGTGATCCTAGACTTGAGATCACCATAGTATCTTGAGTGTGAATCACTACCTTTGATTTGTTTCTTGTTACCACCAGAGTGACTTAAAGAATAGAAATTGGGGGTAGTGTGAAGCATGAAAAGATAGTGAGTGATCAAGAGAGGATTCACCACTCCGATAGTAGGAGCTGATATCCAGTAAGGCCACTAGTTGGAATGTAACCTTAGTAGTCGACTACATTAGGTTAATTGAAAAGTGTCTTCAAGTTAACCTAATCTAAGGTTAATTGAACTAGAAAATTAATTAGTCATTAGGGAATTGGCACTTGTTCCTTATTCCCGACAATTGGACATCAATGGTGAAAGGATAATAATTACGGTAATTTTCCATGAAAATGTTAGGTCGAATTCCCTTGATCAATTCGAATACAGGTGGTTGTGATGTGTTGCTAGACACGCTCACAATTTATAATTATGAATAATTAATTATTGTAATTAATGATAAAATAAAAGTATTTATTTTATCTAATTCTTTTAAGAATTATAATTCATAATTATTACCAGTGTATTTGGGACCTATTGGATCACACGCATAGAGATTGGGTTCTGGATTAAATTGTGTGTCCAAGTAGGGATTTGAAAATAAATACTTCTGGGGTTTAATTATAAAGATAAATAAATCTTGGGGTCATCTGACAGATAGTATAAAAGTGTTATCCTTTATCTATCAGATAACAGAAAGGATGGAGTCTCATCAGATGTTACGGTGGTTTGATTTTGAATCAAACCATCAGACTCTATCCTTCTGTTTCTCTTCTCATCTTTCTCTCTCTCTCTCCCCTATCAATAAGTATCAGATACTACGATAGGAAAAAGGGAGTTAGTCATTCTGATAGTCAGAACATAGAGAAAAGTTCTCCACAAAATATCACGTAGAGAGAAAAGAGATTCTGTGAGTTAGAGTGAGCAAGGCTAGCACCTCTCCTTCACTGACACACACACATACAGATCGTAGAGACGATCAAGAGTGATCCAGAAGCACTCTCGCGTGGATTGCAATAGAGGCAGGACGTCTGGACTGCTGCTCGGGGTTTTCTCAGCCTTCTCAACAAGTCAGAGACATCATCTGCGGATTAAGGTAATCCCCTAGAACCCCCTTGTGAAGTCATACGTAGAACTAGAGTGATTCCTGGCAGGAATCTGGGACTAAATTTTTAAATTTTTGCTGTGCCTGATGCCCCAGTTCCTAACAGTGGTATCAGAGCCATCTCTAGAATTTACATATGATCTTATATATGATTGCTCATGGATTAATTTCCGTTTGGATGAAATATGTATATATGTGCAGATTTTTGGTTGAAAAATGATGCTTTAATGAGATTAAACTAGTTTTAGCATCTGGAATTTTTATTTGATGTCACGATTGATATATGATGTTGATTTTGTGGCATGTTTTTCCACTTGAATGGTTTGTACAATTGTTGTAAAATGATTTTTCTGCAGGATTGTGTGGTAGTCAATCGTTGGCTACTGGAACAGCGAGTTACGACACGGATCAGCGACGTGGATCCGCGAGGCTTGTCTCGCGGATCAGGTTCGCGACTCGGATCCGCATGGCTGATCCGCGAGGTTCGCCTCGCGGATGCTGCTCGCGTTTCAGAAACATGGTGAGATCCGCGAACTAGCTTCGCGGATCGGTTCGCGGATCCGATTCGCAGATCCTGTTAGCAGTCCCCAGTTTCTGATCCGCGCAGCATGGATCCGCGAACTGGCTTCGTGGATCAGCTCGCGGATCCTTCTGGAAACAAAATTCTGCGAAATTAAAATTTTGAAAAATTGAGTTTTCATTTTCTGAAATTTTTCAGATACTGATCCATTTTTAATTATTAAAATTTGCTGTGAAAATTTTATATTTCATGTTTTATTAGGTCAGGAATTAATTTGAATTTAATTTGATTAATTCAAATAATATTCCAATTATCTCCTAATTTTGTTAGGAATTAAAATGACCTAATAAAATTATTTTTACCAAAATCTCCTGCACATGTATGGTCTCAAAATTTTTTTGGGATCCTGATATATATAAAATCCAAATAATCCATGAATGATTATATTTCCATGCTTTCATTTAATTTAAAATTGTTTAAATTTTGTATGGATGCATGGTGAATGGTTGTGGATATAAAAGCCCAATGTGATTGTGGATTGGTTGAATTGTTGTAATTTTAATAAATAGGGTCTACGTGTCCTGCCTTTCTCATTTCTCTAATTGTAATTTCTTTCCTCATCTAATTCCTCCTGAATGTAACTCAGGGTTTCTGATATTCTATTTGTAATATACAATAGATAGGAATAGATTATAGGAAATTATGTATATAGTATAGAAATTGTAATTAGAAGATGAAGAAAGGAGCAGTGCAACCAGAAGGAAGAAATGTGATTTAACTCTAGTCAACCATTAATTTCCCTAATGGCCAGGGAAATTAATTTAGGAATATCCACAACCATCCACGTTTTATTTTTATGCTATATTTATTTCTAAAATATTTATATGCATGATTGTTGATGAGACCGTCAAATGTTTTTTCCAAAATTTCAAACTAAAATAGAAATGTTTTGGAAAAAGAAATAAATCTCTCAAAACAAATATTAAATTAAGACTGCCTTCCATCATTATAGTATTAAACAAAATGTGGTTATTAAGTGCTAGTTTGTTAAGATTCACCCAAAACTGCCTTACTTACTACATGTTTTTTACTATAAGAAATGTTCTTGAGAATGATGGGTCTGATTTAACTAAAATTATGGTTTGTTGGGATTCACTCAAGACCATGAATTTTAGAGGCAAGGGTTAGGTTAATACATAAGATGTAAAATCAAGAGTTGATACCTAACGGATCTAGAAGTTACAAACGGTTGTAATTGGTAAAGTACCTACCTGTTAAAATTATTTTTGATTTGTTGGGATTCACTCAAGGTCAAAAATAATTAAGATGGGATTCTAGCCACTATGGATTTTTGAAAATCTTGGATCAATTTTAGAGGGTAATTGATTTGAAAAAATAGTGGAAATAAAATCATAATTTTGGAAGTTTTATGATTTTATCAAACAAAACTTTTTCTGATAAAACTCTATCTTTATTTTGTTGTAGAATGAGTAACAATCTGAGCCTATGTACCATCCTTACTGATTGCAAACTTAACGACACAAATTTTCTCGACTGGCATCGAAACGTCCTACTCGTTCTCACCCATGAGAAAATCGAGTATGTACTTGATGGGTCTATACCTAATGAGTCTGAACCTAATGCACCCGCTACTGTTAAGAATGCTTACAAGAAGCATAAGGACGATAATAGAACGACTTCATGTATCATGATAGCCTCTATGACTCCTCAACTTCAACAGCAACATATGAACATGGGGGCATATGAAATAGTTCAACACCTGAGAGAGTTGTTTGAACAACAATCTAGGACGGTGAGATATGAAACCTCCACAGAACTGTTCAGGTGCAAGATGGCAGAGGGA
Source organism: Gardenia jasminoides (assembly GCA_013103745.1). Taxonomy (NCBI): domain Eukaryota; kingdom Viridiplantae; phylum Streptophyta; class Magnoliopsida; order Gentianales; family Rubiaceae; genus Gardenia; species Gardenia jasminoides. The sequence goes on from CM023096.1 coordinate 31,232,540, forward strand.
GCACCAGTTGCTCCACACGTCTTGAAGATGATTGGGCTAATTGAAAAATTAGCTGAATTGGGTTTCAAGATGGACCCAGAGCTAAATGTTGATTTAGTTCTTCAATCTCTGCCAGATTATTTCTCTCAGTTTGTTATGAACTATCAGATGAACAATCTGCAGCACACATTACCCCAATTGTTGAATGTGTTGAAAACTGCTGAGAAAGAAATCAAAAAGGTGAAGGGTTCTACTGGAGTGCTTGTTGTTGCTTCATCCAGTAAAAGGAAGAGGCAAGAAAAAGGGCCCAAGAATCCCAATAACAAGCCTGCCAAGAAACCCAAAAAGGCTAAGGCAGACCAGTCCAAGGCAACCTGCTTCCATTGTGGACAAAATGGACATTGGAAGAGGAACTGTAAAGCATATCTGGAGAGTCTGAAGCAGAAGAAGCTTGGGAAAGCTTCATCAGCAGGTACATACATGATTGAGATTAATGTTTCTACTTCCAAATTTGACTCTTGGGTATTAGATACCGGATGTGGCTCTCACATTTGCACATCTATGCAGGGTCTAAAGGACAGTAGAAAGTTGGGTAAAGGAGAAGTAACCCTACTTGTGCGTAATAAAGCAAAGGTTGTTGCTTTAACTGTAGGGACTTATTATATTAGTTTACCCAGTGGGTTAATTCTAGAATTGTCAAACTGTTATTATGTTCCAGCACTTACAACGAACATCATTTCCATTTCCTGTTTGGATTTAAATGGGTTTAAAATAACTCAGGAGAATAAATGTTGTTCTTTCTCAAAGAATGGTATGTTTTACTGTTCTGGAAATTGGAATAACGGTTTATACATTCTAGATCTTGATAACCAAATTCTCAATATACAAGAAAAGAGAATGAAGTTAGATAAACTGAATAAAACTTACCTCTGACACTGTAGGCTTGGTCATGTAAATGAGAAACGTATTTCCAAATTATACAAAGGTGGGTATTTGGACTCATTTGATTATGAATCATATGGTGTATGCGAGGCTTGTTTACTTGAAAACATGACCAAAACACTCTTTACTGGTAAAGGGGAACGGGACAGTGATTTACTTGGGTTGGTACATACTGACGTATGTGACCCAATGATAATCACAACTAGAGGAGGATTCTCATATTTCATTACCTTCACAGATGACCATTCAAGATATGGTTATGTGTATTTAATGAAATACAAATCTGAATCTTTTGAAAAGTTTAAAGAATTCAGAAATGAAGTAGAGAAACAAACTGGTAAAAGTATTAAAACACTACGATCTGATCGTGGTGGTGAATGCTTAAGCGATGAATTTCGGTTTTATTTAAAGGACAATGGAATAGTTCCACAATGGACTCCTCCAGGCACACCACAATTAAATGGTGTATCTGAAAGGAGAAACAGCACCCTATTAGATATGGTACGGTCCATGATGAGTCACTCGAGTGCCCCAAAATCATTATGGGGATATGCTCTAGACACAGCCTCCCATACTCTTAATAGGGTACCCAGTAAGGCTGTTACTTCCATACCATATGAGATATGAAAAGGAAAGAAACCAAAACTGTCTTACATGAAGGTTTGGGGTTGCCCCGCCTATGTGAAGAAGGCAGAATCAGATAAGCTTGAAACTAGATCTGACAAGTGTTTGTTTACGGGGTATCCAAGGGAGTCTGTTGGATACTATTTCTACAACCCAACTGAGAACAAAGTGTTTGTTTCAAAACATGCCATCTTTCTAGAAAAAGAGTTTATTCTAGAAAGGGGTAGTGGGAGTAGAATAGAACTTGAAGAAGTTCAAGACACTCAAACTGACATGGAACTTGAAGAAGTTCAAAATGTCCAAACAAACACAAAATAGCCTGTTGAAGAAAGGGTTCAGCCCCATAGTGATGAGGCACAAACGGAAGCTGTGGACGTTCAAGAGCCCCGTAGGTCAGTAAGAGTACGCTTCACTCCTAAGAGATATGAATTTCTTGTGAGTCAGGGGAATGATGTACTAGTCATTCAAGATGACGAACCTACTACCTACCAAGAGATTCTGAACAGTCCAGACTCCTCCAAATGGTTAGAGGCCATGAACTCCGAAATGGATTCCATGTATGACAACAAGGTATGGACCTTGGTTGATCCACCTGAAGGGGTAAAACCCGTAGGGTGCAAATGGGTTTTTAAGAAGAAAACTGACATGGATGGTAATGTGATTACCTATAAGGCTAGACTGGTGGCCAAAGGCTACAAGCAGAAAGAGAGAATCGATTACGATGAAACTTTCTCACCAGTGACTATGCTTAAATCCATTCGGATATTGCTTGCAATAGCAGCATATCTTGATTATGAAATTTGACAGATGGATGTAAAGACTGCATTCCTTAATGGGAATCTGCAAGAGGATGTGTACATGACACAACCTGAAGGCTTTACATCACCAAATTTCAGTCAGGTATGCAAGCTACAGAGGTCCATTTATGGACTTAAGCAAGCATCCAGGAGCTGGAACATCCGTTTCGATAAGACAATCAAAGAGTTTGGTTTTCTTAAAAATCCGGATGAGCCTTGTGTTTACAAGAAGGTTGGTGGGAGTTCAATCGTTTTCCTTATATTATATGTGGATGACATATTAATATTGGGAAACGATATCCCAATGTTGCAATCAGTGAAGGGTTGGTTATCCAAGAACTTTTCCATGAAAAATTTGGGAGAAGCAGCCTATATACTGGGTATTAAGATCTATAGGGATAGATCTAAAAGACTGCTTGGTCTTTCACAAGCTACTTACATAGATAAAGTGCTAAAGAGGTTTAGCATGGATCAGTCTAAGAAGTGTTTCTTACCTATGTCTCATGGGATAAGCCTTTCTAAGAGCATGTGTCCTAAGACACAAGTTGAGATTGATAAAATGCATAATATTCCATATGCTTCGGCAATTGGATCAATTATGTATGCTATGCTATGTACAAGACCAGATGTCTCCATGCTCACGAAAGTGTCACGCAGCATTTCAAAGTGAAGGTCCTTTGGACAGTTAAGAACATTCTTAAGTACTTAAGAAGGACTAAAGATTTGTTCTTAGTATATGGAAATGGTGGATTGGAGGTCAAGGGCTACACAGATGCAAGCTTTCAATCTGACAAGGATGACTGTAAGTCACAGTCGGGTTTCATCTTTACTCTCAACGGAGGTGCCGTCTGCTGGAAAAGTTCCAAACAGGACACCACAGTGGATTCTACAACAGAGGCAAAGTATATTGCAGCCGCGGAGGCAGCTAAGGAAGCCGTTTGGATCAAAAAGTTCGTGGCTGAACTTGGTGTGGTTCCGAGCATTGTTAATCCAGTAACTCTGTACTGTGATAACAATGGGGCTATAGCCCAAGCAAAGGAACCTAGGTCTCATCAACGGTCCAAACATGTACTTGGAAGATTTCACCTTATTAGGGAAATCATTGCCAGGAATGATGTAAAGATAGAAAGAGTCCCCACTGAGGATAACATAGCTGATCCTCTTACTAAGGCACTATCTCAAAAGAAACATGATAGTCATGTACTTTCATTTGGATTAAGAATTATGAATGAATTGTTTTAGTGCAAGTGGGAGGTTGTTGGAATGTATGCCCTAAAACAATTAATATTGTTTAAATACATTCCTAGTTAAAGTTTTGTATTTTATGAACTTCCAATTTTATCTGTTAAATATTTGATATAACTGATAAGTCCTTAGAATATTTATTAATGTGATGATAGTCACAAGAGTTGTTGACTATGAGATATCAATCACGTTTATAATAAATATTCTTAAATTTCCCTAGTCATAGTATTAATGAGACAGGACATCATTAATACGGACAGACTAGTACACAGTTAGCCCCTACTTAATGTAAGTAGTGGTTGTTCTCATCAACCATGGTATAGGGATACCTAGGCTAATGTGTAGATGAATTGTAGAGTACTAATTCATTGGAGTGATCCACACAGAGATCCCATTAGGATATCTTGTGCCAATGGTTGAATCTCTTATGGAAAATTGTGTAAGTGATCCTAGACTTGAGATCACCATAGTATCTTGAGTGTGAATCACTACCTTTTGATTTTGTTTCTTGTTACTCACCAGGAGTGACTTAAAGAATAGAAATTGGGGGTAGTGTGAAGCATGAAAAGATAGTGAGTGATCAAGAGAGGAGTCACCACTCCGATAGTAGGAGCTGATATCCAGTAAGGGCCACTAGTTGGAATGTAACCTTAGTAGTCGACTACATTAGGTTAATTGAAGAGTGTCTTCAAGTTAACCTAATCTAAGGTTAATTCCGGGAACTAGAAAATTAATTAGTCATTAGGGAATTGGCACTTGTTCCTTATTCCCCGACTAATTGGACATCAATGGTGAAAGGATAATAATTACACGGTAATTTTCCATGAAAATGTTAGGTCAGAATTCCCCCTGATCAATTTCGAATACCTGGGTGGTTGTGATGTGTTGCTAGACATCGCTCATAATTTATAATTATGAATAATTAATTATTGTAATTAATGATAAAAAAAAAGTATTTATTTTATCTAATTCTTTTAAGAATTATAATTCATAATTATTACCAGTGTATTTGGGACTTATTGGATCACACGCATAGAGATTGGGTTCTGGATTAAATTGTATGGCCAAGTAGGGACTTGAAAATAAATACTTCTGGGTTTTAATTATAAAGATAAATAAATCTTGGGGTCATCTGACAGATAGAATAAAAGTGTTATCTTTATCTGTCAGATAACAGAAAGGATAGAGTCTCATCAGATGTTACGGTGGTTTGATTTTGAATCAAACCACCAAATTCTATCATTCTGTTTCTCTTCTCATCTTTCTCTCTCTCTCTCTCCCCTATCAATAAGTATCAGATACTACGATAGGAAAAAGGGAGTTAGTCATTCTAATAGTCAAAACATAGAGAAAAGTTCTCCAGAAAATATCACGTAGAGAGAAAAGAGATTCTGTGAGTTAGCGTGAGCAAGGCTAGCACCTCTCTTTCACTCACGCACACACATACAGATCATAGAGACGAGCAAGAGTGATCTAGAAGCACTCTCGCGTGGATTACAGTAGAGGTAGGACGTCTGGACTGCTGCTCGGGGTTTTCTCAGCCTTCTCAACAAGTCAGAGACACCATCTGCGGATTAAGGTAATCCCCTAGAACCCCCTTGTGAAGTCATACGTAGAACTAGAGTGATTCCTGGCAGGAATCTGGGGCTAAATTTTTAAATTTTTGCTGTGCGTGATGCCCCAGTTCCTAACACAAACATCTCTGGATCATCAAGAGGTTCCAATTCAAGGGGAGAATACACTAGAGGAGCGGTGTCGAGGGGAACTGCAAGTGAAAAGGGGCAATCAAGGGGTGTCTCTCAAGGAAGTCAATCTTCCACTCCTAGTGTATCTTATGGTTTCTGTGGTAAGTCAAATCATACTGGGGCAATTGTTGGAGGAAGACAGGAGGATGTTTCAAGTGCGAAAGTATCAAGCATCAATTAACTGCATATCCGATTATTCAAGGGGAAGGTGTGATTAAACAAGCAAGTAGATCAACCCCTAGTCAAGCTAGTGCATCAAGGAATCGGCCAAAGGTTCCAGTTAGGGTCTACGCCATTGATCAACAACTAGTCCTCGACCCCACTGAGGTGGTTGAAGGCACCATACCCATTTTTCATCACTTAACTAAAATCCTAGTTGATCCTGGTGCATCGCATTCATTTATAAATCCTGCATTTTGAATGGAGTAGATATAAAGCCTGTTAGATTACTTTATGATCTTGAAGTTAGAACACCCACAGGAGAGCAAAGTTTAATTACAAGTTTGGTATACAAGAATTGCGATATTTGTGTAAGAGAAAGAAAGTTAGTGGTAGATTTAATAAGTTTGGACATTAAGGGGTACGATGTTATTATAGGAATGGATTGTCTAGCCCAATATCATACCAAATTGGATTGTTGGGCGAAAGTTGTGGAATTTTCTATTCTTGGGGAGGTTACCTTGAGACTAGATGTAAACGGGTGGTTAGTTTCATCTGCTCTTATTTCGGGGATTAAGACTAGGAAATTATTAAGTAAGGGGGCTCAGGGTTACTTGGCTTTTCTTATAAACCCTCCAAGTGATAATACGAAGTTAGAAGAGGTGCCAATTGTGAAGGATTTTCTCGATGTTTTCCCTGAGGAATTAGAAAACTTACCTCCTGAGCGAATGATAGAGTTTAAGATTGATTTAGTACCGGGAACTGCACCGATCTCTAAAACCCCATATCGAATGGCACTGGCAGAATTTAAGGAGTTGAAAATTCAATTGCAAGATTTATTAGAATGAGTTTCATTAGGGAAAGTAACTCACCTTGGGGAGCACCTGTGTTATTCGTTAAGAAAAAGGATGGGAGTTTGAGATTGTGTATAGATTACCGAGGGCTTAATGATGTGATGATAAAGAATAAATACCCTTTGCCGCTTATTGATGAACTATTTGACCAATCACAAGGGTTAGTAGTATTTTCTAAATTGGATCTGAGGCAAGGGTACTACCAATTGAGGATTAGAAAGGAGGATGTGCCAAAGACTGCTTTTAATTCAAGGTATGGACATTTTGAATTTGTGATAATGCCTTTTGGATTGACAAATGCTCTTGCTGCGTTTATAGATTTAATGCAGTGAGTCTTCAAGCCTTATTTGGATCAATTTGTGGTTGTGTTTATAGATGATATCTTGGTGTATTCTAAGACTCAAGAAGATCATGCTCAACACTTGAAGATAGTGTTTCAAACTCTAAGAGAACATCAATTATATGTTAAGTTCAACAAGTGTGAATTCTGGCTAGAGCAAGTGTCCTTTTTGGGGCATAAAATTTTACGGATAGAATCTCTGTGGATCTTGCCAAAGTAGAGGCTATGACTTAATGGAAACAACCGGAAAACCCTACCAAGGTTAGAAGTTTCTTGAGTTTAGTGGGGTATTATCGGCGATTAACTCACGATTTTTCGAGAATTGCTGGGCCATTGACTGATTTGACCAAGAAGCATGGCAAGTTTGCTTGGAATTCTAAGTGTGAGGCTAGTTTTCAAGAATTAAAGAAACGTCTGACAATGGTCCTTGTTTTGACATTGTCAAAAGGAAAGGATGGTTTTGTAGTTTACTCAGATGCCTTGAAAGAAGGGGTGGGATGTGTTTTGATACAAAATGGGAAAGTTATTGCTTATGCATTTAGGAAATTAAAACCCCATGAGCAAAATTACCCAACTCATGATTTGGAACTGGCAGCAGTTATCTTTGCATTGAAGAAATGGAGACATTATTTGTATGGGGTGACATTTGAGGTTTTTACAAACCATAAGAGTTTAAAGTAATTGTTTCTCAAAAGGAGCTAAATTTAAGGCAGAGGCGATGGGTGGAATTTCTTGAGGATTATGATTGTACCATAAATTACCACCCTGAAAAGGCTAATAAGGTAGCAGATACGCTAAGTTAAAAGACTCAAGTGGCAGGATTGATGAATAGAGAATGGGATATGTTAGAAAGAGTTAGCGAGTGGAATCCTCGCTTGAGAAATAGAAGGTCGTATTTGGGAATCTAATGTTGAGATCGCCAATATTGTAACGTATCAAAGAGGCACAAAAGGAAGATCCTATGGTGTAAAAATGGTTGGATAAGGTGAACAAGGGAGAAACTCTAGATTTTAAGTTAGGGTCTGAAGGAGTGTTGAAATTTCGAGATTGATTAGTTGTGCCAAGTGATGAAGGGTTAAGAAAAGAAATTTTGGAAGAAGCACACCGATCTAGGTATACAATTCACCCTAGGAGCAACAAGATGTATCAAGATTTGAAAGGGTTGTATTGGTGGGATGGTTTAAAGAAGGATATGGTAAAATTTGTTCAAACTTGTCTCGTGTGCTAGTAAGTTAAGGCTGAGTATCAGAAACCTTCAAGACTTCTGTAACCTCTAGAGATACCTGAATGGAAATGGAATCATATCACTATGGATTTTGTGACTGGGTTGCCAAAGAGCCAAAAAGGGCATGACGCAGTTTGGGTGGTAGTAGACCGACTTACTAAGACTACACATTTCCTGCCGGTGAGTATGAAATGCCCTTTGGAGAAATTATCTCGACTGTGCTTGGATGAAATCATGAGATTACACGGTGTTCCTGTGAGTATTGTCTCCGATAGGGATCCGAGGTTTGTCTCTCATTTCTGGCAGAAATTACAAGAGATTTTGGGGGCTAAGGTGAATTTGGGTACCGCATATCATCCTCAAATGGATGGACAGTCTGAGAGGACAATTCAGACTTTGGAGGACATGTTGAAGTCATGCATATTGGATTTTGGAGGAAGTTGGAGCCAGCATATGCCATTAGTTGAGTTTGCTTATAATAATAGTTATCACACTTCAATCCAATGGCACCGTATGAAGCACTTTATGGAAGGAGATGTAGGTCACCAATTCATTGGGATGAAGTAGGTAAAAGGAAAAGTTTGGATCCGACCACAATTCCCTGAATCGAAGAAACTTATGATAAAGTAAGATTAGTTCGAGAAAGACTCCAGACCGCTCAAAGTAGGCAAAAGAGCTATACCGATAACCAAAGAAAGGATTTGGAATTTGAAGTAGGAGTTTAAAGTATTCTTGAGAGTTAAACCTATGAAAGGAGGAGTGGTATCCAAGAGGGAAGAAATTGAAGCCAAGGTACATTGGACCTTTTGAAATTCTCAAACGAGTTGAAAACGTGGCTTATCAGTTGGATTTACCCCCTAGTATGTCTAAGATCCACAACATTTTCCATGTTTTCATGCTTAAGAAGTATCATCCAGTTCCAAGTCATATGCTATAATTAGGAGAGATTGAAGTGGATGAATTGCTAACCTATGAAGAACGGCCTGTGAAGATTCTCGGTAAGGAGGTGAAGGATTTGAGAATAAAAAGATTCCATTGGTTAAATTTCTTTGGAGAAATCATGATATCAAGGAAGCAACTTGGGAATTAGAGGAGGAAATGTAGAAGAAATACCCAGAGCTATTCACCTAGAAAGGTAAGGAATTTTGAGGATAAAATTTTTTTAAGAGGAGAAGGATGTGAGGGCCTCAAAATTCTAATTTTATTTTAAAATGCATAATAATATTTATATTATGTTTATTGACTAAAATATTAGTGAATTTATGCTTTGAATTATCATTTTTCAATTTAGAGAATTTTTTGGGAATTATTTGCTGGTGTGCGGTTCGGCCAGTTTAAGCATCGATTTTTGTTCCGAAACATGAATAATGACTTTAAGATGAAACCGAGTATATGTAAAGGTATTGTAGAGATATATTTAAGACTGGATAGTGTCGGAATAAGAAAAATCAGTAAAAGTTAGAGTGTCGCATGCGAAGCTACAAAAAGTGGTCGTTTGACCACTTTTCCATGATTTAAGGAAAATGCACTTTTTGTTCCCCTTAAAGCCTCTTTTCTTGCTTCTTGTTGCTTCACTTTTTCAGCCACACTTGAGCTCAAGAGAGAGAGGGAGGCTGAGAGCTTTGAGAGAGAAAAGAGAGAGTTTCACCAAATTTGTTTCTTCAATTTCTTCTTCCTCAAATCTCTTGAAACTTCACGAATTCATTGAAGGTCTTGATCTTGGTTCATCCTCCTCTTTTAGCTGCCGTGAGAGAGAGAGTGTGTGAGAGGGTGGGCCGATTTGGAGAGGGAGACAAGAAGAAGAAAGAAAGCTTCCTAGTGTTGGTTGTCTTCTTGTTCTTGAATCTTGGTGAAGAAAGCAAGCAAATCCTTGGAAAACTTGAAGGATCTCAAGATGTCGAAACTTAGAACATCATCTGTGGGTGGAACTGTGTTAGATCTTCCTTGATCTTACTAGATCTGAAAAAATCTTGAGCTATAACACTTAAAACTTCTAGCTTTAACTTTATTAGAGTTAAATTCGTCAAGATCTACGATTTATTTTGCTAGAAAGGCTTATGACTTGAATATTTGAGTTGGGCTCTTGAATTCCCAACTTAGGTAGTGGACTTGAGGTGACTTTTAGGTAGCAGACTTGAGGACCTGATTGTGGTTGTGATTGATATTCGTGAAATGAGTTCATTTTATGGTTAAAAAGTAGAATTTGATGTTTAAAATTTTGAAGGAAAATAGTGAGAGTTGGCCAAACCTATGCTTGGAAATTTTGATGTTTGATTTCAAAATTTTATGATATTTCTTGAAGAGATTTTGCCTAGGTATATATGTATTATGTTCTTTTATGAGAATATGTTTTAATAGAGTTAAAATCTTGAACTGTAATGGTGAAAAATTGAGTTTCACTAAATTTTGAGGTAAAAGTGTCATCTTGGACAGATTTGAAGGTTTGAAATGTTTTGTCTAATTTTCATGAATTTTGTGCATTAAGACCTAGTGAAAATTGTTTTAAACATGCGTTAGAACCTTGATCTAAAGGTTTAGTGTTGAGTAAATTTGAATGGGTGATTTTCAAGGTGAAAAACCTCACTTAATTTCCGTATTCAAAAGAATTTGGAAGTGGTGATTAGGGAGTATATCGATGGAGCATTATATTTTAAATGATGTAGTGATCTTAAAAAGATTCATTTGTGACATTTTATCATTTGAAATGAATACTTTTCCTCGAGGGAATTTTGGGAAAAACTTTGATTAAATCAAGGAATAAGTGTACTTTGATTTGATTGTCAAATGGAAGAGCGAAACTTATCAATTTTCCTTATTCGTTTTAGGGAGTGTGGAAGGATTTGAAACCAATCCAAATTTGGAATCCGAACCTTGCTATTTCGGTGAGTTTCCATGCATGTTACTTAGTTATGTGACTTTGATTCAGAATATGATTGATTAAGTGATTTGATGTGAAAAATGTGATTTTTGATCCTTCAAATGGAGTAGTTTGTATTTTATCGCATTTACTCCTAATTGAATGGAAAAAAATTTGTAAGAATATTTTGATGTGATTTAAAAGTATTTGATGTGAATTATGTGCACATTAAATTTTGGGAATTCCTAAGACCTATCGGCAAGTCGTTCGACTCGAGCTGTAGGTTAGGCCTAGGCCGAGGAGAAAGTGACGAGTCATACGGGTATTATGTGATGTGATATGTGCTATGGATTTGGCGTAAGGACTTGTCATTTCAACGAGCCATAGGGTTATTATAAATACTAGCAAATCATTTCAACGAATCATTCCTTTGCAAACAATAGCAAGATTTTTCATTTGAAAAGGAAGTTGGAACACTCACCAATATAAGTAAAGCAAATTTTGGTATTTGCTTCGGAATTCCTTCCGTTTTCACCATCAACGCCTAATTGTAAACAAATAAGAGACATTTAGGTTTAACTAACTCAAATGTAAAAGAATTACTCAAACGTATATGAATAAAAAATGCACGCGTTAAACGTGTCTAATAGCAAACAATAAAGGACACTTTGGTTTAATAGTTTTGACACCCCTCAGCGTTTTGATCGCAACTGGTGCTACGCTTATCGGATTGAGATGAATTTTATGCCTTTTCAAAGCTAAGACATAGAGCTGCTACAACTTTCATAAAGAGGTCGAACGTCAAATTAGACTTAATCAGGGTCGAAATGAGCAAAATCAGAGATACCAGAAACTTGTCAGATCAAAACAGGCTGACTGAACAGTCTCCGAAGAATGGTTATAACTCAATGTAGAAAAATCAAAATCGAGCTCCGTCAGTGGCGTTTAAAACTAGATTCATAGATCTTTCTAAAAGTGTAAAACTCAAGCTCTAGATCAATTCCTATAATCACCAGCAAGTTTGGGAAATTGGCTGAATTTCATTTCTGATTTCATGCCAAAAATTCCTGCTTCTACTTGATTGCTACAATCAACCTTTTAAGATTATTTCCAACTCTTAATAAGGTGTTAAACATGCTAAACATCAAAGAAAACCATCAATAGAACATCACAAAGTCTTAGGCATTTCATCAAACACATAGAGAGCATGTGGTGTAATCTAACCTAAGTTTTACAAGAACAAGAAACTCTCACATAGATTTTCACCTCCAAGCATCAAAAACACTCTAATACATCCTAAAATTCATCTAGCATCAAGAATCCATAAGTGTAACATCATCAAATAGAAGTCAAGGGGTAGTTTTACCTTATGCCAAGCAAGAGAAATCCACCAAAAGCTTCACCTCCTCCAATTAAACTTGGTAGCCAAGTGATTGCCCAACCTAGATTTTCTTCTCAAGTGATTTTCTCAACTAAAAGCAAGAAGATTTTGAGTTAGGGTTTTGGTGTTTTTCTTCCCTTGAAGTTCGTCCAAGAGAGAGCAAAAGGGGAGGGAATTTTGGTTTGAATTTTTGAAGACAAGAGATTAAATAAGAAGCTTAAGTCAAGATGTTAGTAGATGGTTGACAAGTGGTCAAATTTGGGCCAAGAATTGGATAAAAAATCTATGCAATTGTCTTCTAATCCCTCAATTTAAAATATAACCCAATTAATACCATATAAGTTTATGCATTTGGCTACATGAAACATGCAAAATACAATTCCAAATTTATATCATACAATACATACAAAATAGAGTACTTAAAGGAAAATAATACACTTAATGAAAATTTTATGCTACCAATGTTTAAAGAAAATGATTTGCACTTAAATAAATACAATGACAAATAATTCATGAAAAATTTAGGGTTCTCACAAGAAATATTGTGAGAGCCTGTGTAGCTCACACCTCACCGGTCGATGTACATGTATGTGTTATATATGAATAAACGACCGTTTTGCCTTGTTTTGACCGTGTTCGTTTCTTACTTGCAAATATGGTTTTGTGCCAAAAATTTTAAGCATTTGTTGCATCCATTTATAGTGTTAAAAGGATTATCAAACATCATTCAAAAAGTGCAAGAAAACAAGTGGGGAGCAAGTTGCAAGAGCACCTAAACTTCAGGGACCCGAAAATAAATAAATTTTTGCAACCAAGCCCTTTTCTAAAATTAGCAAAATTTTTGTTTTATTTTCTCCTTTGTTGGACGAAATTATGGCTACAAGAAATAACAAACAAGTCCAAGATATTTCATCCAAGAAGCACGACACAGCAGCTTGAGCCTCGTCATGCTTGTTCTTGAGCCTCGTCGTGCTTAAACCAAAAGCTTTGTCGTGCTTGCTTCCTATTCTTTAAAAGCAGCAACTTCAGCTATTTCTTGCTTCTTCTTGGACAAAATTCAGCCACAAAATAAGCTCCAAAAACCTGCAAATACTTCATACAAAATAGCTCTAGAAATCAAGAGCAACAAGACTTGGAAAAAGGCTTGAAGCTTGGCTGGTCTTGCTTGGCTTCCACACGTTCCTTGCTCCATCTTTTTCAACATATTTGCAGCTCATAGTTGAGGTAACTTGGGGCTGAAAGTTTTACTTAAAGTATGGTCTAAATTTCGTTTAAGATACCAAAGAAAGTTATGGTTATATGCTGAAAATCTTGTATACATGAAGAGTACATGTTTGAAAGAATTTCCAGCTTTCATGCCATGTCTTGTATGCTTTATCTTGGCTGATTCTTGCTATGATTATGCTAAACACTTGCTATATATGTTGAGCTATATGTTGGGAATATTGGCTGTGAGTGTCAAGCAAAAATAAGAACCCTAGGGCAAGCAAAATCCACGTTTGTGCCAAGAACATGTATTTTCGGATGCTGTCAGTCCACCAGAACCAATCTTGGTGTTTTGGCCATAACTCACTGTAGGAATGTCAAAATTGAGATCCGTTAGTGGTGTTAGAAACTAGACAGAAAGGAATTTCTAATGGTATATAGTAAACCCCCAGATTCTATCTCTACAGTTCCCAGCAACCCGTTGAACTTCACTGTTTTTCCACAACTGATAAACTTGTGTTTTACACTTGCTGCGTGTTTGAGCCTAAATTTGAACCTGTTCCAGCCTGAATCTGAACCTGGTCCCTTCTGAGAAGTTGTAGTGCTCTAAATTCCGTTTCCAACGGTATAAAATATACCAAAACGCACAAGTGGATTGTGAGATATGGCCTGAAACGTAAACTGTGATGGGTGGCCAGCTGTCGTGCACATCCGTTAATGGATTGACACTGCCGGCACGCACCCGTTGCAGCCCGTGTGTGCATCCGTTAGCGGATGTACCATCCCGTGCGCGTCTGTTAGTGGAGGTACCCATCCCATGCTTGATTGGTTAGCGGATGTACCTACTCAGTGTGCGTCCATTGACAGGAGTGCCGAGCCGACACGCTACCGTTAGCGGGAATGACAAAACATCGTGCGATCCGCTAGGCCGACTGCCAAGCCCTTGTGCGATTCGTTGATGGACCGTCGAGCTGCCGTGCCAACCCGTTAGCGGATTGCCTAACCTTAACTTGCCAAACCCTAGACGATTGCCTAACCATAGCATCCTGTCCTAGCCGACATGCCTCGGCCCTAGCCGAATCTCTTCCCTAACTGGTTAGCAGATATGCCAAGCCGTGTATCTCCATTAGCGATTGCCTAGACCTCCCCCGACACGTCCCAACCCGTTAATGAACACACCCTAGTGTCGACCTCGTCGGCCCCGACTACCCAGGTCTGTAGACCTACTCCGTAACCAAGAAGGTTTTCCGTTAACCATCTTTAAACACCGACCAAAAACGGCAACTAAAACAGAAGCTAAACAAGACCCGACATGCCAACGACCCTAACCCTTGGCCTAGGAAGATGACGGAACCAACCGTTTCCGCGCCCAACCTGCGGAATGGTCGCACCACTGGTGCCCGTAAGGCCCGGCACCAATACCTGACCAGACAACCTTTTAGGCCTAACCGTGACCATGCCCCGATCACTCACTAGCCAGCCCCGTAACTCACCGACGCTATTACAAGCCACCTGTTAATCTCAAACATGTACCTTAGCCACTGCCATGCCTAGCTCACAGCACCAGCCGCACTCAACACGCCCCGACGTACACTAGCCTAACACCCGATGGTCCCCGTTTCCACACCATCTAGTGCCCAACTGCACTGAGGGACCCCGACTCGTATCAATTGTTTCCGTCTAGACCCATGCCCCGACACTCGGAACACACCGACACGCAACATGCCCGATCAGCACCGACTGGTGCCGACTTGGGTCGACCTTTGCCGTCTAAGACGATGAGTGCCGACGCCCATAACTTGTCCCCGGAGGCACCAACCCATGCCGACCCATGCCAAACTACACTAATCGGTGCCGATGTGCACCGCTGGGCACCGACTATATCGACTTACACCCAATCAGGCCCAACTTGTACCAACTTATGCTAAGCCTGCACCGATGACTCCCGATTGGTACCAACCTACCACCAATCAATGTTGACCCACACCAACGACAGCCAACCGACACCGACGCGTGCCGACACGCACCGACAGGTGTCGATACCCACCAACGGGTGCCAATGTGCCCCGACGAGGCCCGACCGATGCCGACTGCTATTAGTCGTGCCCAGAATCTCCCGACCCGGGCTAACTGTTGCCGGTCGTGCCCCTCGAACCTACCAGCCCATGTCAACTAGTGTCGATCGTGCACAAAACGTGCCAATTCGCGCCGAACAGTGCTGACCAACACCTGACCAATGCCAACCCACACCAACCTATCCTGACCAATGCCAATGCATGCACCCATGATAACCAACCGATACAAACCATCCCTGCCTGAGCCTATACCCAACCACTCAACACGAGTAATGACCCGACGCACCCTATCGGCACCGACTGGAGCCGACTTAGGGGCGACGGGCACCGACTACTCTTGAATCGTACGACCTTAGGCCGACAAAGTGCCAACTCGCACCAAACGGTGCCGATTGGTGCCGATACGCACCAACGGCTACCGACCAGCCTCGACTTGTACCGACGTACCCTGACGACACCCGACTGGTGTTGATTATTACCAATCGCACCCAGAACCTGCCAACCCGTACCGACTGTTGTCGGTTAGGTACAAAATGTACCAACTAGTGCCCGAATTTGCCAGTCACACTCAAACCCTGTCAAACCAACCCTTATCACTACCAATCATGCCCGACACATACCAGTTAAGGCCGAAACCAAATAACACCGTTAACCACAACCTTATACTATCCCGACACCAACCCGAACCCCCGAACCAAGTCCCGACCTATAACCCGAACCTAATTCATACTGTTAATTGGTTAACTTGTTAGTTAAATAAGAAGTTACCTAAAATAGTAGGTGATGCCTGATTGCTTATAGGACCCAGGCCTAGACTATTACAGGTGAAGGACCCGTCTTGTTTTACTATGTACTTGTTGTTTAAATTCCCAATGTGCTACTTGTTTACTTGTATACATGCCAGTTTACGATTACGTGAAAAAGGACAAGTGTGTACTTTATCGCACTCACCCTAAACTTGAAAAGTACTTGTGCATGCTTGCTCCATTGTGTACTTTACCACAATTGGCAACCTCCTGTTCCGAGATCCCAACCCCATTGGTGGCGTGGCTTGACCCTGAGCCACATCGGGTTAGGTTGGGCAAGTTAACAAACCTTGGGTACTTGTTTAAGGTTTACTTATGAGTATTACCGCCCATTGTTTGAATGTTTTGGGAGACTCGGGCCTGAGAGTCGGTGAAAGGAGGATCGGAGATCGAAAGACTGAAAGCTTCATCAGCAATTGTACCGGACTGTATCCTTTTATTGAAAGTGCTACTGTTTACTTGTGCACAACTAGTGGAATACATAACCCCGTTACATCGGGCTTACATGATACTGATACATGACCCGTTACAACGGGACTACATGATTGACTGTTTACCTGCCCATCTTGGAATACTAAATGTTAAATATTACATGCCCATTTTGGGAATTACTACATGCTTATTTATTGTTTATCGGGACACTCACTAAGCATTAGGCTTACCCCTTTAAATGTTTCCCTCCCCAGGTTAAAGTTTGACGGTGACTGAGTTTTGTGAAGAAACCTCTACAGGAAGACTTTTGTTTAATTAGGTACTTGTAAATTGTTACTACAGCTTTAGAATTTGAACTTAGTTTGGTGTGTTGTATAAGCTTGAAATTTTCCTAAGCATAAATTACCAGTTGTTTTGTGGATTTTATTCACGTATCCTGTTAAGTGACTGAGTGAGTCCCGATGAGAGTCGGGCAGGTAGTCCCCTGACCCCTTTGGTTTGCCTTTGGGGAAGGTGGGGCTGCCACAAATATAAGCAAATAATTCAAGAAATTTTGGGTATATAATTCAAGAAATTTCGGGTCCTCACAGAAAATGAAGAGTGCAAAAGTATATTAAATATTCAATTGAATTACTTTCAAGAGCTATATTAAATATTCAATCGAACTACTGTCAAGAACCATATAATTCTTATCAACGCCATTTATTCGTACTAAGTAAAAATCATAGTGTTTCATAATGTTCTATTCCAATGAATTTGCTTTAGAAAATACTGTTCACAAATTGTTGGATATTACTTGGTAATGAACATGACAAGCTATATGCTACAATATAATAAGATTTTTCATATGAACGATTCAATTGTAAGGAATCATAGGAACACACACAGCAGGAAATTTAAAATTTTGGTTTCTTTAATACATCGACGTTCGATTAATTTCATGTGGTATGGAGTTAGTTCAAGAAAATTATCTTAACTTATGAAGATCCTGTTAAACTAATAGAGATTTGATGTAGAGGATGACAAAATATATTCATGTAACTATAAATGTGTCCGGTCTCTAACGATGATCCATAAAACTTCCGTAATTAGAACATCTAACATTGAATTAGTTTAAACTAGATTAGAACTAAATATTATCAGGACACCACCTACAAGTTAGTTGAGAAAAGCACTAGTTTTTCACCATGGAAATCTATTTTTTCTTATTTTCTTGGACAAATTTTGGGTGTTTTTCTCTCAAGACTTTTATCAAAAATCTCACAAGACAATTTGTCTTGCTAACAAAAGGTTCGTGAGTATATATAGAAAAATAAACTATCCATATCCTTATTGAAATCTGAAATTAGATTTCAATGGGATTCTACTTCTTTATTCTGCTACAACTCTTGCATTTGAAAAATTTAAACTTATTTGCACCATAAGTCGTTCAAGTTTAATTTATCTTACAAATTAAACTATAAGTTATAAATACTTGTCTTTTAAGTCCCAACTTGAAATTCATTTAATCCAACTAAAGAAGTTTTTAATATGTGTGACACATTAAATTCTCATATATATTGGCAATAAGTATGATTTATAATTCTTAATAAATAAAAACTAGATAAATTAAAGATAAACTAAAACTTCTTTCTATTTATCATTGATTGCATTAATCAATCAACTTATCCTTATAAATCGAGATTAACATCTAACAACGCATCAGTACAGTCCAAATAATAAAAAAAAACAAGTGGATGACTTTACTTTTCAAGGAATGTTTACCATGCAATTATCTTAGATTGATTTTGAAATAAGTTGTGTCTATTTCATTATGTGATCAATGCTTATTTCTTGTACCAAATTATAACTCCAATAAAGAAGTACTTAGAACCACTTTCTAAAACTCTTAAACTTAGCACTTTGAATTTCGATTTATACCTCTACAAGTGATCAGACATAAGATAACTCTTCATTTGTAAGAGGTGGTAAATTCTTATAAGTGATTAAATATCTTTTTATACTTCAAGTATATATCAATATGCTAATGACATGAGCATTTATTACTATGAGAGCAATCATATAGCAAATAAAGTATAACTACCTGTACTCAAAATACTATGCTAACCTTAAATCGACGGATCAATTACCAACTATCACTTAGATATTTATCCTTTGGCACCTAAACAGCACAATCATTCAAAGGGCCGGGAATATGAATAAGTTGGTGTGAATATGGTACTCCAACATAATATGCATTAAGTACTCCAACACATAATTTTTTGCTCCAACTTATTCACCTAAAGGACAAAAACATCACTCCAACTTATTCACCTTATCTTTTCACACTTCCAACAATTGTGATGGAAGTTGCCTTTTAAATAGTCCAAATTCAACATTGCAACTCAAATTATTCAATTCAATGTCATAATACAATTGAAAAGCTCAAATGGCAAAACATAAAAAAGGATACTTAAATGCCCAAGCAAAATTGTATCAGCATGGTTTATATATTTTATTCTTGAATAATTAACACATTTTAATTGAAAAGTTGCATTTTGTTTGTCTTATCAAAAAAAAAAACAAAGAAGTAATTGTAGGTATTGATATTGCAAATACCATTCAAAATATTGATACAAAATTTTTGAGTTGTTAAATTTGATGATTTCATTAGAAATTGTACCAATAAATTTTCTTTTCAAGTCAAAAAAAGACATAACTGGACTCCAGTTGGTAAATGAGATTTTCAAGGGTGGAGGGAGGGGTATGATGAGAACAATTTGAGTAACAAAATCTAATTAAGTTAGTATATTTACTCTCTACCTCTCTAGAAATTGATTTTATAGTATAAGTCTTTACTTTCCTAATATTTATAACTTATATTTGCTACTCCCATACTTGATATGTGCACATATAATTCCTACTTAACAACATCCTTTTGTACTTATATAAAAAAGTACAATCTTATAACTTGACCGTTTTGTTACGAGTATACAAAAAAATTTGCTGATGCATGATTATGCAATTGTTTACAAAGTTCAATACATAATTTATCAAAAAGCTCAAAGTTAGTCCAAAACTCATTAGAGAACAAAGTGTTCAAATCCAGATATTGGATGCAACAACAATTGGTTAAAAAAAACTAAAAACATAATAGTATTTCATTATGATGTAAACAACCAAAATTTTACAAAAAACTTAATATATAATAGATATTATATTTGGATTAATATAACTACGTGCAAAGTATGTGAAGTATTACAATGTAGAAGAAATTATCAGAGGCAAAATTCTCCTAATATGTACCAAGTCATTATAGACAAACAAAATTAATACTTTTTGTCTAACTGTAAATCTACATGTCTTTTTTTTTTTTTTGTTTGTTGGGTGGGGGGGGGATGGCAAGAGAAGAGCAGGAAAGAGAGGAGGCAGCAGCATATTTACATGATTTGTTATATCCTCATGCAACATCTTAGCCTTCATCTCAAGCTTCACCTACCAATAGTTCAATTAATGATTTTAATTCATTGACAAGGAATTTAATCTCAGGAACCACAAAACAAAAATGAAAAGGAGCACCCATATGTATAGCTAAATAAATGACGTATTGTAATGCTTACTTTTATACTCAAAAACCAAAAAATCCAGCCACACTACTTGTTTCTGTAGTTAATTACAGGTGGGAAAATGATAGATGATGAAACATCTAGAACATAATAGTCAAATTTTATGAGAGAAGTTCTATAAAAAGCGAAAAGGTGGGAAACTAAAATTAACATTTCTGTCAGCAAACTGTGTGTAGAAATTAAGAAGTTAGAGAAGCTTTTTCTGAGAAATGAATGGGAAAAATTCTCAAGTTCAAATGTGTTCTTGTGACATTTTTCTAATGCATTTGAGACTGTTATCAAGCAAAATTTAAATAAATATTAGGGTCAATTGCAATTTGCATCCCTCAACTATTCCAACATTGGACTTTACACTTCAAACTTTTAATTTTAGCAACTAACTACCATCCACTTTTTATCTTTAGCAATGCAGTATAATAATCCAATTTTGATAATTCAAAGTAGATTTCTTCTGCTAACTAATTACTAAAAAGACCATTTTGACTCTTCTTCTTGTTTAAACCAAAATGCCTTTTTTTTTTTTAATTAGGATAGGGGCCAAACTTTTTTCTTTGCTTTTTGGGATACAATTGATAAAGTTCTTGGCAATCCACTGGCTACATGTAATCAGCCAACAATAAGAACATTCTAAATAATTTGTGGTTGAATATTACTAGTCCAAGCTTGCATCTCCACAAAAATAGTGTCTTTTAGCATGCAATCCTTTACCACTTTGGTTTACTATTATGGTTGTATATTACTACTCCAAGCTTGTATCTCCACAAAAATAGTGTCTTTTAGCATGCAATCCTTTATCACTTCAGTTTACTATTTGTTTGACAAATAACTCGATTAGGATAAGCATGAAATCTTATTATATCCAATTTATCATGGATATTACCGAACTACTACATTTATTCTTTTAAATGCTAGCTAGTTACATTCAAAGTTTTGTGCTAATAAACATTTACTATATATAGGAGCTGCCATACTACGTTCAAATATATGCAAAACTGACCATCACACCAGGATTGAGCTAACAAGGAATAGGAAATCTTCGTTCAAGTCTACCTTTCAAATAGTTAACAATTTCCATTTCGACAGTGGATGACCCCATGAGAATGTCATGAACAAGGACTGATCAACCAATGATGGCCCTTCAGTTGCACGTCTCCACTTCTTGGCAAAATGGTTCAATGTGGACGCTGGGGGCTGTTGAGTGGTTATGAGGTTAGGAGTTGAATTCTTGCTGTCACCAAGCATGTCTTCCTTTTTGTCAGTATTTTTACCATTAACCCTTTGGTACTTCCATCCATCTCCATTGTGTCCTCAAAGATCATGCCGCATACATTATCATAAAAAACTCTAATCTCATCCTTAAAAAGCTATTAACAACAGATCATTAACCAATATGTGTGTGTAAAAAGATGATATTCACATCTTGAGTACTCAAATCCCCTTTTTCTCCCACACACATTGATTCATAACTATCAAGAAAGATTTATGCTGAACACACACACAGACGAATCCCGTTCTCGTGACATTCTTCTAATGCATTTGAGATTGTTATCAAGAAAGATTTAAATAAATATCGTTAACCAGGTTTAGTGGATGAGTTTTTCTGGGAGAAGTTTAAATACTCCATTTCCATCTATTAAATCAACAACAAAAAAAATGAAACCTTTGAAATCAAAAGCTACTGCCCCATTAGCTTGCTGGAAAGTCTACAAGTCATTTGGGCATTTTCCGTATCTTGATGAAGGAGAGTAATTGGAGCATCAGCTCATTGTATTAGTACTGCTTCTCAGAATTTTTTTAATGGTGGGATATGAAAAACCTCTCAACTCCTGAAAATGAATAAAATAGCAACTTTAAGACTTGATCCCACAGGGAACAGAATATGCCTATAAGTATCATATTAGCGAGGCAAAATACGTAAATTGACTTAGTTTCATGACAAACACAGAGTATTCTTTATACCGAAAGCAAAATGCTCTTAAAAGTTTCATGACTAGAACAAGTCACAGGAAAAAACTTGACTAAACTTAACCCCAAAATGAACAGAGTATCCTTTATGCTGAAAATGTCATATTGCTCCCACATTGTAAAAATCTAGGAATATGAATGATCGAATAGCAATACCTTGGATACTTAAGCAAATTCGGACTTCAAGTTTAGTCATCCTCTATATGGGATTTTTCAAATAGTAAAGCCCATACCCACTTTTCAAAACCTCTACTAGTTCAACCAATCATACATCACTTTCACTGGTAATACCTCACGAATTTTGTACGTGATTATATTATCCAAAAATTTTATATATTTTGGGTGTTAAAATATTTTGACAAATGTTAATTGTTAACATCATAAAAATTTCCTTTTTCTTTGAAAGTGGTCTTTTGAAAATATCATTTACATTGAAAACATGAGTCTAATATTTGTCAAAATAGTTTTCAAGCTTTTAAGATGATATTATTGATACCTGTAATGTCATAAAAATCATAATAGTTTGATCTGTTATATACAAAAAAATATTGTTAAGCAAGGACCATAACTCTAAATATTAAAAGCTAGAATAGCCAGTAGAGATTATAAACACCTGTAAAATAAATATTTAAACAATAGTTTCAATTTAAAAAAAAGGTGTTGGAGTAAATAAATTGTTTTGTTTTATTTATATCATTCTGGGGTATTGTTTATCTTGTTTGTGAATCTCTAGTTTCAATATCCTAATGAAATCATTTACTAGTTAGAGTTTAGATATGTTTTGGTTGAATTAATATCAATTGAGGAAGTTCCAATGAAATAATTTAGTCTTAACAATTGAAAAGATTAGATTTGACCAAAATACTCAACAGTTTGACATGATTTTAATAAATTCTAAGTACTTCTTACACTTTTTCTGCGGAAGAAAAATTGAATTGGTACAATTATAATAGGCTATTTATTTATAACTCAAATGTAGGACATTTTTTTGGGAAAATTTTAAGTGACCTAAATTTTCATGCTAAGTAAAACTTAATTATACTATTAATGTAATACTATTACATTAATAGTATATTATACTATTATATTAGTGCACTAGTATATACTATTAATATTATATACTAATATTCTATTAATATTATTAATGGTGTATGCTATTATAATAGACTATTAAAATAGTATTATGCTATTGATAGTACACACCATCCTATTATATTGCTATTGATATTATATACTATAAATACAACTAATATCATAGTATTACTATTATATAATAGGATATATTATATTAATAGTATTCATAGTATATATGAAAAGTATATTGTTCTAGTGCATACTAATATTGTACTATTATTATGTATTATCATTAAATAATATTAATAATATATTATATTATAATATATTAACAATATACTATAATAATATACTATTATTATCGTATATTATAATAAACTATTATATTAACAGTATAGCATACTATAGAGTATAATGGTATAGTATTATAATCTTATAATAATATAATAGTATTATACTATAGTAGTAGATTTATACTATTGTAGTATAATATTGTGTTATAGTTTATACTATTATACTATTAATAGTATATTTGTGAGGATCCATATCACCATTTTAATTTCAAAAAAATATATATATATATAATAAAATAAAATATTTCAAAAAAAATAATTATATATATATTTCACATCAATTTCATTTCTTTATTTGGAATGATTTAACTTTTCTACGTGCATTGCATTAGTATAAAAATTGTCAAAGTTTCTGTGACAGCCCCACTTTCCCCAAAGGCAAACCAGAGGGGTCACCGCCTGCCCAACTCTCACCAGGACTCAAAAGATATAACCATAAAACCATAATAAAAGAAACAACAAATTCTTATAAATTACAACCTCCAAAATTCATCAAGGTTACGTTGGAACAACTCTAAAATACTACAAACCATCTAAGGCATCCATTATCTTCCAACTTATACAAAAGGAAAAGAAAATCCACAAAAACTAGAGTCCTCGATTTTCGTTGCACCCTTCCGACCAAGGAAAACAAAGCTTATGGGGTGAGCAAAGTTCAGTGAGGCCAAGAATTCATGCACAAGCAGGTTAAAGCAATAACACACTTCAACAGAACAATAACAGGGAAAAAAAAAAACAGGAAACACATACAGGGCAGTATAAAATATTCACTAGAAAAGGATACAACTTGCCGCTCCATCATTGGTCTTCAGTCCGGACTTCAACAGAAACGTTGACACTCCGTCAACCACTACCTCACAGATCGTAGCAATCACTTTACTCTCATTCGTCCACTTACACCCCTGTACCGGGCCCGCTCGTCAAAATAGCAATATCGTTAAACCAAGTCGGGATGAGTGCCACCTCCCGCTCCATAGAGCGTGGTACATACTACCGCCGAAGTCGACGAGACTACGCTCCAATCGACTTAATCAACAACTGACCCAAACGGGAGGAGAGGTACCTCCCACTCTCTTGAGTGTGGTACATACAACCGTTTGGTTCTAGCATGTCAAGAACAAGCACACGTACAAGCATTTTACGATTTCAATTCAATTCAAGTAAGTCCAAACAAGGGTGAGCGCGGTAAAGTACACACTCACCAAGTCAAACAAGCATGCTTTCACATGAATTTCATCAAATCAGACATCCAAGCATGAAAACAACAAGCACTTGAACACTCACCAACATTTGAGCGTAAGCAAGATAATGTAGAAGTCAAACACGTTCGTCAACGTCCACGGACTCACCTGGAACATGCAAATCAAACCATCAACCTTTTGGTTTCTAATTAAAGCAACCTTGTCGTAAGATTGGAAGAAAACCATTTCAAATGTGAACCGACGTGACATGCATATGCCCAATGAACTGAGTTCTCATAAACGCTTATAATCACTTAAAATAGCAAAAGAAGCACATACATGGGTGTTGGACGGAAAACGGACGAGAACAAAATGAAAAAGGAAAACACACACTGAAAGGTGGAAAAAATAGTTTTGACACCTTGTACGCCATTGCCCATATCTCAGGCTAAAAGTGTCAGATTTGAGCGTACGAGGTGCCGTTTCGAAGCTAAGAGAACAAGATACAACTTTCATGAAGACAAATTCAACCCAGATTCACTCCTTCTAGGTCAAAAACGCAGAGATAGTTTCAGAAATTTTGCTGTCAGAATGTCTGACAGGCTCACTTCAAACGGACATAACTCAGCGCTCACAAATCAAAATCAAGAAATTCCAGATGCGTTGGAAAGATCGAACGAAGGGCTATAACTTTCATGTTTTGGCCAAAAGCTAAATCACAAAAGATCAACACGAAAAATGAAGCCAAAGTTGCTGCCGGTAAAATTCTGTTTTCCTGCTCAACGCCCAAGCAACCAAATTGCACCCAAGCAAATTCCATTGACTCAATTGCGACAACAAACATGCAATGCAGCCCCTTACATGCCACACACGGCTCCAAACACGCACACACACACACACCACACACACAACAATCCAAGAAACTAAACCAAATGGAAAACCTTAGCTCACTAGTGGGAATTCAAGAGCCCACACAACCAAGTGGGAATCCAAGAGCCCACACAATCATTTAAATCAACCAACCAACATTAATTCCTACCATTAGCACTTAAAACAAAACCCTAACCCTAACTCAAAACCATGGCTAGGCACAAATACATCAAAATCAACCAATCTAAGCCATAGAATCATTCCATAAGCTGAAAATAAGCATGAACCAAGCCATGGAAATCACAAAACCCCACAATTCATAATCTTCATCCAAATTTCAAGCTTGTAGAAAATAGAAGAAACCTTTCTAGATGATGGTGAAACCCCAAGTTTCCAAGTCCAAGCTCCACCTACTAGCTCCAAAGCAAAATCAAATGGTTGAAAGTTGCAAAATCTCCAAGCTTTTCTTCTTTTTTCCTCTCTTTTTTTTTCCTTCTTTTCTTCTCTTTTTCTCACGGTTTTCCTCTTGTTTTTTTTCCTTAGCTTGGCCGGCAACTTCAAGCTTTTAATAGCCCAAAAGATAAGCTCAATTAGATATTTTTTCTTAGTCAAAATTTGGTCAAAAATAGCATGCCAATAAAACCACCAACTTAGATTATTTCCACTCTTACCCACATAGTTTCTTTTCCTATCAAATTAGTCCATAGGTGCTAATCTATCAAAACTTAATCTCACCTACATAGGCCACTATTCACCTAGAAGTCTTAATCACTCGCCTAATCATGCATTTACGCACGTAGAATCAACAAAGTGGCAAACTTGTAGTTGAACATAAAATTGATAGTCATTTTCAAAACTAGGGTTTAATAAAACCAAACTTGGGTTTTCCACCTTCAAATAAGAGTTTTATCGAAATTTAGGGTTTTCGAGACAGATTAGGGTTTTAGGTTTCAACTTAGGGTTTTTAAACGTGTAAAATAGGATTATTAAAACAAAACACTTTGAAAAGTAAAACAAAGCATATAAACACCTTGGCAAACAATAATGCCTACAATAAACTTTAAACAAAATATGAAAGTCGGTACGGATCCTCACAATTTCATTTTGCATGTTTAACCTACGTTGATAATTTCAATATTTGACTGTGTATTTTCGTTTCCGAAACTAGGGTTGTCTGTTAGACGTAAGTTTTGAAAGTTAGGATATGCAATTGAAGTATATAAGTGAGAGAAATTGGGATAGTAGTGACACGTTGCGCGAATTAACCTCAACGTGACAAATAAGCTTTAGGTCATTAATGGGGATTAATGGATAAACTCAATTTTCCTTCCTTTTCACCAACCAAGTACCAAAAGTCAACAAAGGCATTAAATCCTCTCCTTTTTCTTCTTGTTGGCCGGCCCTTCCTTTCCATTTTTCCTTCATCTTCATCAACCAAAATCACCACCAAGTTCCACCACAACAATCACCACCAAGCTTCATCCAATCACCAAGGTAGCTAGTGTAGTATTCTCCTCCTCTCACTTGAAGTTTCAAGACTCACCAAGGAAGAGAGACCAAAGCTTGAACAACCCTTGAACTCATGAGGTAATGGCTTATCAAAACCCTAATTCCTTAGCTTTCCTTAGCTTTCAATGTTTAGTTTTGAAGCTTGTGGTTCTTGATATTAGTTTTATTGGTTTTGAATGTTTGGTGGGCTCTATGAACTCCCACCCCACTTGATGATTGGCTTGTGTAATGTACATGTGTAATGGAGTGCGTTTTGGATGAAATGTTGATGAAATGTTGAGGCTAGAGGATTAGGAGGCTTTGAATGAGGTGAATTAAGAGAAAAGAGGGGAAATGCTGCCAGGTTGAATTCAACGAATTCTTCCCCTGTTTTGGCAGCGGTTTTTCATGAGGTTTTGGGTGGTTTTGGGAGCTGGAATGTTAGGCTTTAAGTTGGTATTTCTTTCTTACCAACATTATTCTAAACTATACAAAAAAGTGTAATTTTATAATTTAGGAGTAATCATAACAACTTTAGTAACACATAATAGTGTTAACAATTGTCATCAAAGTTCAATCCAAATTTAATGAATAAAAGCTCAAAAAAGGTTCTAATAGCTTTAGGTCAAAGAGTTCAAATTTGAATAATGTTTGCAGCCAAAATTGGTTAAAGAAATTGAAAAATATACATAAATTATATTATGAGATAGGTAATGAAATTTTCATAATAAATTTTAGTAGCTACAAAAATATTATATTTGGAATATTATAGTCACGTGCAAAGCACGTGCAATATTTACTAGTAGAACTAATTGTATTAATAGTATGAAGTCAACATGGATTTGGTCTAATAGATGAAAATCCTACTCAATTGATGTTGAAGAAAGATTATTTGTAGTATTCACTTTTGAAAATTTACTATTTGTCTTGACAGAAATCAAGTGAGTGGATTTGTATTTTATGCTTCGGCTTATTAGTACGCGGATAAGAATTAGGATAATTTTTTATACACAAAAGAATTAGGATAACTTTTTTATACACTATCGATGTATAATTCTTTTTACACCAGTAGATTTAGACATGTCACATAGCATAAATTCAAATTAAAATTTCAAACCACACAAATGTTTAGTGTAAAAAAATCACTACATTATTAGTGCATAAAAAGTTAATCCTAACAAGTAATGACTTATTTAATAGGTAAAAAGAAGCAAAAAAATAAGTACCACTTGAATTTCTTGATAATTTTTGCATTTGATGTTGCAGTTTTGAGTCTTTTTTGATAAGTTTAGTATTTTTTCTTAACAATTTTAGTATCCATCAACTAGTTGTATTAAGCATTTGGGATTTCTTTTTGTCCTATTTACCTTTTTTTTTAATCCTTGAATTCTCTAGTTTGTACTGTAAGGACTCATAAAATCTAATTTAATTTAATTTATTTTATTTTATTTTATTCTATATTAGTATTATTATTTTTCACTCATTCAAATTTAACTGCATCGAATCACCACTTAATTATGTCATTTAAGCCTGAAATTTTATTTCACTAATCGTTTTACTATTTTTGTGATAATTGAGTTGGGAAGTTATGTTGGGGTGATTAATTAGTGAGGTAAGAGTGGGTATTAATGGTACAAGAATAACTTCTTGGAAAAACTAAGTTTGGAAGGAAAATTTGATTGATAGGGTTGTCTTGTCAAGTTGACTTTTGAACTCAAAGACCACCAATCACTCTACCTTTTCTTTCCATTATTTCTCCTCATTCTTCTCACTTTTCCATTTCACTTCTCTCTCCTCTTTTTTTTCCTCTTGTTGGCCGACCACTCTTCCCCCCTTTTAGGGCTTGGAAAACTTTCATTTTCTAAGCCAAAAGCTTGTACTTTCACCATCCATCTCTATTCTACCTTGTTCATTGTTAGAAAATTGGAGGAAAGGTTGATTATTGGAGCAATTTGGAAGGACCTTGTGCTATCTCCTTTAAGGTTTGGCTTGAGAAGAGATAAATTCCGAAATTCTTGTTTAATCTTACAAATCTTGGTATATCTTGGTAGATTATGGAAGATTGGTTGATGGGTTAAGTGAAACCCAAACTAGGTAGATGCCTTGAGGTGGATTATTAGGCAGATGACTTGAGGAGCTTTTATATGATCTTATGGTTGAAATTTAAGGGAGATTACGGCATAAAATTACTTGCTGGATGTTAGATTATGTGTATTATGGATTCCTCATAGATCTAATGCTTCTTGGTTGGATTTAATTGGTGAAAATGTGAGAAAGAAAATTCTACAAACTAGTGAGATGGCCAAAAGAATATCAAGTTAATATGTGAATTTGTTCATCATAAAGGCCAAACTAGTTCTTTCTCAAAACATGAACGTTGTAGGGGATTGAGTTAACTTTCCACCCATAAAATTTCAGAGCAATATGAGTACTGTAGCTTTTGAAATAACCAAAATAACCCTAACTACTGCATTACCTTGTTTCAGCTAACAGTCTTCATTTTCAGCCAATTTCCTAAACTTTCTGGCACTTGCAGGAGATGAACTAAAACTCGTATTTTACATCATTGAAATTTTCATGAGTCTAGGTTTAAATGCCACTAACAGCACTTAAATTTGATTTTCCTACATTGAGTTATAGTCTTTCTTTCGAAACTGTCCAGAAATGCTGTTTTCAACCCGACAGTTTCATTTTGCCTCTGTAATTGTGATTTTTGACCATGAAAATGCATGAACTGAATTTCAAAGTCTTCATAAGAATTGTAGGTCTATGTCTCACTTCAAAACGGCATAGAATTTGTCCCAATCTGATAAGTATAACTCCAGTTTTGATCAAAACACCGAGGGGTGAAATGCTGTCATCTATGCCTCTTTTTCCTTAGCATTTCCTTTCTTCACTTTTCTTGATTCCATTCCTTTTCCTTAGTTCAAATTAACCTTGTGTTTTGAATTGAGAAAAATTGTAGGTGTTATGCTTTCCAAGTCGTGACATTTTTCTTTGAAATATGTCAAGTTGAGCCAAAACCTTGAACTTTAAAGCAATGAAAGTGACAAGTTTTCTCACCTTGCTTTTGCCGGAAAAATTTTTAGCTACTAGCTGTTTTAGTTAGGTTAAGAGTGGTGTCTTTTCCTTGAGTTATTGACTAGAACATCCTAGTGAACTTCTTACTTTTGGATTTAACCTTGTCCTATATTAGAACTTTAGTTAAGGTCTTTGGAACTCTTGAACTCAAGTGATCAACATACCCACGAGAGTGATCCGGCTTTGGAAGAGTAAAAGCTTACTTGTTTCATTATCTCTTGCTGAGTGTCAAGTGCATGACTTATTGAATTATTGATTGCAATATAATGTGACATGTTAAGTGCTTGAATATGAAGGAAATTGTCGAGGTGAGTGTATACTTTATTACACTCGATCTCTCCTACTTGACTTGATGATTCTTGAATATAATTGATCCACTTGTTTAAATATTCGTGCTTGTATTTGAAAAGTTGAGTGGAGTGTTGACTCCTTGACCTATTTGTGGTTGTGATTGAATTGTCGAGTGGAGCGTTGACTCCTTGACTCTCTTATGCTCTTGGAATCCCAAAACCCTTTTGGTGAACCATTCGACTCAGGCAGGCAAGGACTTGGCCGAAGAGATTGGGGATCCATTGGGACTCATGTGTGAAAATCGATTGGAGCGTGTCTCATCAATTACTTGTTCGGTATACTTTAGTATTACCATCCTTATTTAACATTCGGGCCCGACAGGGGGAGAAAAGGTGGACGGAGATTGAACATTTAGTGGAGAATCTACGGACTTGATATTTGCTTGGTTGACGGAGTGTCAACGGTTGAATCTTGACTTCCATGATCGTGTGAAAAGTTGGAATGTGATTTAGCCCCTGAGGGCACCCGTATCCTATTGAATGTGTTTTCTTGCGTTCTTAGAAATCATTGAACTTTCTTGTTATCATTCTTGTTGTAACTTGCCCTTATTTGCTTGCATGATTTTCTTGGCCTCACTGAGCCTTGATCACCCCATTATATTTGTTATTCCTTAATAGGGACCTAAAGTAAGGGTTCTTGGTGGATCTAGTCCCAAAGATCTTTTGTGAATCCCATAGTGTACCTGTTTAAGATAATTAACTTTTGTAAGTAAGCACTTAGAGATGTACTTGGAAGTGACTTTTGTCTTTGAGATAAAATCCTGAACTTTGTATTTTAGAAATTGTAAGGTGAAAGTTTGATTGTAATTCAACTGTGATAACTTGTAAAT
The DNA here is from genome assembly GCA_013103745.1 of Gardenia jasminoides. Classification (NCBI taxonomy): domain Eukaryota; kingdom Viridiplantae; phylum Streptophyta; class Magnoliopsida; order Gentianales; family Rubiaceae; genus Gardenia; species Gardenia jasminoides. Next base: position 31,264,004 of record CM023096.1, read on the forward strand.
TTTAGAAGTTGGGTTGTAAGTTGAAATAGTTATACTTATGTCTCGTTGGCTTGGAATTGTTCTTTTATTTAAAGGATTGTTAGCCAATTTTAGTGAGTGAGTCCTTACAAGAGTTGGGCAGGCTGCCCGCTAAACCCTTTGGTATTCCCTAGAGGTAGGTGGGGTCGTCACAGTTGGTATCAGAACCTAGGTTTAAAATAGCTTGGGCAGACTAGGAGTCTTGATTTCATGAAAATTTTTGTGTGGTAGTATGGAGTGTTAAGATTAAGTTATTTTAAAAGTTTGAGTTTGACTAAGTTTCTAATTTTGATTTGAAGGTTATGGAGGGAAATGGAGATAGAGATGAGAGGGAGCAGTCTCAGAGGCCTCATCCGATAGTTTGCTATCGAGAGAGGCCAGGGGGCCCTCTCATTTGTTGGAGTCCGGCCCGCAAGATTAGGTGATGCAAGTGTTGGAAGATTTACTCCTACCCTGACCAAGTTGTTTTGGCCGTGTTAGACGAGAGAAGGAGATTAACTAAGGACAACGAGAGAGCCCAAGCGGAGATAGGGAGACTACTATTGTAGAGACACAAGGGGATCAAATTCAAGAACTTTAAGAGAATGTTCACGGGGAGCAAGAACGGACTAATGTTCTTCGTGAGCAACTATCGAAGTCTAATGAGCGTCTAGCTAGAGGGGTACGAAGATTAAGGGATAGAGCTGAAGAAATCCTGAATGAATGTAGAGACTTACTCGGAGATAGGGACGATGAGGCCTCCAGTATGGGATATTTGGCTGGGACTGAACCGACTCGAGAGGTGGAATCCGTGAGGGATTAAGATAGTGCTCTCTTAAGTTGTAAGTTTTGTTTTGAACTTTTGTAAAAGATGGACAAGTTGGGGTTAGGGATGAAGATGAGAAGGAACCTATCGAGATGACGGAGTCTTCTAGTTCCGTCAATAACTAGCTAGTGGTCTTTCTACTGGACCAAATAATGAATCTAGGGTAGAAGAGGGAAATCAAATGGCTATTGCCCTCAATTGAATGATGGATATCTTGGAGCGTCTAGCCGAACGACAGGATCAAGAGCTCTTATCCCACCTAGGGACCAAGAAAGGGGTGAGGATAGGGCTTTGGAGCGTTTTCTAAAATTTGCCTTGCCTAAATTCTCTGGAGGACTCGATCCTAAGGTGGGAGAAAATTGGCTTGAAAGGTGGTAGAAATATTTGCTGCCCTGAATTATACTGAGGAGTGACAGGTGAATTTCGCAGTCTTCCAGTTTAAGGGAGCGGCACATGCTTGGTGGAACGTAGTTAGGGGTAAATAGGAAAGAGAACAAACCCCTTGGATTTGGGTAGAATTTGTGAGAGAATTTAACAAGAAGTGTTCCTTCCATCTATGATTCAGGAAAAAAGAGAGGATGACTTTATTAAGTTATGTCAGGGGGTTTCTAATGTTGCTGACTACGAGGAAAGATTTACTAAACTGTCTAAGTTTGCCCTCGAATTGGTGGCTACAGATTAAAAAAGAGTAAGGCGGTTTATACAAGGATTAAATATGGAGATACAAGAATCGGTGGCGGCAGCCCAAATCACTACCTTTACCTATGCCTTAGAGAAGGCATAGAGGATTGAGAGTGTTAAACTACAAGTTAAGGCATTTCAAGCTAAGAAATGAGGTACCCCAAACGGTGCTACTAGTCAAGTTGAGAAAAGTGCACCATCTCCTAAATTTGAACAGGGTCAGGAGGTGTAAGAGTTCCAGGGCCGCCAAGAGGAGCCTTATCTAGGGGAGTTCCAAGTGGATGAGGACAACTAGGGAGTGCCTCACAAGGAGGCCAAATATCGACTCCTCGCATAACTTGTGGGTACTGTGGTAAGCCAAACCCTATGGAGAATGAATGTTGAAGGAAGATAGGAAAATGTTTGAAGTGTGGTAGTACGGAGCACCAGATATCTAGTTGCCCTAAGTTACAGTAGGGTAGAAGTAGCGGCCAGTGAACTATCCGCCATCAACTAAGCAATCCAGTGCAGGAGGAAACCGTCCGAGAGAACCAACAAAGGTTTACACATTAGATCAGCACCAAGTTCCTGAGCCGACTGAAGTGATTTAAGGTACGATTCCCATTTTTCATTGTCTCGCTAAGATTTTAATTGATTTCGGTGCTACCCATTTTTTTGTAGACCCTAATTTCATGAGTGGCATAGATGTGAAGTGTGAAGACTTACCATATGATTTGGAGGTTAGAACTCCCACGGGCGACCAGAGGTTAGTGACTCGTATGATCTATAGAAATTGCGAGATTCGAATAAGAGAGCGTAAGTTACTGACAAACCTAATAGGCTTTGCGATTAAGGGATATGATGTCATTCTAGGGATAGATTGGTTGACTCGATATCATGCACAATTGGATTGTTAGTTGAAAGTGGTGGAACTACGTGTCCCTGGTGAGGCAACTTTGAGACTAGATGTGAAAGGTAGGTTAGCCTCTTCGACTCTTATTTTAGGGATTCGAGTTAGGAAGTTGTTAAGTAAACGAACTCAAGGATATCGAACTTTTCTTATAAATACACCTGGGGATAAGATAAAGTTAGAGGATGTGCCTATGATAAAAGAGTACCCTGATGTTTTTCCTGAGGAATTAGAGTCCTTGCCACTTGAGAGAGAGGTAGCGTTTAAGATTGACGTGATTCTGGGGGCAGCGCTTATCTCTAAGACACCTTATAGAATGGCTCCAACTAAGTTGAAGAAGTTAAAGTTGCAGTTGTAAGACTTACTAGAATGAGGGTGTATTAGAGAAAATAATTCTCCCTAGGGAGCACTGGTGTTATTTGTTAAAAAGAAGGACGGAAGGTTATGTATTGATTATCGGAGCTTAAATGAAGTTACGGTTAAGAACAAATATCCGTTGCCACACATTGATGAACTTTTTGAACAGTTGCAAGCGGCTAAGGTGTTCTCTAAACTGGACTTTACGCAGGGTTACTATCAATTGAGGATTCAAGAAGAGGATGTACCTAAGACTACCTTTAGTTCAAGATATGGGTATTTCGAGTTCGCTGTGATGCCTTTTGGATTGACTAACACTCCTACAGCGTTTATGGATTTAATGCACTGAGTTTTTAAGTTGTACTTAGACCAATTTATGGTGGTGTTTATTGATAACATATTGGTGTATTCTAAGAATCGGGAGGATCATGAGCGGCATTTAAGGATAGTTTTGCAGACTTTAAGAGAGCACCAGTTATTTGCTAAGTTCAACAAATGTGAATTTTGGTTAGAGGAGGTGACCTTTCTAGGCCATATAATTTCTAAGGAAGGAATTACTGTAGATCCAACCAAAGTGAAAGCAGTGTCTAAGTCGAAACAACCAGAGAACCCTACTGAAGTGAGAAGTTTTTTGGGAATAGCAGGATATTACCGTCAGTTTATTTAGGATTTTTCTAAGATTGCAGGACCCTTGACAGAGTTGACTAAGAAGCATGAAAAGTTTATATGGGATATTAAGTGTGAAAAGGGTTTCCAAGAGCTGAAAAAATGGTTGACCGAAACACCCGTTTTAGTTTTGCTGAATGGAAAACATGGTTTTGTGATTTTCACGAGTGCTTCTAAAGAAGGGTTAGGATGTGTATTGATGCAGAATGAGAGAGTAATAGCCTATGCTTCTCGAAAGTTGAAGCCTCATGAACAGAACTATTCGACTCACGATCTGGAATTAGCAATGGTAATGTTTAACTTAGGAAGTGGAGGCATATATAGGGTGATTTTTGAGGTTTTTACCGACCACAAGAGCCTTAAGTACTTGTTTTTCCAGAATGAATTGAACTTGAGACAACGTCGGTGGGTTGAGTTTTTGGAGGACTATGACTGTACAATTAACTATCACTCTAAGAAAACCAATGTGGTAGCCGATGCTTTGAGTCGTAAGGTTCAAGTTGTTAGGTTAATGATAAGGGAATGGCATTTATTGGAAGAGATTAGCATTTGGAATCCCTATCTTGAGAGACAAAAGGTAATCCTTGGCAATATTACTGTGAAGTCTGCCTTAATGGATCGTATTAAGGAGGCATAGAAGGAAGCCCGTGTGGTGCTAAAATGGTTGGAAAAGGTCCAAAAGGGGGAAATATCAAATTTTAACTTGGGGTCAAATAGAGTGCTAAAGTTTTGAGGTCGCTTAGTAGTGCCAAGGGATGACAGACTAAAAAGAGAAATTTTGGAAGAAACTCACTGTTCCAAGTATACGGTGCATCCTAAAGATAATAAGATATATCAGGATTTAAAGTGTCTTTTCTGGTGGGAAAGCATAAAGAGAGAAATTGCCCGGTTTGTTCAGACCTGCCTTATTTGTCAACAGGTTAAAGCGGAACATTAGAAATCTTCGGGGTTACTACAACCATTAGAGATACCTGAATGGAAGTGGGAAAATATCACTATGGATTTTGTTTCAGGGTTACCAAGGATGCAGAGAGGGCACAATGCAATTTGGGTAATAGTGGATCGACTGACTAAATTTGTCCATTTTCTGCCATTAACATGAAGTACTCATTAGAGAAATTATCTAAGTTATATTTAGATGAGATTATAAGATTACATGGAATATTGGTGAGTATAGTGTCAGATCGAGACCCCATTTGTGTCCCACTTTTGGAAGAAGATGCAAGAAACTACGGGAACCAAGTTGAACTTTAGTACTACTTACCACCCTTAGACAGATGGGCAATCGGAAAGGACAATCCAAACAGTGGAGGATATGTTGAGATCGCGTGTTTTGGATTTTGGAGGGAGTTGGAATCAGTACTTGGCATTAGTAGAGTTTGCCTATAATAATAGCTTTCACTCATCTATTCAGATGGTTCCGTATGAAGTTCTTTATGGTCGAAAGTGTCAATCTCCAATTTATTAGGATGAAGTAGGCGAAAAAAAAGCGTTAGACACAACAGCAGTACTATGGATGGAGGAAGCGTGTGAAAATGTGAAAGTGATACGACAGAGAATTCAAATAGCTCAAAGTCGGCAGAAGAGCTACGCCGATAACCGAAGAAAATATTTGGAATTTGAGATCGGAGACCAAGTGTTCCTTAAGATCACCCCCTTGAAAGCGATTTTAATGATAGGAAAAGGGAAAAAGTTGCAACTTAGGTTTGTGGGACCGTATAAGATTCTGCAGCGCATTGGGGACGTGGCCTACAAGTTGGAGTTACCGTCGAACTTTTCTCGAATCCACAATGTTTTTCATGTTTCATACCTTAAGAAGTACCATCCCGATCCATCTCACATACTTCATCCAGAGGATATTGAGATTGATGAGGCATTGACCTATGAAGAAAGACCCGTAAAACTTTTGGATCGAAAGGTGAAGGAATTAAGACGTAAGCATATTCCTTTGGTGAAAGTGTTATGGAGAAATCATAGAATTGAGGAAGCAACTTGGAAAGTAGAGGAGGAAATCTGGAAGAAATATCCAAAATTATTTTCTAATCAAGGTATGGATTTCAATGACGAAATTCTCTTAAGGGGGAGAGGATGTGAGGACTCATAAAATTTAATTTAATTTATTTTATATAATTTTATTTTATTCTATATTATTATTATTTTTCACTCATTCAAATTTAACTGCATCGAATCACCACTTAATTATGTCATTTAAGTCTAAAATTTTATTTCGCTAATCGTTTTACTATTTTTATGATAATTGAGTTAATTTATGTTGGGGTGATTAATTAGTTAGAGCATGAAGTGACATTAATGAGTTAAGAGTGGGTATTAGTGGTACAAGAAGAGCTTTTTGAGAAGCTAAGTTTGGAGGGAAAAATTTGATTGATAGGGTTGTCTTGTCAAGTTGACTTTTGAGTTCAAAGACCACCAATCACTCTACATTTTCTTTCCATTATTTCTCCTCATTCTTCTCACTTTTCCATTTCACTTCTCTCTCCTCTTTTTTTCCTCTCGTTGGCCGACCACTCTTCCTCCCCCTTTAGGGCTTGGAGAGCTTTCATTGTCTAAGCCAAAAGCTTACACTTTCACCATCCAAACTCCATTCTACCTTGTTCATTGCTAGAAGTTTGGAGGAAAGGTTGATTCTTGGACCAATTTGGATGGACCTTGTGCTATCTCCTTTTGGGTTTGGCTTGAGAAGAGCTAAATTCCAAAATTCTTGTTTAATCTCACAAATCTTGGTAGATTATGGAAGATTGGTTGATGGGTCAAGTGAAACCCAAACTAGGTAGATGTCTTGAGGTGGATTATTAGGTAGATGACTTGAGGAGCTTTTATATGATCTTGTGGTTGAAATTTTTGTGAGATTATGGCATAAAATGACTTGTTAGATGTTAGATTATGTGTATTATGGATTCCTCATAGATCTAATGCTTCTTGGTTGGATTTAATTGGTGAAAAAGTGAGAAAGAAAATTCTGCAAACTAGTGAGCTGGCCAAAAGAATAGAATTTGTCCATCATAAAGGCCAAACCAGTTCTTTCTCAAAACATGAACATTGTAGGGTATTGAGTTAACTTTCTACCATAAAATTTTAGAGCAATCCGAGCACTATAGCTTGTGAAATGATGAAAATATCCCTAACTGCTGCATTACCCTGTTTCAGTTGACAGTCTTCATTTTTGGCCAACTTCCTGAACTTTCTGGCACTTGTAAGAGACGAACTAAAACTCAAATTTTACATCATTGAAAGCTTCATGAGTCTAGTTTTAAACACCGCTCATAGCACTTAAATTCGCTTATCCTACATTGAGTTATAGTCTTACTTTCGAAGCTGTCCAGAAATGCTGTTCTCAACCCAACAGTTTCATTTTGCCTCTGTAATTGCGAATTTTGACCATGAAAATGCATGAACTGAATTTCAAAGTCTTCACAAGAATTGTAGGTCTATGTCTTAGATTCGAAACGGCATAGAATTCGTCCCAATCTGATAAGTGTAGCTCCAATTTTGATCAGAACACCAAGAGGTGACAAAGCTGTCATCTATGCCTCTTCTTCCTTAGCATTTCCTTTCTTCACTTTTCTTGATTCCATTCATTTTCTTTAGTTCAAATTAACCTTGTGTTTTGAATTAAGAAACATTGTGCACTTGAAATCCAAATTTGTGTTATGGTTTCCAAGTTGTTACATTTTTCTTTGTAAATATGTCAAGTTGAGCCAAAACCTTGAACTTTAAAGCAATGAAAGTGATAAGTTTTCTTACATTGCTTTTGCCAGAAAAAGTTTTAACTACTAGCTGTTTTAGTTGGATTAAGAGTGGTGTCTTTTCCTTGAGTTATTGATTAGAACATCCTAGTGAACTTCTTACTTTTGGATTTAACCTTGTCCTATATTAGAGCTTTAATTAAGGTCTTTGGAACTCTTGACCTTAGGTGATCAGGATACCTACGAGGGTGATCCAGTTTTGGAAGAGTAAAAACTTACTCGTTTGATTATCTCTTGGTCAGTGTCAAGTGCATGACTTGTTGAATTATTGATTGCAATATGATGTGACATGTTAAGTGCTTGAATATGAAGGAAATTGTCGAGACGAGTGTATACTTTATTGCACTCTATCTCTCCTACTTGACTTGATGATTCTTGAATATACTTAATCCACTTGTTTAAGTATTCGTGCTTGTGTTTGAAAAGTCGAGTGGAGCGTTGACTCCTCAACCTATTTATGCTTGTGATTGAAAAGTCGAGTGGAGCGTTGACTCCTCGACTCACTTGTGCTCTTGGGATCCCAAAACCCTTTAGGTGAAGCATTCAACTTGGGCCCACAAGGGCTTGGCCGAAGAGATTGGGGATCCTATTGAATGTGTTTTCTTGCGTTCTTAGAAGTGATTGAACTTTCTTGTTATCATTCTTGTTGTAACTTGCCCTTATTTGCTTGCATGATTTTCTTGGCCTCATTGAGTTTTGCTCACCCCATTATATTTGTTATTCCTTAATAGGGACTTGAAGTAAGGGTTCTTGGTGGATCTAGTTCTGAAGATCTTTTGTGTATCCCATAGCGTACCTATTTAAAATAATTAACTTTTGTAAGCAAGCATTTGAAATGTACTTGGAAGTGACTTTTTTCTTTGACATAAAATCCTGAACTTTGTATTTTGGGAATTGTAAGGTGAAAGTTTGATTGTAATTCAAGTGCAATAAATTGTAAATTTTAGGAGTTGGGCTGTAAGTTGAAATAGTTATACTTAAGTATCGTTGGTTTGGAATTGTTCTTTTATTTAAAGAACTGTTAGTCAATTTTAGTGAGTGAGTCCTGGCGAGAGTTGGACTGATGGCCCGCTAAACCCTTTGGTACACCCTAAGGGAAGGTGGGGTCATCACATGTATAGCTAGGGCCTAACAGTTTAATGTTCACGAAATCACAAAATACATAGTTGCAAAGCAGAATTATTTAACAAATAAAGTATACTTGTCCTTAATATTTCATTATACTTCATTTTCTATCTTTATGACCGTGGACTTGCTACTTTCACTTTTCAACTTTTACACTAGTTTGAATATTAGAAATAAAAAAAAATTTCAAAACCATCTTGTGTGATAAAAGGTATTCAACACAAAAAAGAAAAGATATAATTACTCTACAATGCATCAAAATCCTACATGCTAAGCTGTAAAAAAAATGATACCAATATCTCTGTCTGAAAAAAGGACGTGTTGCATTCTAATGCTATACTCTCCAAATGCATTTTATCGATAATTTAAAGTTGGAATACTCTTCAAAAGCAATATTTTTATAGATGGTGCTAGCTTGCTAGGCCTTGAATTTGGAACATCTAGCGGCGGAGTACAGTCTACGAGATTAGCCATATATAAGACTTGTTAGACATTATATCGCTTTCAAGGTAATGTCTTGGGTGCATTTGAGGATACAATTTCAGATAATATGGATATTATATTAGCATCACTAGGATTTTTAAACTTAAACATTACTTTCAAGACACGATTGTAGGCAGGGTATTTCATGCACACTAAAATGGCAACTTGAAAGTTGTGGCGGCTGAAAATTATGGTCCAGAACTTTGAAACATTTCAAACTTTGCTTTGATTGCTATTCGCAGAGCTTCAAGCATTGATAGGGATTTTGTTAGTTCCTTAAAGTTTGGTGATATAGAAAGCATAGAGGTCAGTTATTAATAAACCATTGTCCAATGCTATAGAAAATTAATATTAATAAAAGTAAAAATTTAACATTATTTACCTAGTTGTAATTGTTAATTTACAAACACAACCAACACAAAATATAACTTTTGTGAAAGAATATTTAATTCTTTGTATAAATTAATGTGTACAAATAATATTATTAAAAAATTTACACTAGTAATAATATTGACAACTACAACAATACGATTATAATCAAATTAATATAGAATTTGAAATGATGTGCCATATTAATATTATATTATTTATTAATAAAATATTTTATAATTATTCTTATTATAATATTAATATTACAATATAATATGTTAAATTAATAGTAATACTAATAAAACACATTAATTAGAGTTGTTATCGAGTCAAGCCAAGCCCACGTACTTGAAGTTTGAACTTGGCTCGAATGTGTTTCGAGTTAGACTCAAGCTCGCGATATCGAGCTGAAGACATAGTTTGAACTCGGCTCGTGTAACTCGCTTTCAAGTTTGAACTTGACTCAAGTTAGACTTGTTTAACATAATCGAGTCAAGCTCAGTAGGCTCAAGCTCAAGAACACTATCATGTCCAAAAGCAATATGCCAATTCTGCCATCTCTTATGCTCATGACTATTGTTGTAGCCCAACATTCAAATTCACAACCAAATATACATTATGAGCACACACAGCAGTGAACCACTAGCTAGATAGCAAAATATACATTATGAGCAAAATATGCAGCCCAATTTTCAAATATATCACCTGTTTCCAAGTCTTGAACTACTAGCAAGCTAGACAGCTTGGATTTAACATTACTCCTAACAAAATCCAACATTAAAAATAAACCATTGATACATAAATATGAAACTCTTATAAGGCCACAATTCCAGCAAACAAGAAAGCAACTAGGCATCAAATATGAAACTCCCACAAAGCCACAAGGCCAACATCTTCAGCATTTTGCTCCATCACAGGACTTGATGAACTAGCACTTGAGTAGAATGGAGGGATGTACATACCTTAACCAAAACAACTAAAATTTCACTAAAAATAAGGCACAAACTGATCAACCTTTACTGATATTTCACTCGTTGAATTAATGGGTTTTCATCAAATCTTGGAGGACAAAATTAGGAGTGTTTTCTTGGTTGGTAGCTATTGAATACTGTTGATTAAAAGTAATGATCCAAAATTGCTAGAATCATCAACAGTCAATTCAAAAATAATCTTGATGTTCATAGGAAGGAAAGCTATTTTCTACCGAGAGAATAAATTTTCTATAATGATTCATGAAAATTGTCTACTTCTACCAAGTGTCAAGCATAACAGAAGGAGCCACGTTTCCTTGATTGTCTCCAAAAATAAAAAGAAAAAGAGAGTTTGTTCACTATCACGAAAAGTCAAGCCAAGTACCACTACCTTCCAAATTATATAATCTTTTGTTGGATTTTTTCGTGGATTTGATAATAATCACTGACCAAAGTCTCAAACATTAAAAAATGTCATAACTTATAAGAATTATAATTCTAATCTATTTTTTGCTTTGCATCCAAAGTCCAAAAAATGTCCCAAGTTAGTAATTTGTGGATATAAAGAGTAAAGAGCAACTTTAATCCAACTTATGCTACCTAGAAAATCAATTAATTACTCATGCTATTTACAGCTGGAAACAAATGTTCACAAACTAGATTTTTGCATGGAATTTGAGGAGATAATACTTCGAATGCCAATATTTGCTTGAACAAGAAAGGAGAGCAAAAAGGGAAAAGCATCAAGCTTTCTTACAAATTAAATGTGGCAATGCAACACCAGCCACTAGCAAGCTGGTCGAAATCGGAGCTGCCGGCTACGAAAAGTCGCTCCTCACTCATCAGTGCTTGACCGGGTCAGGTGATTCAAACTTTGAAGGTAGTGACGGTGGTAGGTTTGAGGTGTCGGTGATTGTAAAGAAGGTGAAGACGGAAGAGAGAATAGGATAGACTAGAGAGTGCGGTGCAACCAAATATGAAAGGGAAATGTCTGAGAGTTGAAAGAGTGAGATGGATACAATTTTTGGGTTTTACCCTAATGAGTAAAATGGCAATTTTACCCTTCCTTTCGAGCATAATTTCGAGCAGACTGAGCTGAGTCCAGCTCAGCTTGTTTACTAATTGGGTCTTATACAAAGCTCAAGGTCGACTCGTTTATTGAAATAAACTAGCCAAACTCGAGTCTTAATGAGTTAAACCAAGCTCAGTTTATGAACTGCTCGGTTCGAATAACAGCTCTAATATTAATATATATTAATATAATACGCTAACACTACACTAATATAAAATTAATTTTTATTATAGTACTATATATTATTAATATATTAAAATTAATATGCTATTAGTATATTAATAATAATACATTAATAGTATAATATACTAATATATTAATACAATATTAATATAAAACTTTTTATCAATATACTATTAATAGTATATACTATATTAATAGAATATAAGAAGTATGATGAGTGTACTATACACTATTACACAATACAAAAAGTATACCAAAATGTTGCTATTAATCCTGCTAACATACTATACTATATACTATTAATTGTATAATGTACTTTAAAATTATTTAAATAGTACAATAGTATATTTCTATACTATTATAATGTTATAGTTGTATGATGTACCACTAACATACCAATGTAATGCTATTAATACTATATACAGTTATATACTATTATTATATTAATATACTGTTATATGGTATAATATTATAGTGTTTTATAATTAGCATAATATAATAATATAATAGTATACAATATTATAACATGCTATTAATATAAGAGGATAGTACTATTATTATTTTAATAGTATATTATATTATTAGATTTTTATAATATTACTGTAATATGCTTAATATAATACCATTATAATAATAATAGTAATATAATAGTATTATTTTTAGTGCATACTATTATTGTATTAATTTATAGTATAATAGTATATACTATAAAATAGTGTATAGAATACTATTTTAATATTACCAGTACTAATAAATTATTATAATAGTGTACTACCATATATTATTATATTACAATACTATCATATACTATTTAATTATTTAATTGCATATAGTATAATATTTAGTATGTAAGTTTGTTGGTAGTATATATTATTATACTATTAATAATAATACTATTAGAATATTAATAATACAGCATAGCATGCTATTAATATTAATAGACCACTAATACTATTAATTTATAGTATTGTAAAATAATAATACTAATGTACTATTAATATAATATTGATATGCCATTAATATACTATATTATAAACTATTATTATATTAAGAAAATTTTTAATATACAATTTGTATATTATTATTTTACTAGTGTATTCAATGTCATATATATTAATATAAGATTAGTATATTAAATTGAATATTTTTATAAGGTACTATCATTAATATTATTATGATATTACTAATTATTATATGATAGTCTGAATACTATTGATAATTATTATTAATATTTTTAATATTAATCATGATGATATTATAACAAAATTATATATTAATATAATTATTACTACATTTAGATAATAAATTATTTGTATAAAGTTTACTATTGTAACAATATATTAAATTATAATATTGTCCCAATAATAGGTTTATAATTTATCAATAAAAATACAAAAAATACTTTAGATTTTGAACCAATATCTTAACTTTATAATATACATAATAGTAAAAAGTTGTTATAATCTTAATTTAATCTATTAAGTTGAAATTTCTTAAATTTATATTAGTTATAGGTCACGTGCTTTACGTGTGACTATAATATCATAAAATATAACTTTTCTTATACATTAAAATTTATTTTTCAAATTTTTTTAACAAATTTAATATTTGCATAATTTTTGCTTTGTTTTTATTTAAATTTTTATCTTCTTTAATTAGTTATCCTTAAAACCATTATTCTAAAGGATACAATATCGATACTTCTAGTTACTTCTTTTGATTTTTTTTTTTTTTTCCATGACAAGTAAATTATGATAATAACCTGAAATTGTTTGGTTGTTTATTAGATATATGAACAATTTTTTTATTATTCTTTTGGATTTGGATGATCTAAATTTGCATGTTAAGAAAAAAGGAAGGACCCTTAATATTCTCTTCGATATCAGGTTTAGAGTTTGAATTATGTGCTTAGGGATGAAAAGAATGAGGGAAAAGGTGGAAGGGTACAAAGAAATAAAATAGAAAATACTCATTTATATAAATATCAATTGCATGCTCTACCATTATTATTTTTCATGTTATCTAAGTTAAATTTGTTAGTATCTTGATGAAATTCTTTAATATGAAGTTATATGCAGCATTTTTGAAAAATAAAGAGATCTATATTATTTAATGTTGTACTTTATATATTGTTTTACGTGTCATTTCGCTTAAAAATGGAGTATAAATGATCCACTTTTTTCTCTCTAATGATTCAATTTTTTGAGAATTGAAATTTCACTGCCAAAGATACTTGAGTTTTTATTTTCTTTTGTTTTAACTTTTATTTTATTGGGTAGAAGACATAAAGCACAAACGGCAAAGATTCTATTGTTCTAAAAACACCTTGTTTTGGTATCAATAGTAATATTGTTTATGATTTGAAAATTCAATTAGGCTGTGACTAATTAATAATTTTTAATGGAAATAAAAAAACTAAAAATAGAATGCAAAGAGACATATTGGTTTGGAGTATTATATTTTGTTTGTTTTCTTCGTAATTCAAATTTGATTAAGTTTACATTTTTTTCTTCTAATTACGATAATTATTACTATTATTAGAATGCAATAAATTTAATTATTAGGGAAAAGGGCATTTTGCACAAATCGAAAACTAAAAGCAAATCCTACTTAGTCTTTAATGTTTAAGATTTTGTTTAGTTATCAATCATTATTTTTTGCTAAATCAATAGACATGATATAATGAATTTTAATCATTATAACAAACATGATATGAAACTTGAATCATCAATTAATAAGGCCATAATTGAAATAATAAAAACTAAGATCACAATAATACTTATACAATAATGTTTGCAAAAGTATTGGTTGCATGCTCTACCATTATTATTTTTCATGCTATGTAAGTTGAATTTGTCAGTATCTTCATGATATTTCTCAATACGAAGTTATATGCACTATTTTTTTAAAAATAAAGAAATGTACTTTCTTTGAAGTTGAACTCTTTATATTATTTTGTGTGTTATTTCTATTAATAATGGAGTATAAATGATTCACTACATATAAATTATTTCTAACTATTCATTTTTTGAGAATTTGAAATTTTATTGCTAGAGATAATGAATTTGTTTTCTTTTCTATTTTATTTTTTTGGCATAATCTGATATAAAATACAAATGGCAAAGAATCTATTATCTTAAGAGCACCTTGTTTTGGTGAATTGAAATTTTATTAATAGAGATAATCAAGTTTTATTTTATTTTATTTTATTTTTTATTTTTTGGGAAGAATCTAACATAAATCATAGATGACAAAGATTCTATTGTTTTAAGAGAACCTTTTTTTGCTACCAATAGTAATATTTTTGATGATTTGAAAATTCAATTAGGCTGTGACTAATAAAGATTTTTTAATATAAATAAAAAAACTAAAAATAGAATGCAAAGAGACACATTAGTTTGGAGTGTTATATTTTGTTTATTATCTTTATAATTCAAATTTGATTAAGGTTATTGTTCTTTTCCGAACTGTTACAATTATTGCGATTATTAGAATGCAATAAATCGGGGAGAAGGGTATTTTGAACAAATAGAAACCTAAGATTAGATCCTGCTTAGTTTCTAATGCTTAAGATTTTGTCTTCTCATCAACCATTATTTTCGTCTAAATCAATAGTGTCGCGCCCCTATTTTTCGTGAAAGGGAGAGGGGGAATGAGACCACCCTCGTTTCGCTTTAGGGTTTTTAGTTGAAAAAGGCTTTTAGTTAAAAATCGATTTTTTGAAAAGGAAAGGGGTCATGGGACTTAAAAAATGCGACAATTTGGACCCAAAAAATAAAAGTCTAGAAAAGGGTTTTTAGAAAAAGTTTGGAGTCGCCACTTGGTATGGAGTTTAGGTGTACCAAGTCACCCAAAAGTTTTAATTAATAAAAATAAACAAAGAAAACCCTTTTTTAGACGACTCCAGGTCTTTGAAAAACTAGAGAAAAAGGTTCGGGGGTCACGGTTGAAAGAAGGGAAGGCAAAGATTCGATGTTACTCGTCTCTAAGGTACCCTTCTAACCTAGCCAAAACTAGTTGCAAGATTTAGTTGAAAATTTCCTAATTCTAACTCTAAAATTTATCACATTTGGATGTTGTCTACATGGATGCAAAACCTAAACCTAATGTTGGATCGAGAGGGGCAAATGTCTCCTTGAGGTGTGATTGGAATTGATCACATTAGTTGTGTCATCCAATTTTGATCCCTCGAGGAGGTCACGAAAAAATGCAAATTATGAGAGTCGAACAAACGGAAACTAGGGTTTTCAAAATACAATCTTTATAAAATATCAAGAGAAGAGAAATTGGATTTTTGAAAAGATCAATTTTAAGTGCAAAGAGGAACTTGAATTTTCAAAATGTGCAATTTTAAGAAAAACAGTTTTGACTTTGAATTGCTAAACATGAAGAAAGAAACTTGTTTTTTAAAGAATGGTTTTGATAGCATTTAAAATAATGCACATGTATGTCCCTAAGAGGGATAATGCAACATAATGGGTGCTGGAACTAAGTTCGTGACTTTAAATCTTCCTTTTCATAGAAGGAAATAAAAGCGTGCTAAGGCTAGGAAGCCATACTCGCTCTTTTCCCTAATTCAAAGGGTAATACCTTAAATGCACTAATCTAAAAAAAGAAAAACTAAATGAGATGTTTCGCATACGGGATGGGGGAATAGTAACATGCAAAATGGGAAAGAAACTCTAAAAGTGAAAAGTGTGTGAAATTTGTATCTAATGCATGAACGGCGTTTAAGGGTCTAGCATTGGACTAGCCCTCATCAAAGGTTCTCACTAACATTGGATTAGTGAGAAATCGAAAGGAAAGGCCACAACTAGCGTTGGACTAGTGTGGTGACGTCAATATATTTACACAATAAACATGTAGACAAGATAATAAAACAAGTAAACATATAAACACATAACACATAGGCATAATATCTAGATGCAAGACCCTAGGAAAGCAAATAAGCACATAATCATGCAAGCATGCAAAATAAGCATATAAAACCTAATTATTACATTGGGGAAACCTAAATACATTCTAAGGGGAAGAAATTGAAATAATAATCTAACTATTACATTTTCTAGACTAAATACACTTTTACAAAATTAAACCTATCTATTACAACTTGGCATCCAAGGCCTCCAAATGATTTGCCCAAAAATTAAATGACATAAATAAAGACTAGGCATGAATAAAAGCAAATGAAAGCTTAATTTAAAACATGCAAAATCATGCAAAAACACATAAAGAGCACATAATAGGGGAAAGAAGTTACCATCCCTTGATGTGATGCCTTAATTGAATCCTTAAATGAGGGGAATGGTTATCTAAGACTCAATGTCAACAAAAGAGATCAAGGTACCAATTTAAAGGAAAAATCAATCAAAAATTCAAAGAAAAAGTATCTAAACAGATTCTGCAGTCAACATAGACAAGACTAGGAAATAGAGTAAGATTCTGGAACAAAGAGCGAGGAAATATCAACGAATACAAAAAGCAGAGGTTACGTGAAGTGGAAAGCGGATTGAGCAGCAACAAGGTCAGCGTTACAAGCAAAAATCAAAGTTGGAAGCGGACCGAAGCGTAACCGTCCGCGTCTCTTCCCATCTTCGAAATATCAGGAAGATTGCTTCCAGTTTTTCAGACAATATCACAAACAAAATCCTCAGAGGCAAGGGGATCTATTTAAAACATCAAACATCAGCGTTCAGATCATGTCAAAATAAGCTAAAATCGAAGAAAGCCAAATCTTAAGCATCAACCTCATCAAATAGACAAGAAAGGGGAAGGAGAAGCCGGGTAGAAGCGGGAGGTTGGGCTGCGTAACAGCCCAGTGTTTCTTCACATCTTCAAATATTCAAGAAGAAACGCGGATTGTTACGCGAAATAGTCCACGCAAGAGGTCCGCGTTTCTTCACATCTTCAAACATTCAAGAAGAAACGCGGGATGTTACGCGGATCAGTCCGGGCAAGAAGTCCGCGTTTCTTCACATCTTCAGAACGTGAAGAACATTTTTTCAGAAATTTCTCAGGAATCACAACAGCATCATCACAGAAGCATCAAACGTCTGATTTTAAACGTAAAAATAAATCTACTAGCCTTAACAAGGCTATATAAACGTAACATACTCATATAACAAAAAATAAACATCATCAACTATCATAAAACATCAAAAACATTGTCAAGACTTTGGTTCCACCAAAAGGTCACATTTTCAGCAAGATTCGACCAGGAAAAAATGATAGATAGAGTGTAAGAAGACTACCTGATTCAGAAGCTTGAGAGGAACGAAAAGGAATCACCAAAAGTTCCAGAAAATCTCCACCAAAAAAGAAACCCTAGTTCTTTCTTTTCTCTCTTTTTCTCTTTTTTTTCCTTTGATTTTTGATCGTTTTTCTCTGCTTTTTTCTTTTCTCTCAGGCTCCCTCTTCTCTCTTTTGTCTCTGGTTTTCAACCTTTTTCCAGAAAACCGTAACATGGGTGATTTATAGGCATTAAAACCTACAACCAAGGGTTTGGATACTTTGAGGGTTTTCTTGGATTAATCTTGATCATTGGATGCGTTTTATTTGTGTCTTAAGGATCAAGAGTGATTTGGGCATTAACTAAACGATTACTTGATGCCAAAGACACAGAAAATACAGCTGGAAATGAGGAAGAAAAGGCTGGAAAAATGCGTAGCGTAATTTTTTTTTTTACGTCGGTTCTGGATTCATCCAGTGGTCCGTTTGACTTTTCTCTCTCTCTTTTTTTTTGAAAAACCTACAAAATTGAGAAAAATGTGTTAGAAAATTCAAAAATAAATAACTAAACATTAATAGATAAAAACATAAGAAAACAAACGAAATAGTCAAAATTTGGTGTCTTGACTTGCCCTCTTTGTCCGAGTTTCAAAGAAACTCTAGACAAAACGTACCAAATACTTGTTTTTGGTTGTATCTGAACCATTGTAAACAGTAGGAATATTAGATTGCCAATTTTCAAACTAAAAATGTATGATGTGACCGAACTCGTGTAGAGTTGCCTACGTATCTCGACATGAGAATCAGGTCAAACGTAGTTCAAAGCAAATGAACCATGATGAAATGAGTACTGAATCTTGTAAAATATCAAGAATGGGAGATAGAAGGGTGCCCGGCGGAGGTTGAGACTCACCAACAGGAATTTAAAATATCAAGAAGTGGAGATAGAAGGGTGCTGGCCAATGTAAATTTAAAATTGAAGAACGGGAGATAGAAGGGGTGAGAGGCAATAGAAAATTAAATTGCTTTTCCAAATTTAGACTATTCAGTGGGATTGGACCCAAGCCTGAATGACTAAAAATACTATTCAGTGGGATTGGACCCAAGCCTGAATGACTAGATATACTCTTCAGTGGGATTTGACCCAAGCCTGAATGACTAAACCTACTATTCAGTGGGATTGGACCCAAACCTGAATGACTAAACCTACTATTCAGTAGGATTGGACCCAAGCCTGAATGACTAAACATACTATTCAGTGGGATTGGACCCAAGCTTGAATGACTAAGCATACTATTCAGTGGGATTGGACCCATGCCTGAATGACTAAATATACTATTCAGTGGGATTGGATCCAAGCCTGAATGACTAAACATACTATTCAGTGGGATTAGACCCAAGCCTGAATGACTAGATATACTATTCAGTGGGATTGGACCCAAACTTGAATGACTAGAAGGGAAAATGCAAAAACGCCCAAGGTCTAAATTGCTGGTGGGATTGGACCCAAATCTAGACACTAGTGGGAGAGATGAAAATATAAATGCTGGATTGCCAGACTTTGAAAAATAAACACAAGTTTTTCAAACAAGATAAATGTAAAATGCAAGTAATGATGCACCCGATGAAATGGTGCAATTCTGATTTTTTGATTTTCTTGACTTGAAAAGTAAGTGATTGATAGGAACAATGACTTTTTCTTCTCTTTCTCTCTCTCTCTCTTTTTTTTCAAGAATTGATAAATTTTGAAAAATTGAAGAGTGTAACTGAAACCTTTCCTCTGCAGGGTTGGAACAAATCCACATATGTTGCCATCGTCTTGATCTGCAAACCTTTTCCGGCAAAAAATTAATTTTGAATGCATTATCCAAAATTGGAGAGCACTTCTCTCAAAACAAAATTGCCCCAGTGTCAACTGAATCGTTAACCCTGCAGAAGTCATGAAATATTAACCAATTAGTCCATGGAAATTCAGTTCCTCTTCTTCTTCTTCTTTTTCTTTCTCTTTTTTTTCTTCTTTTTTTTTTATAAAGTGTAAAAAAAACTCTTGTGATCATAGCTGTTGGCCATTAAATGACTAAAACGTATGAAAATCATGCAATAAAACACATTCATCAGATATTCATGCTTGTGAAACATTGCTTGTTTTCAAGTGATAGGAAATATTCATCAAAACAAGTTATGGGATTTAAATAAACCATGTAATCTTGGAAATCCAAATCCTCAATAAACTAGGCAAAACATTATTATGTAATTATTCAATTTGCATCAAGTACTCATAATATCAAGTAAAAGAGAGACAATTATACCTCAATTTTAACAATTCAAACTTGATTTCTCACTTTCACCAAATTTTGCAATCAAACGACTCATATAGTCAATTCAAACTTGCCTTTTCCATATTTTCTCAGATTTTATTGCTAAAAAGGATTTACTGAAACACATCCTCTTATTCAAATTGCAATAATGCCTTTTGACGCGAAAATCAACACTTTTAGGTGAAGACTCCCGGTTACACGACATATGCCTTCTTGCTCAAATAGTAAAGATGTCTTTTGATGCGAAAATCAACACTTTTAGGTGAAGACTCCCGGTTACTTAATATTTTACTCTTTCAAACTGTTTTGCATACTCGTAATTCAAGCACCGTTTTACGTGAAAGTTAACATTTGTAGATGCTAAACCTCCGGTTACTTAGAACTAGAATCATTGGGTAGAATTTTAGCTCTCACTTTGCTACATTTTCTTGCTTTTTTCTTTCTTTTTTTTTCTTTTTTTTTATAAAGTGCAAAAGAATCATTTGCCAACTATATCAATCATTTTCTTGTAAAATCCAATAAAAGAAGAAATCTTATTTAATAGGAAAAAAAACTGAGGCATAATTTTCCCTATTTTACAAAACATACTTTCTAAAATGCCAATGTCTTAATCACATAACAATTATTTCCGAATAAGATGGAAAAAGGATTTTTTGCATCACACGGGCTTTTATTTTAGAAGGATGAAAGCAATTGCAACCAAAATTGGACATTTGCACCCCTTTTGAATCAAATTTTGAAAAACAAATCAATTTGTGAGGCAAATGTGCAATTTAGAAAAAGTTTTGTTTTGTTTTGTTTTGTTTTGTTTTGTTTTTTTTTTTTGAAAAGATTTTGGCAGAGTTTCCCTATAGCGGATGAAAACTCCAGAACCCAATTTTCAAATCACATTCAACACATATAATGACTAAATTTAAACAAATATACACATCCTCAAGCAATTTAATCAAAAGTATTTCTAACAGTTAAACCTAATCAAAACACAAAATCAAACATAAAGAGAAATAAAGCAGTAGAATAAATGAATCATGGGGCGGATCCATGCTCCACCATCGCCTCCGGTGGTCTCAGGATAGGCTGCGGTGAATGCCGAGATGTGCCTCATACGGCCTAGTCGAGTGCTCAAAGCCCCGTCTGCTCCTCCATGCGCCCCATCGGGTCGAGCTGCGTCTCCATGCGATCCCATCTCTTGATCATGCGGGTGCTGAAATCCTTGAGTGTCCATGACCGCCACCCAGCCGTGGTGGCGGTGGTGGTGCGGCAGACGATGAGCCGACCTCTCCCTCTCCTCTCATAGCTCTGGCTTTCGTCGGGGCGGCGATGTCGATACATCTATGTGTAGATCCTTGACAATCAATGCTAAGCTCAGCCTTGGGAGTAGGTGGGATAGGAATCACCCACTGTGGAGGAGAAGTGAAATAAGTCGGGAAAACCGAAGTGGAATGATGTGGACGTCCTCGCCGTCGTCCTAATATGACTAATAATAATGTTCGGCAAGGGAATCTGGGCGAATGGTGAGTCCTGACCGTGGAACATACGATCTAAAAAGTATAGATCGCGTTCCTCGCTCCGCTCTTCTTTGGGATGACATTGTGGGCGGGGTGTACAAAATATACGGTGGCGTCTTTGGAAAGATCGAGCCAGTTTTGCGGCTGGGACCTCGAACTCCTCGTATGCGACTCCGCATCGCGCCATAGCATGTGAGGGATCCCACTCCCGGTCGGGTGACGAGAAGTCCTTCTTCAATCAATAGATGGACCCTCGTCCACGCACCCAGTGCGAGCTATAGTACTCCGGGTGATCTCCAATCGAACCCCCCTAACAGAGGACTTAATCCTCTCTCCACTGTGTCCCTTCTTGTCCTCGATGTTCGCATAGAACTCACAAACCAAGTCGGGGAAGATCTGGTAGGGCAATGTCAGTCGGGGGGTCTTGCGGCGGGGTGGGTAGCGTCCACCTCCGGAGCTATGTGCAGCTCATATACAAAATCTATGCTCTCTCGAGCCTGGTACCACTCATGGTTCTCCTTAGAGGAGAACCAGGTGATGTCAAAATCTGGCGGTGGAGACTGTCTCTGGCGCCGTCTCTTCCTCACCAATGGCGTCTCTGGCTCACTCTCCTCACTCTGCGGAGGTGGCTCGACTACTGCTTTGCCACGTGCTCGTGACATAGTACCTGAAAGATAATTTTTTAGATGATTAATTGCAAACAATTTTGACAAAGCGACGGGTAAATATATAAACAAATTAGAAATTCTTGGAAAATACCCTAAAACAAAATTCCTAAAAACCTGAAATTCAAACAATTTCTACAAAGTTCTAAAAAAAATTCAAAATTCTAAAAGATTTCAATCAAATTCACAAAAATGTAGGAATTTCAAAATTCCTTTGAAATTCAACAACAGTGCACAGAACAAAGAGTGCAATAATTCAACAAATTTTCCAAAATTTCAGGAATTTTAACAAGACTTATGAAAAAATCTCAGGAATTTTACAACAAATACCAACCAAAAAATCCAAAGTTTCTAAAAAAATTCAGTAAATCATTTAAATTCCTAAAATCTAAGAACTCAATGAAATTCCATACAAAAACCTAAAATTCAACAATTCCTATAAATTACAAAAACTCAACAATTCAATTAATTGTGACAAAATTCAAAACTCCCAACCTTCCCAAAAATTTCCACCAAAAAATCAACAATTCACTAATTTTATCCAAATTCCTATAAAAAGTACAAAAACAAAGAATTCAGTGATTTCTAATTTTCACATTAATTCTGCAACAGTGCAAAAATCCCACAAAATTCCAAACAGGACTAGAAATTTCAACAAGTTCCAAATTATTCATAAAAAGAACAAAAAAAATCTACAATTTCTACATTTGACCACTCAAACATGCTCAATTGTAATCTAACAATCATATCAAACCTATTAATTAACAATAAAAATTAAATTCAGAAATTGATAAAAATTACACAATTCAAATAAATAATAAATAAATAAATAGATAAAACAAATAAAATAGATAAATGGCTCATCAACATTTATAAACAGAAAATTCGTATAAATTTCCACAAAAAATCAACAATTCACCAATTCTATTGAACTTGACGAAATTTCACACAAAATCCGAAAATTCAACTACTCTTATAAATTACAAAGACTTCAACAATTCAATCAACAATTCACAAATTTTATCCAAATTTCTATAAAAAGTACAAAAATCAAAGATTTCAGTGATTTCTAATTTTCACATTAATTCTACAATAGTGCAAAAATCCCACAAAATTTCAAACAGGACTAGAAATTTCAACAAGTTCCAAATTATTCTAAAAAGAACAAAAATTCCACAATTTCTACATTTGACCACTCAAACATGCTCAATTTTAATCTAACAATCATATCAAACCTATTAATTAACAATACAAAAATTAAATTCACAAATTGACAAAAATTACACAATTTAAATAAATAATAATTAAACAAATAAAATAAAACAAATAAAATAGATAAATGGCTCACCAACATCTTTTAATCAACAAAACAAGTCTAATAAACATTAGAAACAACAACAATAAACATTATAATTAAAAACAGAAAAATCACAGAAAAAGGAAAAAAGAACGAATTTTCGGAAATTTACAAGATGTAATTTCGTTAGGATTTCTTACCGTAATCACGTAGTGGAGTGTTTGAGGAGTGAAATGATGCAAGAAGCCCCAAAAAACAAGCTCGAATCGACCCCCAATCGACCGGTTTTAGTTTCGGAAAAAACTCTCTCAATCCCGGGCCTTTGATGAGTTTTCGTGATGTTTTGTTCGGATGAAAATGTTCTAAGAAGCCTAGGGCGTGTTCTGGTGAAGAAATATGGAAGAAAAAACAGGTTTCTGAGGGTTTGGGGTGAGTTGCGGGGAGAGGAAAATGAAGAGCCTGTGAAGAAGTCGTCGCGCTTCTGCGTTTTTGAGCTTCTGGGACATAGAAACGCGGACTGAGACGCGGACTACTCCGCGTTACCATATGAACACGAAACTTTGTCAAATAGGAAACGCGGGATGAAGCGCGGAGTGACTCGCGTAACCATACGCGTTTCTTTCAGAAAAATGAAAAAAAGCAAAGAGCCGTGAGGAAAACGCGGAACAATCCACGCAAGACTCCGTGTTACACTCCAAAAGTTATGAATTTCAAAGAAACGCGGGACGAAATGCGGATCACCCCACGCAACAACCCGCGTTACTTCTCGGAGGATATGAATTTGTAAAGAAACGCGAGGGAAACGTGGACTGGTCCACGCAACCTCTCGCGTCACTTGTCAAAACTCTTTTTTTTTTTTTGAAAATTATTATTTTAAAATGAGGGCTATAACGCCTGGTAATTTGCATAAGAAACCTTGCTTTCCAAAATTTTCCCAAAGAATTTATCCTTCCTTGATTTTTCAAAATATCTATCTTTATTTATTTTTATATGTATGCTTCAAAATGGTCTAGTCATGCATTCTAAACATTTACTCAAAATAAAGCTGACTTCCTCCATTGGACCGATTGGTCACTTGTCCCTACTTCTCTGAGTGGGAAAGGAAACACACTTTAGGAGCTTTTTCCAAAGGGGAGCTGCGGAGATTTATTTGAAAGAAAAAAAGAAAAAGAACGAAGTTAGTGATTGCTTATATAATTCGGATGCATGTCCTAGAAGGGGGCCCTTTTATGCCAAGGGTAGGCCTAGCATGAAAAATGCAATCCTCTGGGGTTACCTAATGGGTCTGATCACTCTATTGATATGGGATTAGTAATCGATCCACAGGGTTGACCAAAAGAATATACACTGTTTTGGCGCATTATGAGGACGAAGTTCAAATGGATTCATTACTTTAATTGATATGTGAAGAGAGGTTAATGGTTAATTTGGTATGAAAAGGATTATTCTTGAAGGAATTGTAGTGCCTTGATTCTTGAGTGAAACATGGATCTGAATGGATTGGACGGGATTGATGGTTCACCCAAAAGTCGACTGGGTTCATTGCTTACCTGTAACTCCACATCTCAATTTTATTTGCAACACACTAGCCCATAAGCCTTCTAAAATCAAGATTTGGCCTTGATAAAATTATTATCTCCACAATGAGAAATTATTTTGTGAATTTTTTTTCGATTTAGTGTCCTTATGCATGGGATTTTACCAATTTTGATAAAATGGCCAAAAAGTGATTATTAGGGGCTTATATTCTAACATACGAAGATCACTCCATATCTTCGGTGCCATCATAGAAGGGATCGGACCCTAACTTACCTTGTGCACTACCTCTTTGGACGTTACTGAAAACATAAACATGCAAGTCTCATTGGATTATATATCCGAGACACAATGGTGGTTCATTTCTATCGTGGGATTCCCTAAATGGCATTCCCTCTATGGTTTATGCATGATGCCAGTTTATTAACGCAAGTAAGGGTGCGAAATGAAACATGGCCTATAGGAGCCCCATTTGAATGCCGGGGTAAGCCTAAAAATGACATGCAATTACAATTTAAATGCAATGAACATAAATTCAAACGTGCAATAGCCTATCTAGAAGGATGGCTTGTCTTAAAAGAGCGTTAAGACTCTTATTTTCTAGAGTTTGTGAAATGCAAGAAAAGGGAAAACAACAAAAGGTTAGTTTAATTGGCAAATATCACATAACATATTGGATCAACAAATTGCACAAAAATAAAGAGGGGTGGAATCCCTCCTCTCGTGTCTAGTGATCTTTAATAGGGTAAGGTAGACCCTACCCTAGGCAATTCTAACATGGATGCATGAGGTTGAGCTCACTAATGCATCTAGACTCGATAAAGGTTACAGGCTCCCAAACCTTCAGACCAAAAGGCAAAAGGTCATCAATCCAAATGCCTCAAGTCGGTGGTTCGAGTGATCCCCTAGACATTGCTACGTGCACGTCGTGCCACGGCCACATGTCCAAGTGGATCGATCCTAATCCTAATAGGGAAGAGTGGCGTGACAAGCCACTAAAAGTAAAAAAATAGGGTTAAAATAAAATACATATGCACGTATGAAAGTGATTCCCTTTGAGAGGAGGGATTCATATATCAAACATTCTCGAGCCTCTAGGGTAGATGCACACCCACCCCAAATGCAAGGCGCGGTACAAGTAAATAAATAAACAATAATTCATTCATCATGTACGCGATGTGTAGGGAGTGGTTGCACGGGAAAACCCTAAAAGAGAAAAGAAAAAAGGAATGCAACCTAAAACATCCAAATGTGATATATAAGAAAGTTAGAAAAACGAAATAATCAACTAAATCAAGTGTTCGGACCCTCTTAGAAAAATCCCCAGTGGAGTCGCCAAGCTGTCGCGCCCCCATTTTCCGTGAAAGGGAGAGGGGGAATGAGACCACCCTCGTTTCGCTTTCGGGTTTTTAGTTGAAAAAGGCTTTTAGTTAAAAATCAATTTTTTGAAAAGGAAAGGGGTCATGGGACTTACAAAAATACGACGATTTGGACCCAAAAAACAAAAGTCTAGAAAAGGGTTTTTAGAAAAAGTTTGGAGTCGCCACTTGGTATGGAGTTTAGGTGTACCAAGTCACCCAAAAGTTTTAATTAATAAAAATAAACAAAGAAAACCCTTTTTTAGACGACTCCAGGTCTTTGAAAAACTAGAGAAAAAGGTTCGGGGGTCACGGTTGAAAGAAGGGAAGGCAAAGATTCGATGTTACTCGTCTCTAAGGCACCCTTCTAACCTAGCCAAAGCTAGTTGCAAGAGTTAGTTGAAAATTTCCTAATTCTAACTCTAAAATTTATCACATTTGGATGTTGTCTACATGGATGCAAAACCTAAACCTAATGTTGGATCGAGAGGGGCAAATGTCTCCTTGAGGTGTGATTGGAATTGATCACATTAGTTGTGTCATCCAATTTTGATCCCTCGAGGAAAGTCACGAAAAAATGCAAATTGTGAGACTCGAACAAACGGAAACTAGGATTTTCAGAATACAATCTTTATAAAATATCAAGAGAAGAGAAATTAGATTTTTGAAAAGATCAATTTTAAGTGCAAAGAGGAACTTGAATTTTCAAAAATGTGCAATTTTAAGAAAAAACAGTTTTTTGACTTTGAATTGCTAAACATGAAGAAAGAAACTTGTTTTTTAAAGAATGGTTTTGATAGCATTTAAAATAATGCACATGTATGTCCTAAAGAGGGATAATGCAACATAATGGGTGCGGGGAACTAAGTTCGTGACTTTAAATCTTCCTTTTCATAGAAGGAAATAAAAGCGTGCTAAGGCTAGGAAGCCATACTCGCTCTTTTCCCTAATTCAAAGGGTAATACCTTAAATGCACTAATCTAAAAAAAGAAAAACTAAATGAGATGTTTCGCATACGGGATGGGGAATAGTAACATGCAAAATGGGAAAGAAACTCTAAAAGTGAAAAGTGTGTGAAATTTGTATCTAATGCATGAACGGCGTTTAAGGGTCTAGCATTGGACTAGCCCTCGTCAAAGGTTCTCACTAACATTGGATTAGTGAGAAATCGAAAGGGAAGGCCACAACTAGCGTTGGACTAGTGTGGTGACGTCAATATATTTACACAATAAACATGTAGACAAGATAATAAAACAAGTAAACATATAAACACATAACACATAGGCATAATATCTAGATGCAAGACCCTAGGAAAGCAAATAAACACATAATCATGCAAGCATGCAAAATAAGCATATAAAACCTAATTATTACATTGGGGAAACCTAAATACATTCTAAGGGGAAGAAATTCGAAATAATAATCTAACTATTACATTTTCTAGACTAAATACACTTTTTACAAAATTAAACCTATCTATTACAACTTGGCATCCAAGGCCTCCAAATGATTTGCCCAAAAATTAAATGACATAAATAAAGACTAGGCATGAATAAAAGCAAATGAAAGCTTAATTTAAAACATGCAAAATCATGCAAAAACACATAAAGAGCACATAATAGGGGAAAGAAGTTACCATCCCTTGATGTGATGCCTTAATTGAATCCTTAAATGATGGGAATGGTTATCTAAGACTCAATGTCAACAAAAGGGATCAAGGTACCAATTTAAAGGAAAAATCAATCAAAAATTCAAAGAAAAAGTATCTAAACAGATTCTGCAGTCAACATAGACAAGACTAGGAAATAGAGTAAGATTCTGGAACAAAAGAGCAGGAAATATCAACAGAATACAAAAACAGAGAGGTTACGTGAAGTGGAAACGCGGACTGAGCCGCGCAACAAGGTCCGCGTTACAAGCAAAAATCAAAGTTCAGAGGGGAAACGCGGACCGGAAACGCGGACTCAGACGCGTAACCGTCCGCGTCTCTTCCCATCTTCGAAATATCAGGAAGATTGCTTCCAGTTTTTCAGACAATATCACAAACAAAATCCTCAGAGGCAAGGGGATCTATTTAAAACATCAAACATCAGCGTTCAGATCATGTCAAAATAAGCTAAAATCGAAGAAAGCCAAATCTTAAGCATCAACCTCATCAAATAGACAAGAAAGGGGAAGGGGAGAACTGTCAGGGTAGAAACGCGGGAGGTTACGCGGACTGGCCTGCGTAACCAGTGTTTCTTCACATCTTCAAATATTCAAGAAGAAACGCGGATTGTTACGCGAAATAGTCCACGCAAGAGGTCCGCGTTTCTTCACATCTTCAAACATTCAAGAAGAAACGCGGGATGTTACGCGGATCAGTCCGGGCAAGAAGTCCGCGTTTCTTCACATCTTCAAAGCGTGAAGAACATTTTTCAGAAATTTCGGGAATCACAACAGCATCATCACGAAGCATCAAAGCGTCGATTTTAAAGCGTAAAACAAATCTACTAGCCTTAACAAGGCTATATAAACGTAACATACTCATATAACAACAAATAAACATCATCAACTATCATAAAACATCAAAAACATAGTCAAGACCTTGGTTCCACCAAAAGGTCACATTTTCAGCAAGATTCGACCAGGAAAAAATGATAGATAGAGTGTAAGAAGACTACCTGATTCAGAAGCTTGAGAGGAACGAAAAGGAATCACCAAAAGTTCCAGAAAATCTCCACCAAAAAAGAAACCCTAGTTCTTTCTTTTCTCTCTTTTTCTCTTTTTTTTCCTTTGATTTTCGATCGTTTTTCTCTGCTTTTTTCTTTTCTCTCAGGCTCCCTCTTCTCTCTTTTGTCTCTAGTTTTCAACCCTTTTCCAGAAAACCCTAACATGGGTGATTTATAGGCATTAAAACCTACAACCAAGGGTTTGGATACTTTGAGGGTTTTCTTGGATTAATCTTGATCATTGGATGCGTTTTATTTGTGTCTTAAGGATCAAGGGTGATTTGGGCATTAACTAAACGATTACTTGATGCCAAAGACACAGAAAATACAGCTGGAAATGAGGAAGGAAAGGCTGGAAAAAACGCGCACGTAATTTTTTTTTTCGCTTCTGATCAGGTTACGCGGACTCATCCGCGTAACTGGTCCGCGTTTTTGACTTTTCTCTTCTTTTTTTTTTTGAAAAACCTACGAAAATAAGAAAAATGTGTTAGAAAATTCAAAAATAAATAACTAAACATTAATAGATAAAAACATAAGAAAACAAACGAAATAGTCAAAATTTGGTGTCTACAAATAGATATGATATAATGCATTTTACTTATCATAAAAAATTAAAAAGAGTATAATATGAAATTTCAATCACTAATTAATAGGAGTACAATAAAAACTAAGATCACAGTAATGCTTACACTTACACTCCAACATATCAAAACTCATGATACTTTTCATATAGTAATGATAATGATAATGATAATGATGGTGATAAATAGATAGATATATAGATATAGACATAGATATATATAAAGGGAGAGTATATTAGCGTGTACATGGCAAGAGGAGAGGAGGAAAGAAAGGAGGCAATAGCACACTTACATGTTTTGTTATATCCTTATTCAACATCTTAGCGTTATCGCAAGCTCCACCTAGCAACAGTACAATAATGATTTTAATTCATTGACAAGGAATATAATTCTTAGGAATCACAAAACAAAATGAAACGAAGAAACCATATTTTTAGCTAAATAAATGAGATATGTTTACTTTTATACTGAAAACCCAAAAAAGCCAGCCACACAACTTTTTCTGTAGTCAATTATCAAAAGAAGCTACATCACGAAACTACTATTACAGGTGGAAAATGATAGATGATAAACATCTAGAACATAATAGTCAAATTGTAGAAGACAAGTTCTATAAGAAGTGAGGGGTTAGGCAACTAAAATTAACATTTTTGTCACCATATGTGTATAAAGTAACCAGTTATAGAAGCCGTTTCGGAGAAATGAATGGAGAAAAGTCTCCAGTTCAGATGTGTTCTCATGATGTTCTTCCATGCAATAATCATAGACAACAAAAGTAGAAAATATACAAGTCCCAATAAATAAAAGAAACAATGAAAATTAATTTGATCTCACTGTAGTAGTTGAACCAAATACTTAGTTATCCCTTGATAGCGAAGGGAATTTAGTTGCTTCTGTGACGACCCACCTCTCCCTAGGGCGTACCTAGGGTATCAGTAGGTGCCTGCCTAACTCTCGCCAGGACTCACTTACTCAAACATCACATGACTTATCAAACTAAAAATCTAAACACATTACACATCGAATAATAACTTACAAACCCATAACTTCAAATTACAAACTTTGAATACATAAATCCTCCAACCATACAATCAGGTTCCATATTACAAAAACTTTCAATAACCATAATCCAAAGTTCTCAAAATAACCAACATAAGTTAACCCTAATTCTAAGGGTTCGCTTCTCCACTTGGGTACTCATTTCCTTAACCACATTCCAAATTTACAATTCAAATCTTTTAAGACAAATACAAAAGTAAACCTCGAGACTAACGATGAGTTCCTTCGCTTGGGTTCTCGGTCCCTGCTAAGGAAAACAAATTTGAAAGGTTGAGCTAAAAAACCCGTGAGTTCCCAAAAACATGAAAAACACATAACACATATGATTCTTTACGCAAGATTCACACTTGGAAATAAACAAGTAAGGAAAGCCAATAATCACACAAGAGTAGGATACAAGTAGCCTTCAGGGGCTAAGGTCCTCGAAGCTGGAGCACATTCCTGGACCGGTGCGCAATTCTTGTAGTTGACACTCCGTCAACTTTCATACTTAACCAAGTAGAACACCACTTACTCCTTTCTCCACCAAAACCCCCAACCGGGCCGGCCAGCCTAACAGGAAATTTATATTCGTGTATAGCTCTACAACAGGGACAAGGCCATTTGCCAAGTCCAGAGCACACAACACGTCACGTAACCCAAGGTAGTTAATCTTCTCGACCTGGGTCTTCCCAACGGCTCGAGTCAATAACTTACCAAGGGGATTCAGTTAATCACGTAGCCCAAGATTGTTAAATCTCCTCGACCTGGGTCTTCCCCAACGGCTCGAGTCGATAACATACCAAGGGGATTAAGTATTCTCAAGAACAGTATTCTCACGCCATGTCACTTCATATAATGCAAAACAGGATTCATGGCACAAGACAAGAGATTCAAAGTATACTCAAAATATCACGAAAACACTCTTGCAAGTAGTACCATTCAAATGGGAGTAAGTGCGATAAAGTACACACTATTCCATTTGATGGATCAAAATCTATTTTTCACATTATTTCACATTTCAAGTTAAATACACATAGTCAAGTATCATGCATGGAAACTCACCGAAGTAGTAGGGTTCAGCTTCCACGTATGGGTCAAACTCACTGTCTTGTACACTCCCTAAAACAAGTTCAAAAACAGTAGTTGAGATTTACTTCATCTCTCAAATCACTGAAACACTTCACTCTCACTTTTTAGTTTCAAACCACATTTTTCCAAGATCCCCTCAAGGGAAAAAAACTTTCATTTCACATGATACAATGTTCCACATAAATCCTTTTAGAAATCATGTTATCAATTCAAAATAACACTCCACCGATGTACTCATTGGCACTACAAGCACGTTCTCTTTCACAAAATATTTAAGTGAGGTCTCTCACCTAAAAATCACTTTTTGCACAACATGTTCGACATTCACTTTTAGTTAAAACTTTCATATTAACATAAAACACTTCATACCACGCCATTATATTCAAAATCTCTAGAATTTGACCAAAACAAGGCAAAACCCTCAAATTCAATTAAACGGCACTTTTCATTCGAATTTCATGAAAAACTTCACTTTCACATTTTAAATTTCAAACATTCCCTCACACACACACACACACTCACAATTTGAACAATATACATGTTTTTCTCAGAAGAAAACTCTTCGAGAACGTTCACAACATTTTAAAATCAAAAATTAAAATTACCAAGTATGGGTTTGGCCATAACATACATTTTTCTTCAAACTTTTTCAACAACTAAAACCCTAATTTCTAACCATATCATGATAAATTCACAAATAACATTCAAATCCCAATCAGGTCCTCAAGTCCGCTACCTAGAGGTCACCTCAAGTCCGCTACCTAGGTTGGGATTTCAAGAGCCCAACTTCATCTTTTCAGATGAGATCATTATACAACTATTAACTATAGATCTAAGCTATTTAACACTAATAAAGCTATATCTTGTAGATTTAGAGCTTATACCTCCAGATCTAACACGATCCAACAAGATCAAGGAAAATCTTGTAAGTTTCAAAGTTGCTTCCAAGCCTAGCAACCTCCCCAAGTTTCGATCTTTACCCAAGATCTTCGAGTTTTGACGATGATCTCCAACACCAAGCTCAAGAACAAGCACAAGACAACTCCGCAAGCTTTATTTCTTCTCTTTTCCTCAACATTGAAGCTCGGATCACACACCCACACACTCTCTCACTCACGGCTGCCAAAGATGAAGAGATACAAGCCAAGAATCCTTTAATCAAGTTTCATAAGTTCAAGTTGCTTGTTGGAAGAAGAAATGGAAGGTCAAACCATAACACTTACCTCTCTTTTCTTCCTTCAAGAACTAGACCAGCTCTCTCTCTCCTACCCCTCTCTCTCGGCTGCAAGAAGTGGAGAAGATGATGGTGATTAAGGGTGCTTGAAGCTTGTTGGAAGCAAGGAAGAAAATGAAGAAGACAAGAAAACAATTTCTCTCTCTTTCCTCCTTGATGCATTCAGCCTCTCTCTCTCTCTAGATCCCAAAAGTGCAGTTGAAAAAATGAAGCTTGGTGTTGCAAGAAGTCAAAGCTTTATGGTGCCAAAAAGTGCTTTTCCATGATTTAAGGCAAAAAGTGCTTTTTGGCACTTTATGTCGCGTCACACGCGACAGTCCAACTTACACTGTTTTACTCCATTTCAACACTGTCTAACCTTCATAATATTTTCAAAATATCACTACGTATGCTTGATTTTAAGTCCAAATCACTATTCACACGTCGGAACAATTTTTAACGCTAATTTTGGCCAAAACCACACACCGGCAAACAATTCGTATAAAATTCTCTAAATTGGAAAAATAATCACTTTAAACATATATTCACTCATTTTTCAATAAATAAACATAATATAAATAATATTATGCATTTTTAAAATAATTCTGAATTTTGAGGCCCTCACAGCTTCTCATAGAGAAAAATCCCATGCAATAGATTGCAAAAGCCTTTCTATCCAAAAAGAGTGTAAAAGTCAATATGTTGCTAGCCCTTCGAAGAAGAAGAGTTGTTCTCTTCTTATGACGTCCCCTTCCTAATTTTCAATAGCTGTCAAATAAAATAAAACCAAATCCCTCTCAAAAAGGATTCTTAAGAAATATAGTATCTCTTAACTAAGTCAAGTCCCGTAATATGACTAGTGCATCCCGTATGGAAAGAATCTATTCAAGACTTCAGCAAAATATTCCTTTTGTAATCGAATTTGAAATAGGAAACTAAGTGGCAATCAGTCCTGACTTTTCTGACTTGCAAGCAAGATTCTGACGCGTCCACTCCAAAATGCACAGAAGTCATCTGGAAAATCATCTCTTTAACTTCTTTTCGCTCCACATTCCTACAATTAGCACCAATTACCAAATATAAGTAGAATCTACTAACTAATGCAATATTTGGCCAAAACAAAAGAGGAAAATATTCACAAATTATTGATAAATGCACCCTATCAAGAAATCATCCTACCGTCTAAAATCTTACATATTGAACAAAAAGGTCTGTGTTGAGCTGTAGTAAAACTCATAAGAGAAGGGAAATAGGGCTGAAATGATGATATAGATGCACTGTTGGGTATCACACCAAGAATTGAGAAGAATATTTTGAGTGAAGTCTAATTCATTTATTCATTTCTCTTGATCATCTTAAAACTTATACGACTAATTTATATTTGTTAATACATCATTCTAGACTCATTGGAATGAAGATAATTCTAACGAACTAACTCATTAATTAGGCCAGCTAACTTATTAATTGCGCGAGCACATTACTCAACATTTTCCCTCCTTAATGTGCTGTTCTTGAACTCCAAACCTCGTTGAGTTTGTCTTTTGGAAGTGCCTTGGTAAATATGTTTGCAATTTGGTCTTCACTCTTGCAAAATTTCAACTTAACATCACAATTTTCAATTGCATCTCGAATGAAATGGTGCTTAATAGCAATGTAGCAAGTTCTGCTATGATAAACTATTTTTGTCAATAGCTGATTCTTTGTTGCAAAATTTGTTGCAAAATATCACCGTAGCATCCTTTTGCTTCTCACCAATTTCTTCAAGAATTCTTCTATGCCAAATGATTTGTGATATTGCCAAACTTGCAGACACATATTCAAATTCAACGAATGACTGTGCCATGCATTGTTGCTTCTTTGATATCCAAAAACATAATCCAGAGCCAAGTGAAAAATAATAGCCTGAGATGGTCTTCATATCATCAAGACATCCATCCCAATTACTATCCCAATAACCATGCGAATTTGTAGTAGCTCCTTTGCTAAATTTGATGTCATATTTGAGTGTCCCCTTGATGTATCTTAACACTCTCTTGGCTACTCCAAGATGTAACTGGCTAGGATTATGCATAAATTCTGATACTTGGTTTGAAACAAACATGATATTCTACCTTGTAACTATGAGATAAAGCAAATTTCCTACCAAGCTTGTATACAAAGTAGAATCAGTTTTCTTTTCACCATCTTTTTTAACAAGTTTTTCACTCACAACAAGTACAGGTTTGCAATCAGCCATGCTGAACTTTATAAAATATTTTCAACATATTTCGTTTGACAAATAAAGGCCCCATCATTATATTGATAAATCTCCATGCTAAGAAAATAATATAGCAATCTCATATCATTCATTTCTTGTCTTTTTATCATGTCTTTCTTAAAATTAACAATCATCTTCTCATTGTTACCACTATAAAGAAAATAATCAACATAAAAAGCAACATTGGGAATGAGTTTCCTTGAATCTTCACATACAAGGTTGATACATTTTTGCTTCTTGAATCCTTACTCTATGAAATAAGAATCAATTTGGCTATACCAAACTCTTGGAACTTGTTTCAACTCGTACAATGCTTTCTTCAACTTGTACAGTTTGTCTTCTTCTCCTTCTTATATAAAACTTTGAAGTTGTTAGACATATATCTCTTCCTTCAATTCTCCATTCAAAAATGTAGATTTGACATCAAGTTGGTAGAGATTACATCTTTTTTGGTCTCCCATAGCAATAAGAGCTCTAATTGTATCAAATTTTCCAATCGGTGCAAAAGTTTCATTGTAGTCAATCTTGGCTGCTGTGAATAACCTTTTGCAACAAGTCTTGCATTCGTCTTTTAGATTGAGCCATCTGGATTTAATTTGACTTTGCAAATCCACTTGACATTAATGATCTCCTTGTCTTGAGGTTTCTCAACTAGTTTCCCGGTTTTGTTCCTCTCAATTGCATGAATCTCCTCTTCCATTGTCTTCCTCCAATCTTTTTCTCTATATGCTTCTTCAAAATTTGTGGTTCAAGAATTCAAAAGTTAGATCTTGCATAAACATCTTTCAAACTCCTCATTTTCTTTGGAGTTGAGTTTGACAAACTCAAGCTTGAAATTGGGGATGAAGGTGGACTGCTTGTTGGTGTTGAATCATCACCATTTCTTTCTTCATTTGCTGAATTTTCTTCTTCTGTATGATGCCAAAAAACCTTCTTTATAATCTTTTTCTCATATCATTCCGAGCTGCATTTTCATCAAACAAAAATCTTGACTAATGATGATTTTGTTGGTTTTCAAATTAAACATTTTATAACCTTTAGATTTAGAACTATACCTAACAAAAATACATTTTTTACTTACTTCATCAAGTTTGTGTGTCTTTTCTTTGGGAATTTAAGTATAGCAAATGCTTCCAAAAACTTTCTAGTGTTTCATTGAGGGCTTCCTACTACTCCATGTTTCACTTGGAGTTTGATTCCATATGACTTTTGTAAGACTTCTATTGAGTAAATACACTGCTGTGTAAATATCTTCAGCTTAAAATTCCTTTGGTAAAACTTTGTCATAAAATATAGATTTTGCCATCTCTATCTCGATTTGGTTCTTTCTTTCTGACACTCCATTTTGTTGCGGTGTGTAGCCAATGATTAGCTACCTTCCCAATCATTCATTTTCACAAAATTTTTGGAATTCTTCTGAGGTGTACTCCTTGCCATGATCACTCCTCAACATCTTGATGTAGTGGCCAAATTATTTTTTGACAAGATTTTTGAACTTCATAAAAATTAAAAACACCTCAGATTTTTCTTTCATAAAATCAATACAAGTCATTCTTCCAAATTCATCAATAAGAGGATGAAATTCTTGTTATCTCCATGAGAAGTTGGAGTCATAGGTCCACAAACATCTGTATGAACTAGCTCCAAAAGCTTCCTTGCCCACCATGCAAATCCTTTTCCTTTACGAACTTGTTGTTGATGTTGTTTTCCAAGTGCACAACCTTCACAAACTTCATGTTTCTCCCCAATCCTTCATGTTTCATAAACCATATGCCATCCCTTTTTGTTGGAGTACTTTGAGGTTGTGAAAATTTAAATAGCCAAACCTCTTGTGCCAGAATTATGAATCTTCATTGACATGTGCTTTTAAGTCTTGATCTCCAATATAGTTGAAGTTCATTGGAAAACTTTGGTTGGCTTGTATTCTAACTTTCATTATCTCCATTGTAGCTGAAGTTCACTGGAAAACTCTGGTTGGCTTGTATTCTAACTTTCATAATAAGCTATCAACCATCATTTTTATCATAGATACAACACTCATAATCTGTCTAAGACTCAATAAATTTTGGTCTGAATCAGGAACAAATAAAACATGATGAATAAATTTCGCACCTTGCTTGGTTTGGACTCTAATGTTTCCCAATTTTTGTGCTTGAGCTATGGCTCCATTACCTGTCTTAACTTAAATCTTCATAAATTCATCCAAATCAACAAGAATCAATTTATCTCTTGTCGTGTGATTGATATAGCCGCTATCAAGATACCACACATCATTCTTAATTTCGATACCTAATTGACAAGCATAGAATAAATTTCCTTCAACTTGTCTTTCTTCTAAAAATTGGGCTTGTTAATTGGTCTTGAATCTACAATCCTTCTTGATATGGCCAAATCTCTTGCAACAGAAGCATTTTGGTTTGTTCTTATACCCACAATCTCTCTTAATATGATTGCCTTGCCACAATATGTGACAGCCCCACTTCCCCTAAGGCGAACCAGAGAGGTAAGTGGACCGCCTGCCTAGCTCTCGCCAGGACTCAAACATTCATTTATGAAACCATTGATAAAAGGTACTTAAAATCGCTGACAAATTCACGCAAAATACAGACCCCCAACATCTCATCAAGGAGACATTGCTAATAACTCCAAAATACCATAAACCGTCAAAATCATCCAAATAGTTCAATCTTATACAAAAGAGGAAATCCTACAAAATTACTAAGAGGTAATCCTGCACAGGTACTAGGTTCCTCGATTCTCGTGCCTCACTTCCAGACCTGTTAAGGAAAACAAAGCTTATGGGGTGAGCAAAGCCCAGTGAGGTCAAGAATGCATGCACAAGCAGGTTAAAGCGATAACAATTCTTGACAACTAATAACAGTAGAAAATTTGGAAATCATACAAGACAATATAAAGTAATCACGATAAAAGGATACAGTGTCGTTCCATCTTTCTACTATTTTCCACATCCAGCTTCGGTCCGGTCCCAAGCCGTAGTTTCAGCAGGAATGTTGACACACCGTCAACCACTATCTCCAATCAGAAATCACTTTACTCCCACCCGCCTACTTACACCCCTGCACGGGCCCGTCAAAATAGTATTAACATCAAACCAAGTGGGATGAAGGTACCTCCGCTCCATAGAGCGTGGTACATACACCGCTTGGGGAATTAACATCAAACCAAGTGGGATGAGCTGCACCTCCCGCCCTATAGAGCGTGGTACATACTACCGCTGGTAATGAGTCGACAGACTACGCTCCAATCGACTTAACTAGAACCCGACCAAAATGGGAGGAGAGGCACCTCCCACTCACTCGAGTGTGGTACATGCAACAGTTTGATCTTATCAAGTTAAGAACAAGCACAAGTACAAGCACTTAATGACTTCAAATCAAGCAAATTGGCAAGCGAAGTACACGCCACCAAGTCAAACAAGAATGCTTTTCAAACGAAGTTCACCAAACCAAGTATTCAGTAACAAGCACTTGAACACTCACCAACAGTGGAGAGCAAGCGAGAAAATCTAGATGACCAAACACGTTCTTTGAGGTCCACGGAATCCCCTGAGATATGCAACTTCAAGCAATTAACCTTTCGATTTCCAATTAAAAGGAATCTCGTAAGATTTTGAAAAATCCATTTTTAAATGTGAAATGACGTGTCGTGCATATACTCAATGAACTAAACTCTCGAGAAATGCTTATAAACACTTTAAATAGCAAAAGGAGCACAAGCATGGGCGTTAGACGGAAAACGGACAAGAACGGAACAAAAACGGAAAACACACACTAAAAGGTGTGAAAGGCAGATTTGACACCTTTTGCCATTTTGACTGTAACTCATGGTACGAGTGTCAGATTGAAGTGTACGAGGTGCCGTTTCGAAGCTAAGAGAACAAGCTACAACTTTCGTGAAGACAAATTCAGCCTAGATTCTCTATTTTTAGGTCAAAAGTGCGGAAACAGTTCCAGAAATTTTCACGTCAGAATTTCAGACAGGGTAGATTCAAATGAACATAACTCGGCACTCACAAATCCAAATCAAGAAATTCCAGCGGCGTTGGAAAGCTAGAACGAAGGCTATAAATTTCATGTTTTGGCCAAAAGCCAAATCACAAAGGATCAACACGAAAAATGAAGCCAAAGTGGCTGTTTGGTCAACCCTGTTTTCCTGTTTTGGCACTCAACAAATGCAACTCACGCATATGCATTTTAAATGACTCGAGAGTAATATTAACATGCAAATGCAGCTTTTCAAACACCCCAATCTCATATTCGAAAAGCATAAATCTCCTGTCTATCTCTCGCTCATAACCACGCCAAAATGCTACCAATTTAACCAAAGCTCATGCATGTTTCTTCAATGTGCACCAAAGCACTACTAAGGGATTAACAACCATTCAATGAAGTTGAGCAAGCAACTCATTAGGGTCCAAGGTCATCAACTCCTCACTAGGGTTTCAATCATCTCATTAACATTCTATCAACCAAACTAGCAACTACACTTTATACAACAATCAATGCATACCTTAAACACTCATTTACACACTAATGGAAACAATTATGGAACATTAAACCAAGAACTCTAGAATTGCTCAAGCTGGCCGAAACTTGAAGCATGTAAATCATCCAAATTTACACCATAATTTCACAAGTTAAGCTAAGAACAAGCATTAATTGCACCCAACCATCAATCACAAGCATTACCTCCAACATCAAAGCTTGAAATTAAGAACCCTAACCCTAACCCTAACTCAAATTCATGGCTAGGCATAAATACATCGAAATTAACCAAACCAATCCATAGAATCATCTCAAAAGCTATCAGTGGCCATGAATGAACCCAAAACAAGAACAAAATCCATCATTTTCATCAACTTCAACCAAATTCTAGCTTATATAGAAAAGGGAAAATACCTTCTTGGCTTATGTTCTTGATGAAATTACAAGCCCCAAGTTAGCCTTCTTATCCTCCTAGCTCAACTTCAAGATTGGATGGTTGAAACTTGCAAAAATCCTCCAAGCTTTTCTTCTTTTTTCCTCTCTTTTCCTCTCTTCTTTTCCTTCTCTTTTTTCACGTTTTTCCTTCCTTTTTTTTTCTTGCTTTGGCCGGCTCACTTGAGCTATAAAATAGCTAACGGATGAGACCATAAAGATATTTTTGTCTTGGTCAAAATTTGGTCAAAATTCCCATGCAAATCAACCTAACAACTTAGGTCATTTTCCACTCTTGCCCACATGATTTCTTTTCCTATCAAATTAGTCCATAGGTACTCAATTTAACCTAGCCCATCAAAGCTTAATTACACCTACTTAGGCGACTAATCACCCAATTACCCTAATAACTCTCGTGCGTGTACAAATTCACACTGAAAATTCATGAAATAACAAACGTTTGATTTGTACATATAATTAGGGTTTCGAGAAAATATATTAGGGTTAGTACATTTAAGGTTTAGTGTGCAAACAAATTAGGGTTTTGTCGAAATTTAGGGTTTTCAAACCAGACCAGGGTTTAAATTTCAAATGAGGGTTTTTAGACTTGTAAAACAAAATAGCTAAAACAAAACATTTTGTGAAGTAACACAAACCATATAAACACTTTGGTAAACAATAATGATTAGAATTAACATTATGTTGTGTTAAAGTCGATGTTAAAATTTAAACAAAAATATTAATTAAGTAGGTCAAATAAAATAAATTTTCGGGTCCTCACAATCTTCCTCCCTTAAAAGAATTTCGTCCTCAAAATTCATTCGTGAACCATGAAATAATTCTAGGTGTTTCCTCGAATTCTTCCTCTAACCCTCAAGTTACTTTCGACACTTTGGTTTCCACAATGTCTTCAATAAAAGAAATCGCTTGATCCTCAATTCTTTCGCTTACAGTTCACACATCAAGAATTCCTATTCACACTTGGAGTCGTTTACAAGGGTTGAATCACCTATAAAATCCATGAAATTTAATCATTATATATTCCATCTCTTCCATCTCTTCATTGTACCACACATAATTCAAAAGAGACCTTAATTGAAACGACAAAGGGTATCATGACCTAATCTCGTTGTTTGAAACAAACTTCTTATGATTGTACCGCCACCTCCACTACATACCCACTTAAAACCACCTAAGCATTTCCAAAACCTCACTATTCTACTAATCGTAACTTACTCCTATCAACTCAAATCTTACATTACAGACAATGGGGCTCTTGGGCTTATTCCTTTATAATAAGAATGAAATATAACCTTGAATACCGAAATCAAATTGTTCAAACTTTTATGAAGATGGTATAAAATAATCGTTTGAAAATGCACTCTCAATTATCTTTAAATGGAAAAGAGTAAAATTCTGAGGACACAAAAGGCTTGATTAAAACCTTCTCATCTCATTTCTTTCCTTTTTAAAGGAAAATCATTCTAATAAACTCAAGTTTCACAAAACACTATAAACACGAAATGTCTAAAACTTAAACAAATAAACAATGTTGTAAATACTAAATGGCTTTTAAAATACGTGTATATCAAACCGAAATATCAATATCCAGAAGAGTGAAGAAATACAATAGTAAACTAAAACTTTGGAATTCATTTTGTTCATTTTTTTTTCCAAAAGTCAAGTACAACAGGTTCCTTTATCACAAGTGGATTAAATTTCATCCCATAAGCTATTTAGCTTATATCTAAAACCTGAAGAACCATTTTACATCCCCTTGATTCATGGATCGTTAAATCTTACTTACTAATCGTAGGACATAATCTTTCACCATCACATGAATAACAACGCACAACCCTTAAACCCAAATTATCTTACACACACAACTATGTTCGAGTATAGATCGAATGCCAAGTCATCATTACTACTATTTGGCCGTTTCATGAACTAACGCAAACCATTAATTTAGTTCACAAGCTAAACATGACTGGTCACCTCCTACAAAACTTTATCCCTCCTTTTCTCTTATCCAGTTCACTAGTGTAAGAATTCGACATCTTATCAAATATTCTAAAATGTCAATCCTTCGATTAGTGACGGCCGTTACTCAAGTACATCTCCAACCATCTATAATCTCAATTACATCTAACTGCAGAAATAAAATGACTATTGAAAAGTACAAGAGTCGCTGGTAAAACTATTTGAAATAGGAAATACTGGCATACCTTACATTAACAAGTTCACATATAATTAGAAAATCATGGGGTGTTAGAAAACACAATACATATACATACAAATACCACAAAATACAAATGATCATGCAGCTACAGTCATGGACCCCACAAGCCTCACCCCAACTAACCCATTTACAAAACATTCAAAAGACTAAGACCTCCATAGTCTATTCTAGGTTTTAGGGCAGTTCCTTATTCGGTGTTCGAGGCTTCCACACCTTAAACATGCACCCATCTTCAGCCAACAGCCTTCTGTCGGATGAGATTTGTTACAAAAATCACACTTAGCAACCCTAAGTCGCCGCGCAATGAGTCCACCAACTTTTAGTTTCTTTCCCTTATTTTCAGTAGCATGGTCATCTTTGCTAATCTCTTTACACTTTCCTTTAACATTGGAGGAGCTTCCTGCCAGATTCCTAACTTGAGTGTTAGGGGTATCTCGAAATTCAATTTGAGTAGTTGAATGTACCAGTGCAAACTTATGCTGCATCTCTCTTAGAATGGCTTCATATTTCTTCTTCATTTCCATGTACTTGCGTCTTAGTTCAGTCTTTTCCTTATATTCTTATTCCCAACGTCCTTCCCAATATTTAGCAAGCTCCCTCTGAAACCCTAAATCCTTTCGAAGAGCTTCTAGGACATCGCATGAATCTTCCATGGTTGCTATGTCACTGATTCCTTTAACTCCCGTACTTGACCTGCTAAGGAAATCAAAGTCACCAGATTAATATTTAATCACAATGAAACTCTAACCATTTAAAAATTCAACTCTTTGAAATCCGACATAAGGGCTCTCATTGCCTTGTGCATACGAATCGTGTCTTTCGCTTAACTACCTATCCAAAAGATCTCAAACACCAGGAGGGCAATAGCTAGTGGTGCTAAAACACTTGACATCAACTTAGAACTTAAAACCCACCATTTCACTCTAAATAACATACCTAAAATATAGGAAAGCTATCCCAACTCTACATTCAAGAACAATATCCTT
Source organism: Gardenia jasminoides (assembly GCA_013103745.1). Classification (NCBI taxonomy): domain Eukaryota; kingdom Viridiplantae; phylum Streptophyta; class Magnoliopsida; order Gentianales; family Rubiaceae; genus Gardenia; species Gardenia jasminoides. The sequence continues at coordinate 31,307,351 of CM023096.1, forward strand.
AAAGTATCCCAAATAGATCTTTAACCTAGGCTCTGATACCAATTGTGACAGCCCCACTTCCCTAAGGCGAACCAGAGAGGTAAGCGGACCGCCTGCCCAGCTCTCGCCAGGACTCAAACATTCATTTATGAAACCATTGATAAAAGGTACTTAAAATCACTGACAAATTCACGCAAAATACAGACCCCCAACATCTCATCAAGGAGACATTGCTAATAACTCCAAAATACCATAAACCGTCAAAATCATCCTAATAGTTCAATCTTATACAAAAGAGGAAATCCTACAAAATTACTAAGAGATAATCCTGTACAGGTACTAGGTTCCTTGATTCTCATGCCCCACTTCCAGACCTGTTAAGGAAAACAAAGCTTATGGGGTGAGCAAAGCCCAGTGAGGTCAAGAATGCATGTACAAGCAGGTTAAAGCGATAACAATTCTTGACAACTAATAACAGTAGAAAATTTGGAAATCATACAAGACAATATAAAGTAATCACGATAAAAGGATACAGTGTCGTTCCATCTTTCTACTATTTTCCACATCCAGTTTCAGTCCGGTCCCAAGCCGTAGTTTCAGCAGGAATGTTGACACTCCGTCAACCACTATCTCACTGACCATAGAAATCACTTTACTCTCACCCGTCTACTTACACCCCCTGTACCGGGCCCGCTCGTCAAAATAGTATTAACATCAAACCAAGTCGGGATGAGCGGTACCTCCCGCTCCATAGAGCATGGTACATACTACCGCTTGGGGAATTAACATCAAACCAAGTCGGGATGAGCGGCACCTCCCTCCCCATAGAGCGTGGTACATACTACCGCTTGGTAAATGAGTCGACAAGACTACGCCCAATCGACTTCACTAGAACCCGACCAAAACGGGAGGAGAGGCACCTCCCACTCACTCGAGTGTGGTACATGCAACCGTTTGGTCTTATCAAGTCAAGAACAAGCACAAGTACAAGCACTTAATGACTTCAAATCAAGCAAATTCAAGCAAGGATGAGCGCGATAAAGTACACGCTCACCAAGTCAAACAAGCATACTTTTCAAACGAAGTTCACCAAACCAAGTATTCAGTAACAAGCACTTGAACACTCACCAACAGTTGAGAGCAAGCGAGAAAATCTAGATGACCAAACACGTTCTTTGAGGTCCACGGAATCCCCTGAGATATGCAACTTCAAGCAATTAACCTTTCGATTTCCAATTAAAAGGAATCTCGTAAGATTTGGAAAAATCCATTTTCAAATGTGAAATGGCGTGTCGTGCATATACTCAATGAATTAAACTCTCGAGAAATGCTTATAAACACTTAAAATAGCAAAAGGAGCACAAGCATGGGCGTTAGACGGAAAACGGACAAGAATGGAATGAAAATGGAAAACACACACTAAAAGGTGTGACAGGCAGATTTGACACCTTTTGCCATTTTGACCGTATCTCATGGTACAAGTGTCGGATTGAAGTGTACGAGGTGCCGTTTCGAAGCTAAGAGAACAAGCTACAACTTTTGTGAAGAGAACTTCTGCCCATATTGTCTATTTTTAGGTCAAAAGTGCGGAAACACTTCCAGAAATTTTCACGTAAGAATTTCCGATAGGGTAGATTCAAATGATCATAACTCGGCACTCACAAATCCAAATCAAGAAATTCCAGCGGCGTTGGAAAGCTAGAACGAAGGGCTATAAATTTCATGTTTTAGCCAAAAGCCAAATCACAAAGGATCAACACGAAAAATGAAGCCAAAGTGGCTGTTTGGTCAATCCTGTTTTCCTGTTTTCGCGCTCAACAAATGCAACTCACGCATATGCATTTCAAATGACTCGAGAGTAATATTAACATGCAAATGCAGCTTTTCAAACACCCCAATCTCATATTCGAAAAGCATAAATCTCCTGTCTATCTCTCTCTCATAACCACGCCAAAATGCTACCAATTTAACCAAAGCTCATGCATGTTTTCTTCAATGTGCACCAAAGCACTACTAAGGGATTAACAACCATTCAATGAAGTGCGCAAAGCAACTCATTAGGTCCAAGGTCATCAACTCCTCACTAGGGTTTCAATCATCTCATTAACATTCTATCAACCAAACTAGCAACTACACTTTATACAACAATCAATGCATACCTTAAACACTCATTTACACACTAATGGAAACAATTATGGAACATTAAACCAAGAACCCTAGAATTGCTCAAGCTGGCCGAAACTTGAAGCATGCAAATCATTCAAATTTACACCATAATTTCACAAGTTAAGCTAAGAACAAGCATTACTTGCACCCAACCATCAATCATAAGCATTACCTCCAACATCAAAGCTTGAAATTTAGAACCCTAACCCTAACCCTAACTCAAATTCATGGCTAGGCATAAATACATCGAAATTAACCAAACCAATCCGTAGAATCATCTCAAAGCTATCAGTGGCCATGAATGAACCCAAAACAAGAACAAAATCCATCATTTTCATCAACTTCAACCAAATTCCAGCTTATATAGAAAAGGGAAAATACCTTCTTGGCTTATGTTCTTGATGAAATTACAAGCCCCAAGTTAGCCTTCTTATCCTCCTAGCTCAACTTCAAGATTGGATGGTTGAAACTTGCAAAATCCTCAAGCTTTTCTTTTTTTCCTCTCTTTCCTCTCTTCTTTTCCTTCTCTTTTTTCACGTTTTTCCTTCCTTTTTTTTTTTTTTTCTTTGGCCGGCTCACTTGAGCTATAAAATAGCTAAAGGATGAGACCATAAAGATATTTTTGTCTTGGTCAAAATTTGGTCAAAATTCCCATGCAAATCAACTTAACAACTTAGGTCATTTTCCACTCTTGCCCACATGATTTCTTTTCCTATCAAATTAGTCCATAGGTACTCAATTTAACCTAACCCATCAAAGCTTAATTACACCTACTTAGGTGACTAATCAACCAATTACCCTAATAACTCTCGTGCGCGTACAAATTCACACTGAAAATTCATGAAATAACAAACGTTTGATTTTTACATATAATTAGGGTTTCGAGAAATATATTAGGGTTAGTACATTTAAGGTTTAGTGTGCAAACAAATTAGGGTTTTGTCAAAATTTAGGGTTTTCAAAGCAAACTAGGGTTTAAATTTCAAATTAGAGTTTTTAGACTTGTAAAACAAAATAGCTAAAACAAAACATTTTGTGAAGTAACACAAACCATATAAACACTTTGGTAAACAATAATGATTAGAATTAACATTATGTTGTGTTAAAGTCGATGTTAAAATTTAAACAAAAATATTAAATAAGTAGGTCAAATAAAATAAATTTTCGGGTCCTCACACAATAGCTGCAAGACTATGAATTTTCAAAATTAAAGACCCTTTGAATGTTGTTTCTTCCTCATCCTCTTAAATTTCTGCCTCGACCTCTTTCATGGCCATATCTACAGCCTCTTTGTGAGTCTCCACCTCTTTGGCGGCTGCAAGACGGTTCTCCTTCATTGGTTTTGGGGCTCAAATTCAGCTTTAATTGGAATGCATTGTCAACAAATTTTTCAGCATGCCTAGTCATCCTTCTCTCATGAGCTTTCAAGGATTCCGTCAACTCTTAAACAACCATTAAGGAAATATTTTTTGTCTCCTCAATTGTGGACGCCATTGGATAAAATTTTGGGGACAAACTAACAAGAATCTTCTTAACAATTCTACTATCACTAATTTCTTCACCAAAAGTTATCATTTTATTTACAATTTTGGTGATATTTGTGTAGCAATTTTGAAAACTTTCATCATCACTCGTGTTCAAGTTTTCAAGATCTCTTCTAAGAGTTTAAAGAGTAACATTCTTTATCTTGAGATTTCCTTGGAACTCCTTTTGTAGAATTTCCCATGCTTCTTTGGCTTGATCGGTTCCCATGATTCTTGAGAAGATATCTGGATTCACTTCTTGTTGGATATACGAAAGAGTTTTTGCATTCTTCTTCCTATGCTCGAGTGCCTTTAATTCTTGATATGAGAGATCTTCTTCACTTTTCGGTTCTCTACAACCATTCTCTACATATTCTCACAGCTCTTGTGATCTAAAAATTATGTATGATTGGCCATCTTGTGTAGTTGAAAAACCACTTAGATTTTCTAGTTTTAGAGGATGAGTTAAGGCTATGAAACCTTAGCTATGACACCAATATTTTGTTGAGTATTAGACCAAGAATTGAGAAGAATATGGTCAGTGGAGGTTAATTCATATATTCATTTCTTTCTTGATCATCTCGAAACTTACAAGACTTATTCATAGTTGTCAATACCTTATTCTAAACTCATTGGAATGAAGATAATTCTATCCAACTAACTCATTCATTTCACTTGCCACCTAACTTATTAATTTCATGTATACTAACTTATTAATTGAGCACATTACTCAACATGTACAATGGCCATTACAGGAATAGTTGATGAAGAAGAAGTTGAAGGGATAGAAGGTGATGCAAGGCAACTCAGATCGTGCTTTTCTTTTCTACGTTCGTTTGTGTTTGCACGTTCATTGTAGCACCAACAAACATTGAATCATGTAATTACAAAAGAAAGCATGATCAAGAACAAAAATAGAGCAAGCTTGCTCTATGAAAAAGGTAGAATTCATACATTTAGAAGCCTTGAGGTGATGCGTTAAATGAAAATAAAACACCAAAGTAATTAGTAAATATAAAAAGGATGAACAACAATAGCCTTAAAACTTGAGGCAGCATGGCTGAGCTTTCTAGAGCATGGTAAGGTGAGTGAAAAGCAGGTCCAGTCAATTAATCATAAAGTTCTTTGATAAGAATTATTTTTCTTGGGTTTTGACCTAATAAAAGGCAACAAAAGAAAGAATAAACTAAGAAAATGCAAAAGATCTGTGAGGGTCTCAAAATTTATTTTTTATATTGTTAATATTTATTATTTTAAATACTGTTATCATTATCATTCATCCATTTGATTATTTTAATGTCGTTCTCAAACATATTTTTTAGAAAATTTAAATGGAAATTTATTTTATTTTGGGAAAAACCTAATTTAATTTTACACTTATCTTCCTTGTAGATTTTCAATATTCCGTTCATTTTATTTTAAAATTCACCCTTTTAGTATCAATTAGACAGAAAATGAGAAAACATGTTTTTTGAGGTAAAAATTCGGGCAGTGATAAGTCAATATTTTGCATGTTTTTAGTAAGATTAATTATGTAGTTTTTGTGTGTTTTTGTCAGTTTAATGGCTAATGAACTAGGGTTTCTATTGAAATTCTACATTTTGTGGTTTAAATAGAAAAATGCATTTTTGTAGATTAATGTGGTGAAATCTTCATGTTTTTGTAGGATTGCTTGTTCAATTATCAAATAAGAGGAAAATGAGAAAAATTGCAAAGAAGCTTGGAAGAAAAGTTGGAAAATTGAAGTATCCGAAATGGATAAAATTCAAATTGCAAATTGCAAATTGCAAATTGCAATTCAATCAACGAGAAATCAAAGGGTCAAAAGTGGGAGCAATTCATGCATTAATTTCACGACGAAAAATGCCGATTTCACAAATTTCAAGGAGATTCGCGAATCAATACGCGAACCAACAAGTGGAAATTTCAAATAGCTCGGGAATCCCTCTTACCGGAAGTAGGGTAGCTGATCTGCGAGACTCTACATCGCGGATCTAGGTCACGGATCCCTGACAATGACTGCTGCAAGTTGCAGCCGAGATCCAGTTTTTCCAGCTCAATTTTCAGACGAATTTCAATGAAAGCTGCGTGAAGAATCTTGTGAAGTTGATGAAACAACTCATAGCCAATTCAAAACATAATTTGCATCAACTTTACAACTCATTTGAGATTGAAAATCAATGGATTCAATGCATGAAGACACACTTTGAAGAATTCAAGAAGATGAAGATTCATGAGCCATTTTCCTTGACTTTTGAAGCTCAATTTGTCTTGTGTTCACATGATAGATTTTTGGATGCTTATGAATTCATTCCTCTATAAATAGGGCCTTTTGTAGACAAGAGAAAACAATTAGAGAAGGCTAGGTTCACTACTAAATGTAGTCTTCACTAGTTCATTAGTTTAGTAGTATAGTTAGTAGTATAGTAGTAGTATGTTTTTTGTTAAGCCTCTCAAATCGTAGAGTGAGGATGAACTTGTTGTAGTTGTGATTATGAAGTAGTTGAGTTATTATTGTCCTCATTGATTTTGCTAGTTTAAGACTTGTGCTTATGCTTTATGGTTGACTAGCTACCAACTATAAATGATTTGATGTTGATGAGCAATGAAAAACTTGCCTTCAATAAGATCTTAGTTCTTAAACACTAACTTATATTCTCACGAAAGTAGTGAATATAGTTGGTTGGTTTTGGTTTTAAACTATAACTTCATTGAGCTTATTTATCTTGTTTCTCTCTTTTCTCTATGAAAATAGGTCAAGAAAGATTTCAAGGAGTTAAGGAATTGGCGAAAGCGATTCCGAGTGACTTGCTCATCTTAAGTGAGAGCTTGCGCTACACATGACCATTAACGAAAGTGATGGCATGAAAAAGGAAGTTATACCTCAGCAAATCATTGGAGAAGGGACATAATTAACTTGAGTAACTTCTAATCTAACTTAACAAGGGATTCTAAAGCTCTAGGATCTTAACTCTTTCCTTGCTTTCTTGTTATTTCCTTTCTACCGCCAATTGGATGTCTTCGACACCTAGCGGTCGGTTTTAATTGCTTAATCCTTCTTCCTAAGGAGGGTTCACCGCCTTCTCCCTTTATATCTTACTTGTGATAGTCTAAATAGTAGAGGAGTTTGAAAATCACCGGTACTTGACACTCTTCCTCGTGGGATCGACACCTTATTTCCCTATACTCAATAAACGATCCGTATACTTGCGGTAATATAGGGTTATAAAGGTTTTTAAAATTTGAGGAGTAAAGAAAATGCTCATCAGGCAGTGAGTGAAGTATCGATGGAGTGTAAGGATGATCACTCGTAGGTTAAGAATACAATCAAGGTACTAGAAGTGAATTATTAAAGGTGAGATTAAGTAGGGTTTTGAAACCTTAAAACCTAGTAGAATTTTAACCAGCGATTGTTTATCCATTTAATTTCCTCCAATTCACTCTAATTTTTCCTCTTCATTTCTCTCTCCTAACCGAGATTACCCCCTTAATCTTCTAGCTAAATTAGTCATTCCATTCCCTCCAAATCAAGTTGCAAGACTAGAAATTCAAAGGGGGACAAATTTCCTTGAATTGAGGCTTTATGTCTTGTCAAAATTTTGTGTCAAGAAAACAAAGTCTTCCCTTCTTCCTCTTCCATTTTCAGCTGGTTACTCTTCCTTTCATTCCTTAGCAAAAATAGCTCTTCATTTCCTCTCCAAGCTCTCCATTTCAGCCAGCCTCATCCCCTCATTTTCCTCTAAAAGAAAGCCCTCCATTTCCTTGCAAAACACTTGTTTAGAAGACTTGAAGCCTTGGAGTACTTGAAGGAGAGGGCTGGCCGAATCTTAGTGGTGGAAAGGGGAGCTTTGGGTGGTGGATTTTGGACCTCCTAGCCTTGCTCAAACAACTAGAAGAAGAGGTAATCCTCCTACACTAAAGATGAGAGCTTTAAGTTTGATTCTTGAAGTTTAGTTGTTAAAGTTTTATTTGGGTTGTATTTGTTGGCTATGGTTGTTGAGTGGGCTCTTGTAATTCCCACAAAAGGTGTGAATTTGTTTACTAGTATTGCTAAATAATGAAATGTGTGTGCATATGTTGGAATTTGTGGTTGGAAATTGAAGGAAAATCCTCAAGGGAAAATCAGGTAGGAGAGAGAGGAAATGGAGGTTGAAATTTGCTAATTTTTCCTTAATTTTGTGGCTGCAATTTGTAAGCTTAAGGGCTGATTCTAATGCTTAAATGATGAGCTTTAAGTTGTTAATTTTCTCTACAAATAGCCCCTCAAAAGTTATAGTAAGAAAGGCAAGAGAAAATTCTGTTTTGGAAGCTTTAGTGAAGGCCGAAAATCTTGCTATTTTTCCCCTGTTTTGTGGCTGCATTTTTGCAAGCTTGAAGACTGAATGTGATGCTTAAATGTTGAGGTTTAAGATGTCAATATGTCCCACCCAAATCCCTTCAAAAGTTGTTGCAAAATTGATTGCTTAGTTGGGCCAAAAATCTGGAATTTGGAAGGGGTATGCTGTCCGAATTTTTGGGGTTGATTTAGTGCTAAGTTTTGATCTAAACTTATATCATTTTGACCATCATTAGGCCTAGGAAGATTAATACTAGCTTGATTCGATAATTAGGTCAATTGGTGGTGATTTGAGGTATGATAGAGGTTCTTGGACTAAGGGAATGAAATTTCACAGGTTTGAGTTGAGAAGTTGAGCTCAATTTGGGAGTTAGGGAAACTGTCGTCCCATGAGATTTTTTGGTTTAATTTTAGTATGACCTTATCCTATATATATTAGAGTTAGTGTACCAAATTTGGTGATTTTTGAGCAAGAATTCGTCACTCAAATGATGTCTTAAAGCTGCCCTGCAAATCTGGAATTTCAGAAAAAGCAGAATTTCGAACCAGACTTGTTTGGATAGTTATAATTTCTTGCTCGAGAGTCAGAATCGAGTACCGTTAGTGGCGTTTGAAACTTGATACATAGGAATTTAAACTGTGTAAATTTAAGAGGCTAATTCATTTCCTAAAATTTTTGACAAATTTCCAAAGTAAGCTGGAAAACCAGCCTGAGATGTTCTGTTTTTCACAGTAGCTGATTCTTAAACGAAAATCTGGGCAGTTTTGTCAGAATTTTATCATGGTGCCTTCTACAAAGTTTTAGAAATTTAAATGAGGTTTCCAACAGTACCAACCTTGAAAAATTTGGACTTATACAATTCAAGTTACGATTTTTCAAAAATTTCTGCTTAAATTGGAAGTTATCGAACTTGCTTTGTCTTGAACGAGATTTGATCGATGAACTAGAAAGCTTATTTCCGTTGTTCTTTAATTATTTTAGGAAGTGGTGCTGAATTGCAAAGTGATCAAAACTTGAACTCCGAGACCTATTTTGTTGGTGAGTTTCCAATGCATGTTATTCGCTTTAATTGAATGTCTTTGCGTGAAAATGTTAAATACGTGAACTTTGAAATTGTTAAACCACTCACTTAAGGAGGGTATACTTTATTGCCCTCTTTTAAGTAGAGTAGGTAACCTAGTTGTTTTGCATTAATATATACACACTAGTGGAGAAAGTGTGTATAAAGTGTTTATAAAACTACTCTTGGCCGCGTCCCTTGAGTAGTAAGTGTTAAGTGTTAGGATTGCGGGCCCGGTAAAGGGGGATGTTCGGTGGAAGGAAATGGTTGTAAAGAGTCATCTACATGGATTGGAAAGTTGACGGAGTGTCGACTACGTGAATTGAACATGCAAAGTGGACCTGAGCTCCTGAGAGCTCCCGTGAGCTCCCGTATCCTACTTGTGTGTTTTTGTGTTTCATTTACTTGTTTTAAATATGTTATTTTTCCCGCTTTATGCCTGTGCATGATCTTTTGGAAATTTATGAGTTTTTAACTTATCCCCGTTCCCATTTGTTTTTCCTTAACAGGTGACGAGAATCCAGAGACCTAGATAGGTCTAGAACTTGATTCTTTTTGGTTTTTTGTCCCGATTGTGGAAGAATGAATTGTATATTCTTTTGGTTTTGTAAATACTTTAACTCATGGGATTGTATTAGACTATGACTCGAGACTTTAAGTGCTTTTGAGTTTATAACTGTACTTTAAGATTAAATATTACTTTACAATTTCCATTCTCACTTTTGATATGAATTTTAGATTTATCCGTTAGAGTGAGTATTTTCGAATGCTTGAGTCCTGGCGAGAGTTAGGCAGGCAGCCCACCAACCCTTTGGTTAGCCTTAGGGGGAAGTGGGGCTGTCACAAGATCAATAAACACAAAATAAAACCCCAAGAATTATGTTTTCATTTTGATATCTAGGTTTAGGGTAGTGCATTAAACAAATGCTATACATGACTTTGAATCACAGATACAGCGAAAGAGAAACACACAAATAGCACTTACAAGGAGGGGAGATTAGGGGCACAACTACAAGTGAAAAATGACCTAGTGACAAAAAATAAATTCAATTCAAAACTTACCAATAACATCAGGATGATTGACGTTTGAAGTTGCCCTACTTTTTAATTCATCAATCCATTGGTTCAAGCTCTGATTAGTCAATTATAACTTTGGGAGCTATAGATAGATGTTTTTTTCAGTTTAGATGGTTTCTCTTGCTCCTTTCTCTTGTCCATACGGTTTGTTCATTGTGAGATCAAGACTAGATTGAAGAGAAAATAATGAAAAGAACACTCCATATAACATTCACTAATAGTAGTTATATAAGACTCTTTTTCTGTCAGAAAAGAAGATTGCAAAAGTAGCTTTAGTATTATATATTCAACTAAACTACTATCAAGCGCTATGCAATTGTTATCAGTATCATCTATCCATACAGAGCGAATTGTAGTGTTTCATTAATGTTCTATTCCAAAGAATTTGATTTAACAAAAAACAGAGTTTTAGTATGAACAACTCAACAAACTAGACAAAGACCTGAAACATACTAAGTTTCTCATTCTTCATTCTATAATCATGCAGACTTCACAATAGATACTTTCATGATTTACAAAAGTTTAACATTTGTTATCAACTACTAATTTTTACAAAAAAAAAAAAAAAGGTTTCTAGTTTTTGTACATTATTGTGTCATAATATTTAAACTTTAAAGAGTGATATGACTATCAAAAACAATTCAAAAGATGAAAGCACAGGGAGTTTGATAGTTGGCATAGTTTAGATTTATTGAAAAATTAGCATTAGTGAATATTGTATGTTTTCAGGAACATGTTAAAAGGAAAAGTATCATTTATATTTCTTTTGAAATAATAAATTTTATTAGAACTCAACAAAAGTACTACAAAAAAAAAAAATTAAAAACCAAATCACAAAGTAAAAGGGGAAAAAAAGAGTATTCCTAACTTATTTCTTTACTCATGAAGTTTAAACTTGGAATGGCCTATCCAATTCAACAGCAATGTTTGGGCACCAAGATTCCATATTTCAACCCTTACAAAGCATCAATAAGAGATCTAACCAAACCAGTTAAAAACGACACTCAATATCAATAGCTACCAAGCAAAAGAGTGCTTCCCATCTTTTAACTTTGAATAATGCAAAATCAGAAGATTGCTTTTTGTATCAAATAAACTGCAATTATAGCAAAAAATTGCATTGAAGAAGCCTTCAAATTTAACAAATAAAAGAGAAAGGAATATACCAACAGATATTGGTGCAAGTGAAAGGGATTTGCATCCCTCAACCATAGGTTTTGCGTTCGAAACCCGTGAAAATGGAAAAAATAATGTTGAGAGAGCTCCTCCACCCCCCCCCCCAAAAGAGATCTGACAGTAGTTCGAACAAAATTAGTTGTAGACCGTAAAATGGATTCGAATACCTGTGGTTTATATCAAAAAAAAAAAAAGAAAGAGAAATATTACAGATGCGGATACTTCCACTTGAAGCTCCTGTGACCACATTGAGTCATATTTCAAAATAGAATTAGAACCACCAGAGACAATAATCAACCAAATCATATTTGATGAGGATACATTATGCAAATTAATCAAAAATAAAGAAAAATACATTAATTAAAAGTTCAAATTGCTGTTAAAGCTAAGTCTAATTCCTAAGTAAACCAATGTATAAATACTGATATCAATTTATTTAAACTCCTCTGTCCTATCACATGTTCAATCATTCGATTTCAATTTTTAAATGTTTTACAAACTGACTCATTTACTTCAACCATAAAATGATCAATGAACTTTTTTTGCACCTCATAATGATATTATTCAGTAGTCAGTATGCAATCATGCATAGTAGCTCCACTTGACATGAAAACGCATTTTCCCGGCAGATACTCAATTTTAAGGTTACATTTTATAAAGTCAACTTAACTCCATGGAAAAGGTAATTTTAAAATCAGTTTTTATTTGTTAATCTTTTGCTGACTTTTTCATTGTATATAAGATAAAAGAAAGATAAATTTTATTAAAATAAAATACATGCAATGCACGTGCATTTTCTGTGAGGACTTGTAAATTATTTAATTTTCTCTCATTTTAATTTAATTACATCGGCATATCATTTTATTTTATCATTTACGCATGCATTTTAATCGACTCATCTCCTTTACTACTTATATGTTAAGTCACTTGGATTGTATTTTGGCATGACTATTTAGAGAGGGAGTGAAATGTTGTGGAAGAGTTAGGAGTAGGTATTTGTTGTACAAGAAATGTTTTTTTGGGGGAGAGGGGGCAAATTAGTAGAGGGTGAAATTTGGAGATAGTGATGTCTCGTCAAGTTAATATTCTTAGTTGACTAAATAGCTTTCTTACACCAATCTCTTCCATTTTCTTCAAGCCTTTCCCTCTCTTCTTTCTCTCTCTTTTCTTTCAGTCTCTCTTTTCCTCTCATTTTTTCTCTTGGCTGAACCACCCTTCAAGGAAGAGGAAGGGAAAAACTCTCAATTTCTTGACTCCAAACTTGCAATCAAGCCTCCCAACTTCAGACCCACCTTGGATCTTGTCTAATCTTGGAAGAAGAAGGTTGATTAGTGGAGGATTTGGAAGAAATCTTGGGCTTCATCTTCTAGAGTTTTGCTTGGGAGAAGGTAATTAGCTAAAACCTACTTATCTTGTTAAATTCTTGGAAAATCTAAGTAGTCTTTGGTTGTTTAAGCAAGATTTGGTGATGGGGTATTCAAAGACCCTAACTTTAGGTAGATGACTTGAGGCGAATTCTAGGTAGAGGACTTGAGGAATCTTTATGTGTCCTTGTGATGGATGGTGTATATTATGGATTCTTGTGATTATATTGCTATGTTTTGGTGAAAATCTTAAGTCTTGCTTGCTGAATTTTCTTGTCTCTTTTCCAGCTCTTGTCTTCAAAATTTTGTGGTGATTCTTGGTGAAGTTTAGCTCAATAAACATTTGGTAACCTTAGAATGTGTGAGTGAGTTGAGCAAAAATTTTTCATTTTTAGAAGTGAAAAGGGGAATGTTTTGAACCCCTGTTTTGCTGGAAATTTTTGGACAACTTGCTGTCTGAATTTTGGATCAATTTTGGAGCTTTGATTTTTGAAATTTTGAGTTGGTTTTGGACCAAAATGAAGATGTTTAAGTGGTGAAAAGGATTAAACTTCTTGGGTTGTCAATGCTGGAATTTTCTAGCTTTGTCGGCTTGAGTTTGGACTAGATTTTGCCTCACTTTTCCCTAATTTTATGGTTGACTTTTGGTGAAAATCTACTTAGAACATCTTGTTAAATATCAACCCTCATGTACAAATTTGGTTTGAGCAAAAATAATGCGATTTAAGAAGTGGAAAAAAAAAAGGGCATTTGTTGGCCAACTACAAGCTAAAATTTTGCTTGTTGGCTGAATAGATTTTTGGAGTTCCAACTTGGATTTTCTCAAGATTTATGGGTTGTTTAAATGAACTTTTTCTCAACTAATGTTGTTAAACCTTCTCCCTTCTTTATATGTTCAATCTAGATAGAATCGATGTCTTTAAGTGGCGAATAGATGAATTTCTCATGACTTTTTGCTAGTTGGGATCTAAGGGACTCATTTGCCGCCATTGATATCAGGTGATCAAGGTGAACTCGACAGCAATCTTGAGGCGGAAGTTTGACAACTTGCTCATTTACTTGACTTGTTAATTCTTGGTGAGTGTCAAGTATATGACTTAATACCCTAATTGATCATTTTCATGAACTTGTTACATGCTTGAATGTGAATCTTGTTAATGAACTTGTTGAGGCGGGTGTGTACTTTTATCTCATCCCCCCGTTACTTGACTTGATACTTTCTTGCTTGTACTTGAACTTGAACTACTTGTGCTTGTGATTGCTTTTCGAGTGGAGCGTTGACTCCTTGACCTACTTGTGTTCTTGAGGCCCCAAAACCTATTGGTGATCCATTCAACTCGGGTCGGCAAGGGTTTGACTGAGGAGCTTGGTGAGCCATGGGCTCTTGACTTGAAAGTCAATTGGAGAGTAATTTCGTTGACTACTTGCATGGGTAAACTCGAGTATTACCACCCTTGTTGGCGTGCGGGCCGGTAGGGGGTGAAATGGTGGACAGAAAGCGGCGTGAAATAGTGATCTATGGAATTTTTCTTGCTTGGTTGATGGAGTGTCAACGGATGAAAACGGCTTCTAAGTACAACTGAAAGGCATGAAAGTGGATTAGTTTTTGAGAGCTCCCGTATCCTTCCTTGAATGCGTATTTAGTTTCCTCCTACGCTCTTACATGAATACTATTGATATTTTTCTTGTTATGAGTAAATATATAGTTTTTTTTACTTGTTTGCCTACATGTTTTCTTGGCCTCACTGAGCTTTCGCTCACTCTATTAAGTTTGTTATTCCTTAACAGGGACTTGAAGTGAAGAAGTTGGAGGAACTAGCTTTGGTGAGCTTTTGTCTATTTTCGCTAATGTACTTTTTAAGTTGTTTGATTTTTTTGTAAGTGTAAACTTGAGATGTACCTACAGTAGTCATTGTATTGAATGAAATTTGCACTTTAAGATAATGACACTTATTATATTAAGTAGTTTCTTAACTCGATGGTCTTAAATATCTTTGAATTGTTAGTGAGTCCTGATGAGAGATAAGCAGGCAGTCCGCCAACTCTTGGGATTCATCATAGGGGAAGTTTAGATTGAAGATTAACTTGAGCAGCTTGAACATTTTTAGTTAAGAGAGTTTTAATTGAATTATATTAGTTGCAAGAACTTAATCGTTTGGATAAATTACTTAAGCTCTTGATCTTGGTTGTTTGTAGGTAATGGAGAATGGAAATTATGAGATTCCTGATCCTCCAAAATGGTTATGAGTCCTTAGTTACCAGGAGAGGTCCAGAGGACCTATTAGTCGATGGGCTCCAGGACGTAGGATCCGACAATGAGATTGTTGGAGAATTTATTCATATCCCGATAGGTTCATGTTAGCCGTGGCTAATGAGAGGAGGCAGTTGGCTAGGGCCAATGAGAAGGCTCAGGAGGAGATACAAGATTTGTGAGCCATTATCCACATGCAAAGAGATAGGATCCGCGATCTCCAGGATGATGTCATTGAGGAGCAGGAGAGGACCAATGCCGTCCGTGAATAGTTGCAAGAGGCTAGTAGTCAACTTGTTAGGGTAGTAGAGGAAGTGCGAGACCATATGGAGGGCATTCTAGGGGAGTATGGGACTTTAATTGAGCTGATAGTTGATGCTAATCTGATTGGAGAAGAGCAAGGGAATGCAGTCCCTAGTGCTCAAGATGAGGTTGATCCTACTCAGAAGATCGAGTCCTCTAACTCAGTTGCGAACTAGTCTAGTGATGTCCCGACCTTTTGTATCTTTTGTTAATGATAGTTGGGGTGATGCTTGTTCTATGGCCTGTATATTTTGTTAAACATGTTACTTGTCTTTTGAGGCACTTAAGCGGTGTATATTGTACTTGGCCTTGTTGACTTGTTAAATTGTTTGTAAACTATATATATATATATATATGATAAGGTTATGTTTATTTTAAAATGTCTTTATAGCATACATACATGTTTAATTTTGATCATTCATTTTTAATTTTTGTCCATGTATTTAGACCGATAACAAAATCATGGATGGTCGGAGACGTGGAAGGGGCCAAGGACATGGGATTAGGCAGCCCCAAGCTTCCAAAGCGATCAAGTACCAGCGGCTAGACAAGAACAGGGACAGAGAAATGAAGAGGGAAATCAAGTAGCTACCGCCATAAATCAGATGACCGACATTTTAAAACGTTTAGCCGATCGTCTAGGTTCTGAACTTAATAACCAACCTAGGGATTATGAGAGAGGGGAAAATAGAGCCCTTGAGCGCTTCCTTAGGTTTGCCCCACCCAAATTCCTTGGGGGATCTGACCCCGAAGCAACAGAGAACTGGTTTGCAAGAATGATTGACATTTTTGCCTTAAATTATACTGAGGAAAGGCAAGTGAATTTCACCATTTTTCAAATTGAGGGAGCGGCGTGTGCTTGGTGGAACGTGGTTAGGGTCAAATGGGAAAGAGAGTAGACCCCTTGGACCTGAGCGAGTTTTGTGAGAGAATCTAATGAGAAGTTCCTTCCGCCCATGATCCAAGAGAAAAGGGAGGATGATTTTATAAAGTTGCAACAAGGAGTCTTGAGTGTTGCCGACTATGAAGAGCGATTCACTAAGCTTTCTAAGTTCACTCCAGAATTGGTAACTACTGATCAGAGAAGGATAAGACGGTTTGTACAAGGATTAAATGTAGAAATACAAGAGGCTTTGATAGCGTTGCAAATCACTACTTTTACCGATGCTTTAGAGAAGGCACAGAGGGTTAAGAATGCTAAACTCCAAGTGAAGTTTTTCAAGTGAGAAAAAGAAGGGCCCCGAGTAGCGCTACTAGACAAGTTGAGAAAAGTATATAGCCTCCCAAATTTGGAAGCGAAGCAGGAGGTGTAAAAGTTTCGAGGCCACCAAGAGGAGTTTTGTCTAGAGGAACTTCAAGTAGACGAGAGCAGCCAAGAAGCGCCTCACAAGGAGGCCAAATACCGACTTCTCATGTAAATTATGGGTATTGTGGAAAGCGAAACCACACCGAGAATGAATGCTGGAGGAAGGCAGGGAAGTGCTTGCAATGTGGTAGTTGTGATGATCCCACCTCCCCCTAAGGCAAACCAAAGGGTTCGGCAGACCGCTTGCCCAACTCTCGTCAGGACTTACTACAATACTCGAATAAATTAAAGTTTGAACTTTAATAGATACAGCCCTCAAACAAATTACAATATCAATCTCAAATATTTACCTCAAATACTCCACTAATTTACATTTCACAAGCCAATCGAATTTCAAAACATACATGGGATTCCAGCCAGTCACACTAATGAATTAATACAAGTGATATCCTTCACCTCGAATCTTGTGGAAGGGAAATAAAATATTTTAGGGTGAGTTAAAACTCAGTGAGGTTCTAAGCAAACAAACGCAATATATAGAAAATAATATTTTCATTTAATAAAACTTTATAATTAAACAATCACTCAATCATTTTATTCCAAGAGCAAATAGTGAATAAGACTTTGCAAAAGTATCCACATTATAGGTCAAGTATAAAAACAAGCAATAATTAATACTTTTCCAAAATACTCACCATTCAACTTAAATCATGAGCAAAGCATTTCATATAGAACAATAATAAATCATGTCTCATTTAGCTTAAAACAAGAGTAAATCTTTTCGGAGAAACTCATTTCACTTATGCACAACACATAGGCATTTCTGTATGTATCAGAAGCAAGATGGACATATAACATAATTAACTCAGAGGAAACAGTGCCACAAACATCATTATTGAACGGATCTCTAGAGGTGGCTCCCGTCTCCAAGGACGTAGCACATAGCTCCATTCAGGTAAATATTTCAAGGAATGAGACGGATCTCTAGAGGTGGCTCCCGTCCCATATGGACGTAGCACATAGCTCCACTCAGATAAACACTTCAAGGAGTGAGTCGGATCTCTAAAGGTGGCTCCCATCCCATATGGACGTAGCACATAGCTCCGCTCAGGTAAACACTTCAAGGAGTGAGTCGAATCTCTAGAGGTGGCTCCCGTCTCCAAGGACGTAGCACATAGCTCCACTCAAGTAAATATTTCAAGTGTTGAGATGGATCTTTAGAGGTGGCTCCCGTCCCATATGGATGTAGCACATAGTTCCGCTCTAACACTAACAAGTATTTCAAGCGCTGAGATGGATCTCTAGAGGTGGCTCCCGTCCCATATGAGCATAGCACATAGCTCCGCTCAGGCTACAAAACTCAAGGCAAACACAAATAAATCATTTCATAGATCATTGGCAACAGTAAAAACATTTCATATGGAAAACAAGTTGGAGTGCTCACAAATTAGTCATAAATCATTTCACTTGTAAAAGCAATTTTACTTGGAAATAACAGTAAATCGTTCCTTATAAATACTAGCAAATCATTTCAACAAATCATTCATTTGCAAACAATAGCAAGATTTTTCATTTGAAAAAGGAGTTGGAACACTCACCAAAAGTGCAATCAAGCAAGCAAGTCCTTCACCCGTCCATCTCGGGATTCCCCTCGTAACCCTTTTGAGCGCCTGAAGCAATTACAACCAATGATCACTTATAGCAAACCATCTCTACCCAATCCCTCCCCCTTTTTAAACCATCGCTCATGTATACACTAGGTTACTTATCAAATGAAGAGGGAAAACTACTTACTTGATCAACTAAACCGACAATTAAGAGGGGTTCAAGGCTATTTCACTGGTCCATAACAGATATCTCCATTTCAAGCTAAGTTCTAGAATCACAAGTTCCATACCAAGCACTTCATCAAACACTTAATGTGCATTACAAACATTTTATCAAACACTTGGTAGGCATCAAACTATGAAGTTTCTGTCATCTCTTGGTTTTTTGATCATAACTAGATCTACACTTATCAGATTGAGATGAATTTTATGCCATTTCAAAGCTAAGACATAGATCTATAATTCATATGAAGACTTCAAAATTCAGCTCAGGAATTTTCATGGTCAAAAATCACAATTACAGAAGCAAAATAAAACTATCGGGTTGAAAACAGCATTTCTGAACAGTTTCGGAAGCAAGACTATAACTCAATGTAAGAGGATCAAAATTGAGTGTCGTCAGTGGCGTTTAAAACTGAACTCATAAAGCTTTCAATGGTATAAAATTCAATTTTTATTTTGTCTCCTACAAGTGCCAGAAAGTTCAGAAAGTTGGCTGAAAATGAAGACTGTCAGTGGAAACAGAGTAATGGGGTAGTTAGGGGTATTTTGGTCATTTCACAAGATACAGTACTCCGATTGCTTTAAAATTTTGTAGGTGAAAACTTAACTCAAATGTCTACAACTTTCATGTTTTACACAAGAATTGGTTTGGCCATTAACATAGGCAAATTTGCAGCTCAATTTGACTCAAAATGGGGCAATACATCAAACACTTGGTATGCAATAAGAATTCTTCCAAAAATCAGTGAAAAACTCAACTTACAACCATGAAAATTTCTAGATTTTGACTCCAAATCAACACGCACTCATAGTACAAAGTTGTTTGAGCAAAATCAAGCCAAGAAACATCATAAAATTTCAAGATCAAGAGTCAAAATTTTCAGCAATAGTTTCGGCCAGCAAGCATGGTTTTTCCTTAAGATTTCTCCAACATTTTACTTTCTAACCACAAAATAAACTCATCTCATAACAACAACGACCACAACAAAATTCCTCAAGTCCGCTATCTAAGAGGCCACCTCAAGACAGCTACCTAAGTTGGGAATTCAAGAGCCCAACTCAAATGTATCAAAATTATCATTTCTAACAAAAGTAAACCATGGATCTAGTGTAGATCTAGAAGATCTACCATTATCAAGGCTAAAACTAAAAGATTTAAACATCATATCTCAAGATCTAGCTAAATCTAGCAAGATCAAGTGTAGCTCTACTCAAGAATTGTCTTCCAAGTTTTGCACCCTCAAGATCCTCCAAGATTAGTCAAAGATCCACTTGTTTCTTGGTGATTTCTTCCACAAAACTTCAAGATCAAAAAGAAGAAGAACAAGATGAACCTTTCTCTCTCTCTCTCTCTTGCTCAATCTCTAGGCTCTCTCTCTCTGTACCTCGGCTGGAGCAAGAAGAAAAAAGAGCAAGATGAGCTCTCAAATGAAGTCTTCAAGAATCAAGAAGATGAAGAAGAAGAAGTAGCAAGTTTCCTTTCTCTCTCTCTATCTCTCTCACTATCTCAGCTCCCTCCCTCTCTTGTTCTCTTGGCTTGGCTGAAAATGGAGAAGAAATGGGACAAGAATGAAGTGATAAGGAGACAAAAAGCAAGGTCTTCCATGTTTTAAGAAAAGTTGTTAGCCAACTTGTCTTTATGTCGCGTCTACGCGCGATACTTTAACTTTTACTTGATTTTCTCCTTCCGACACTGCCCTACCATAAAATATATCTCGTTAAAATCTTTACATAGGCTCGATTTCATCTTAGAGCTACTATTCGTGTCATGGCTCAAAATTAACACTTAAACTGGCCGAAACAAAAATCAAACAATTTATTCACAAAAATTCTCTAAATTAGAATATGATAACTCAATGCATAAATTCACTAACATTTTAGTGAATATACATAATATAATTATTATTATCATTATCATTTTTTCGAAAAGAATAAAATTTGAGAGGCCTCACAGTAGTGTTGAGTATCAGATATCTAACTATCCCGAGATGCCCCAAGAAGGAAATGATGGCAGCGATCCAACAAGCTGTCGTCCAAGCAATCCAGTGCAGGGGGAAACCACCCGAGAGTGTCGACTAGAATTTATGCTTTGGATCAGTAGCAGGTTCATGATCTGACTAAAGTGATTGGAGGTACAATTCCTGTATTTCATCGCCTAGTTAAGGTTTTAATTGATCCCGGTGCAATCCATTCCTTTATGAACCCTGATTTTATGAGTGGTATAGATGTAAAGTTTGACTGTTTACCGTATGATTTGGAAGTCAGAACTTCTACAGAAGACCAAAGTTTAATATCTAGTACGATTTATAGAAACTGTGAGATTTGGGTTGGGGGACGGAGGTTGTTGGCAGACCTAATAAGTCTGGCAATTAAGGGTTACGATGTCATTCTAAGGATGGACTAGCTAGCTCGTTATCATGCCCAACTTGATTGTAAGTTAAAAGTGGTGAAGTTACATATTCTAAGAGGGCCAACTTTGAAACTAGATGTGAGAGGTAAGTTAGCCTCTTCGACTCTTATTTCAGATATTCGAGATAGGAAGTTGTTGAGTAAAGGGGTCCAAGGATATTTAACCTTTCTTATAAAGTGGTTCCAAGGATAGCATCCATCTCTAAAACACCTAATACAAAGGCTCCAACTGAATTCAAAGAGTTGAGATTTCAATTGCAGGACTTATTAGAACAAGGTTTTATTCAGGAAAGTGACTCATCGTGGAGTGCTCCAGTATTATTTATTAAAAAGAAAGACAAAAGTTTGACATTATGCATAGACTATCAAGGCCTAAACGATGTCACTGTTAAGAACAAGTACCATTTGCCTCATATTGATGAACTTTTCGATCAGTTGTAGGGAACTATGGTGTTTTCTAAATTGGACCTTAGGTAGGGTTTCTACCAATTGAAGATTCAAAAGGAGGACATACCCAAGATTGCTTCTAATAAAAGATATGAACATTTTGAATTTGCAGTAATGCCCGTTGGATTAACTAATGCCCTTGCAACATTTATGAACTTAATGCACCGAGTCTTTAAGCTTTATCTAGATCAGTTTGTGGTGACTTTCATTGATGACATATTGGTATATTCTAAAACTAGGGAGGATCATAAACAGCATTTGAGAATAGTCTTGCAGACCTTGAGAGAACACCAGTTGTATGCTAAGTTTAGCAAAGGTGAGTTTTGGTTGGACGAAGTGGCTTTTCTAGACCATATTATATCAAAGGAAGGAATTACCATGGACCCAACCAAGGTAGAGGCAGTGTCCAAGTGGAAGCAACCTGAAAATCCAACTAAGGTTCGAAATTTTTTAAGGTTGGTAGGGTATTACCGTCAGTTTATCAAGAACTTTTCTAAGATAGCAGGACCTCTAACTGAGTTGACTAAGAAGCATGACAAGTTGATGTGGGCTTTCAAGTGTGAGAAAAGTTTTCAAGAACTAAAGAAACGATTAACTGTGGTACCCATTTTAGCCTTGTCAAACGGAAAAGATGGTTATGTGGTTTTCATAGATGCTTCAAATGAAGGTTTGGGATGTCTGTTGATTTAGAATGAAAGGGTTATTGCATATGCTTCTCGAAAGTTAAAATCTCATGAGTAGAATTATCAGACTCATGATTTGGAATTAGTTACGGTGGCGTTTGCCTTACATAAGTGGAGGCATTATCTGTATGGGGTGACATTTGAGATTTATACCGACCACATGAGCCTTAAGTATTTATTTTCCCAAAGGAGCTGAATTTGAGACAACGTCGGTGGGTTGAGTTCTTGGAGGATTATGCCTATACAATTAACTATCACCCAAGGAAAGCCAATGTGGTGGCCGATGCTTTAAGTTGTAAGGTTCAAGTAGCTGGTTTAATAGTAAAAGAATGGCACCTGTTAGAGGAGGTTAGCATGTGGAATCCTCGTCTTGAACAAAATAAGGTAATCCTTGGAAATATTATCGTGAAGTCCACCCTATTGGACCGTATCAAGGAAATACAGAAGAAAAATCCCAAGGTGCAAAAATAGGTAGAAAAAGTTCACAAAAAGGAAACATCAGATTTTAACCTGGGAACGAATGGAGTCCTAAGGTTTCGGAACCAAATAGTGGTGCCAAAGGATGAAAGGCTTAAAAAGGAAATATTAGAAGAAACTCACCGTTTCAACTATACAGTGCATCCTGGAGATAAATAGATGTATCAAGATTTGAAGTGTCTCTATTAGTAGGAATGTATGAAGAAAGAGATCGCTCAATTTGTTCAAACCTGCCTTGTTTGTCAGCAAGTTAAAACTGAGTATCAGAAGTCCTCTAACTTATTGCAACCTTTGGAAATACCTGATTGAAAGTGGAAAAATATCACTATGGATTTTATACCTAGGTTACTGAGGACACAGAGGGGTCATGATGCAATCTGGTAATAGTGTATCGGCTGACCAAGTCTGCTCACTTCTTGCTAATTAATATGAAATACTCATTGGAGAAATTGGCTAAATTGTATTTAAATGAAGTCATAAGGTTGCATGGGATACCGATGAGTATAGTATCAGATCGAGACCTTCGATTCATATACCGATTTTGACAAAAGATGCAGAAAACATTGGGAACTAAGTTGAATTTTAGTACTACCTACCACCCTCAAACAGATGGGCAATCGGAAAGAACAATCCAAACCCTTGAGGACATATTGAGGTCGTGTATTTTAGATTTTAGAATAAATTGGAGTCAATACTTATTTTGGTAGAATTTGCTTACAATAATAGCTTTCACTCACCTATACAAATGGCTCCTTATGAGACTCTTTATGGTCGAAAGTATCGATTTCCGATTTATTGGGATGAAGTAGGGGAAAGAAAGGCGTTACACCCAACCGCAGTGCCATGGATAGAAGATGACTATGAAAAGGTAAAATTGATACGTCAGAGGATTCAAACTACTCAGAGCCGCTAGAAGAGTTATGCAGATAATCAGAGGAAAGATTTGGAGTTTGAGGTTGGAGACCAAGTATTCCTTAAGATTACTACCTTAAAAGCAAGTTTAATGGCCGGTATAGGGAAAAGGTTGCAACCAAGTTTTGTGGGAGCCTTTAAGATCCTTCAGCGCATTGGGAACGTGGCTTATAGGTTGGAATTACTATTGAACTTATCCCAAATCCACAATGTTTTCCATATCTCCTTGCTTAAGAAATACCATCCTGATCCATCCCATGTACTTCAATCAGAGGATATTGAGATTGATGAAACATTAACCTATGAGGCGAGACCCATGAAACTTTTGGATCAGAAAGTGAAGGAACTAAGAAATAAATGAATTCCTTTGGTAAAGATTTTATGGAAGATTCACGGAGTTGAAGAAGCAACTTGGAAAGTAAGGAAGAGGTCAGAAAGAAATACCCAGTATTGTTTCCTAGTCAAGGTATGAATTTCGAGGACGAAATTCTTTTAAGGGGAAGAGAATGTGAGGACTCGTAAATTATTTTATTTTCTCTCATTTTAATTTAATTACATCGGCATATCATTTTATTTTATCATTTATGCATGCATTTAAATCGACTCATTTCCTTTACTGCTTATAAGTCACTTGGATTGTGTTTTGGAGCGAATATTTAGAGAGGGAGTGAAGTGTCATGGAAGAGTTAGGAGTGGGTATTTATGGTACAAGAAATGTTTTTGGGAGAAAAATTAGTGGAGGGTGAAATTTGGAGATAATGATGTCATGTCGAGTTACTATTCTTAGTTGACTAAATAGTTTTCTTGCACCAATCTCTTCCATTTTCTTCAAGCCCTTCCCTCTCTTCTTTCTCTCTCTTTTCTTTCAGTCTCTCTTTTCCTCTCATTTTTTCTCTTGGATGAACCACCCTTCAAGGAAGAGGAAGAGAAAAAATCTCAATTTCTTGACTCCAAACTTGCAATCAAGCCTCCCAACTTTTGGTAACCTTTGAATGTGTGGGTGAGTTGAGCAAAAATTTTTCATTTTTAGAAGTGAAAGGGAATGTTTTGAACCCCTATTTTGCTGGAAATTTTTGGACAGCTTGCAGTCTGAATTTTGGATCAATTTTGGAGCTTTGATTTTTGAAATTTTGAGTTGGTTTTGGACCAAAATGAAGATGTTTAAGTGGTGAAAAGGATTAAACTTCTTGGGTTGTCAATGTTGGAAATTTCTAGCTTTGTGGGCTTGAGTTTGGACTGAATTTTGCCTCACTTTTCCCCATTTTTATTTTTAGTGAAAATTCTACTTGGAACATCTCGTTAAATATCAACCCTCATGTACATATTTGGTTTGAGCAAAAATAATGTGATTTAAGAAGTGAAAAAAAAGGGCATTTGTTGGCCAATTGCAAGCTAAAATTTTGCTTGCTGGCTGAATGGATTTTTGGAGTTCCAACTTTGATTTTCTCAAGGTTTATGGGTTGTTTAAATGAACTTTTGCTCAACTAACATTGTTAAACCTTTTCCCTTCTTTATATTTTCAATCCGGATAGAATCGATGTCTTTAAGTGGCGAATGGATGAATTTCTCATGACTTGTTGCTAGTTGGTGTGAGGACCCAAAATTTTATTCTTTTTCAAAAAATTAAATAATAATGATAATGATTATATTATGTATTTTCACTAAAATATTATTGAATTTATGCAATAAATTATCATTTTCTAATTTAGAGAATTTTTCGTGAAAAAGATTGCCGGTGTTTGTTTCGCCCAGTTGAAGATTTAGTTTTTGAACCGTGACATGAATAGTGATTTTAAGATGAAACCGAGTATATGCAGAGACATTATAGAGACATATTTATAGTAGAGTAGTGCCGAAGGAGGAAAACCAGTAAAAGTTGAAACGTCACGCTTTGACGCAACAAAAAGTGGAAGTTTTACCACTTTTCCTTAATTTAAGGCCAACCATACTTTTTGTCTCCATAAAGCCTTGTTTCTTGCTTCCTTGCCTCTTCATTTTTCAGCCATCCTTGAAGCTTAAGAGAGAGAGGCAGAGCCGAGTAGAGAGAGAGAGAATAGAGAGAAAATTCAAGCTTTCTTTTTCTTCTTCTTCTTTTTCATTTTCCTTGCACTTTGAACACCATTTGAGAGCTTCGTCTTGCTCCTTCTTGTTGCTTGTTCCAGCTATGTGTGAGAGAGAGAGAGGGAGAAATCCGAGAGTGAGAAAGAGAAAGAAAGTGAGAAAAAGGTTACTTCTTGCTTGCCATCTTCTTGAACTTGAGATTTGAAGAGGAAATCACCATCAAGCAAGCCAATCTTTGGCTAAGATTGGAGGTTCTTGAGGTTGCTAAACTTGGAAAATCATCCTTGAGTAGAACTTCACAAGATCTTACTTGATCTTGTTAGATCCAGCTAGATCTTGAAGTATGATATCTAAATCTTCTAGTTTTAATCTTGTTAATGCTAGATCCTTTAGATCTATGGTTGATTTTGCTAAAAATGATATTCTTGGAAGTTTGAGTTGGACTCTTGAATTCCCAACTTAGGTAGCTGACTTGAGGTAACCTCTTAGGTAGCGGACTTGAGGACCTGGTTGTGGTTGTGATTGTTGTTTATGAGATGGATTTATTTTGTGGTTAGAAAGTAAAAATATTAATTAGTGAAAATTTTGAAGAAATGAGTTGCTTGTTGGCCAAACCTCACTTGGAAAGTTATGGTGCTTGATTTCAAAATTTTATGATGTTTCTTGGCTAGATTTTGCCTAAATAAATATGTATTATGTTCGTTTATAAGTACAAGCTTGAATGGAGTTGAATCTTGAATTTTGAACGGTGAAAAGTTGAGTTTTTCACTAATTTTTGGATAAAAGTGTTACTTGGACAGATTTGAGCATTTGAAATGTTTTGATTATTTTTCATGACTTTCATGTGTCGAGATTTGGCGAAAATTGAATTAAAAACGTGTTAAAACCTTGAATAAAGTTTTAGTGTTGAGTTTCAGCCCAAATGGATGATTTTTGAGGTAAAAGACCTCGCGTAAATTTCATTGTCTTAAAATTTGAGAAGTTGCGAATATGAAGTATATCGATGGAGCATTTTATTTTAAATGATGTAGTGATTTTAAATAGAGTCTTTTGTAATATTTTACTACTTGAAATGAATGTTTTTTACTCAAGGAAATTTTGGGAAAAACCTTGATCAAATCAATAAATAAGTATATTTTGATTTGGTTTAGTGAATGGAGGAGTGAAACTTATCTCTTTTCTTTATTTGTTTTAGGGAGTGTGGAAGGCTTTGAAACCGAGCCAAATTTGGAATCCGAACCTTGCTATTTTGGTGAATTTCCATGCATGTTACTTGACTATGTGAATGTGATTCGAATTATGCTTAATTATGTGATTTGATGTGAAAAATTGGTTTTTCGAACTATCAAATGGAGTAGTGTGTACTTTATTGCACTTACTTCTATTTGAATGGTAATAACTGTGAAAGTGTTTTGTTGTGACTTATGTGCATGTGAAATTTTGAAAATTCCTGAGACCTATCGGCAAGTCATTCGACTCAAGTTGTAGGCTAGGTCTAGGCCGAGAAGAAATGACGAGCCATGGGGTATTTATGTGATGTGTGCTCTGAATTTGGCATATGGAGTTGTCCTTTTTGGAGAACAATAAACAATATATGTGTGAACTGAACGGGAGTAAGTGCTGCGCCTATTTGGACGGGAGTCATCTCTTAGTCCGTATCAGTCACCTCTGGTATACTCGAGTATTACCCTTTTATGTGTTTGGAGTCAGGTCTGATAGGGGTTTTTGGTAGAGTTAGGAGTAAGTGGAGGTCTACATGGTAATTATGTGTGAAAGTTGATGAAGTGTCAACTACGTGGATCGTGTTCAAGTTTCGTGGACCTTGGCTCCTAAGAGCCCCGTATCCTACCATTGTGATGTTATTCACTTTCTTTAATTGCTAGTGTTCTAAATGTGAATTTAAAGTGAATTGTCATATGTTTTATGTGATTTGCATGTCTTTTGAAACTCATTGGGTTTTAACTCATTCTTTTAAATTTGTTTTCCTTAGCAGGGATTGAGAACCCAAGT
This sequence comes from Gardenia jasminoides, assembly GCA_013103745.1. Taxonomy (NCBI): domain Eukaryota; kingdom Viridiplantae; phylum Streptophyta; class Magnoliopsida; order Gentianales; family Rubiaceae; genus Gardenia; species Gardenia jasminoides. Next base: position 31,334,721 of record CM023096.1, read on the forward strand.
GAAGATACCACTCATTAGGGTTGGTCCATGTGAGGACCCGAAAATTCATTTTATTCGACCTATTTATTTATTTAATTATTTATTTTCTCTGAATAATTAATTTAGTTCATTTTAATTGTAATTACACCATACGTTACTTCCTTTTATTTTAAAACCTTGTTTAACCATGCAGTATGGGATATAGTGGATATAGTGGATAAAATATGTCTCTATAATGTCTCTGCATATGCTCGGTTTCACCTTAAAATCACTATTCATGTCACGGCTCAAAAACTAAATCTTGGGATATAGTGGATATAGTGGACCTTAACAATGCAGGCTGTGATCTTGGTTCATCTTCTTCCTTTGGCTGCTGTAAGAGAGAGTGAGAGTGAGAGAGTGATCCGATTTGGAGAGAGAGGAAAGAAAGCTTGTGTGGGTTTTCTTGAGCTTGTTCTTGAACTTGTGGTTGAAATCCATTATCAAATCAAGCAAATCTTGAGTTAAGGTCGGAGCTTTTTGGAGTTGCTAAGCTCAAGAAGTCATCTTTGGGAAGAGTCCATCAGATCTTTCTTGATCTTGTCAGATCTGAATAGATCTTGAGGTATAATCCTTAAATCTCTTAGCCTTAACCTCATTAGCGGTAGATTTGTTAGATCTATGGGTTATTGTGCTAAGAATGTTTATGTATGAAGCATTGGAGTTGGGCTCTTGAATTCTCAACTTAGGTAGCGGACTCGAGGTGACTTTTAGGTAATGGACTTGAGGACTTGATTGTGATTGTGTTTGATATATGTGAAATGAGTTCATCCTATGGTTAGAAATTAGATTTTGTAGTTGAAAATATTGAAGGAAAGTGATAAGTGATGGCCGAACCATACTTGGCAACTTTGAAGTGTGATTTCGAAACTTTATGATATTTATTGATGAGATTTTGTTTAAGTATATATGTATTATATTCATTTATGAGTATATGTCTTAAAAGAGGTAAAATCCTGAACTTTTATGGTGAGAAATTGAGTGTCACTAAGTTTTGAGAGAAAAATACCATTTTGGACAAATTGGTGGATTTGAAATACTTTAGCTAATTTTCACGAATTGTGTGTATTGAAACCTAGTGAAAATCGTTTGAAAAATGAGTTAGTACTTTGATTAAAAAGTGGTTTAGTTATTTGAAATTTTAATTTGAAAATGGAGTTGTTGTAAAGAACTTTGATAAGAGAAGTGAATGAGTTATTTGGGTTTAGTTTCGCTATTTGTGGGGCGAAACTTATTTCTCCTTTTACTTGATTATAGGAAGTGGGGGAGAGTTTGAACCAGATCCTAACTTGGATTGTTAGCTGTGATTAATTGATGAGTGTTCTAACTCTCTTTTAAATGAAAATCTTGCCATGGTTTGCAAATGAATGATTTGTGAAATGAATTGCTAGTATTTACAAAGGAATGTTTTATTGAAGTGATTTACTATTATTTCCCAGTGAAATGCTTTACAAGTAAAATTATGAAGAGTTTGTGAGTTTCTATGTATGTTACTTGTCTTGATTCACAAATACTAAATGAGATGGTGATTTGTTTATGTGATTTTGAGATTGTGATTAGAGATGAGTTATATGTTGAGTATGTGCTGTGACTTGAATTTTGATTTGTGTTGATAAGCGGAAGTATGTACCACACTCGAGTGAGTGGTAGGTGCCTCTCATCCCGCCATATGTGTTATGCGGAAGTATGTATCACACTCTAAGGAGTGGTAGGTACCTCTCATCCCACTTGAATATTAACTTTGAATAAGTCGATTGGAACGTTGTCTTGTCGACCCTATGTGATAAGCGGCAGTATGTACCACACTCCATGAGTGGTAGGTACCTCTCATCTCGCCTTAATCCTAACTGTGAATATATCGATTGAAGTGTTGCCTCGTCGACCATACGTATTGAGAGATAATATGTACCACACTCGAGTGTGTGGGAGGTACCTCTCATTTTATCTCAGTATTTTAAGTGTAATTGAATCTGAACGGAAGTATGTGCCACACCAAATCAGGGTGGTAGGTATCTCTCATCCAGTATCAGTACTTTTGATTTGATTGAAGTGAATAGTTTGTTTAATTATTGTTCGAATGCTTAAATGAGTGAAGTGAGTTTCTCTAAAGGATTTACTCTTGTTTTGAGTTAAATCAGACGTGATTTACTATCGTTCTATATGAAAGGCTTTGCTCATGGTTTAAGTTGAATGGTGAAACTTTTGGAAGAATACTATTTGACTCAAGTGTTAAGACTTTGACTAAATGTGTATTAGCTTAATTTTCGGAACCTCACTGAGCTTTTAAGCTCACCCCAAAAATGTTTTATTCCCCTCGACAGGAACTCGAAACAAGGAAGCGCTTGAAGAGACTTACTAAAGTGACTAGCTAGAGTAACAATTTAATTTATAAAATTGTAAAATTCCACATTTTCATAAAATTAGTTGAAGTATTTGATTGTCATATATCAATTGTAACGGCACGAAAACTTTTAAAATGCATTTTTGCACGTTTAAACTATGTTCTCGATTTGAACTATTTGAATGGTTAAATTTCACACTCGGGCCTAGGATCGACTATTAGACGTAAGTTTCGAATGTTAGAATATGTATTCGGGATATATAAAAGAGAGAAACCAAGATCGTAGTGTCGTGTCACGTGAATTGATCCGACACGACAAAAGTGACTTCACGTCAAATTACCCAACTTCCCCTCATTTCTTCTATTTTTCCACAAAAGCCCAAAAGTCAAGAAACAACCCCAACTAGGGATGGCAATCGGGTCGGATTCTGGTTGGTGGGTCGGGTTGAGAGGCTAGTATAACACAAAACCCACTGACCCCCCAACCCAACACAACTGACACATGGGTCACCCAAATTTTTTTTTTATCTAAATGAAGTTAAATAAGAAGAATAAACAACACAAATGACCCAAATTTTTTTTTTTACCTTTAACAGGTCAATCGGGTCAACCCGTTAATGACCCAACCTGACCTATTTGTTTTTCGGGTCAGTCGGGTTCGACCCGATTCTGACCCGAACCCACCAAACCTTGACCCAAACCCATTATTTTATTTTTGTGTTAGGTTTGTGTCGGGTTTTCAGGTCTTGTCGGAAATTGCCACCCCTAACCCCAACCACTCATTTCCTTTCTTTCTTTTCCTTGGAGCTGGTTCTTTCCTCCCTCATTTCTCCTCCAATTTCTCTCCAAAAAAAACAGCCGCCCCTCTCTTCATCTTTTCCCACTTCTTGTTTCATCAAAACCACCAACCCAAAACCTCCATCTTTGCACTCAAAAACACTTGAAGAGTTTGCTAGCTATCTTGGTGAATTGGGTTCAGCTAGGAGGAGAGGATAACCGGTTGTTGGGGCTTGAAGATTGAGGGATTTTGGGAGCTAGGTCATCCACCACAAGCCAAGCTTCTTGTTGGAGTAGAGGTAAGGTTGCAACACCAAGAACTTTGCTCATTTGTTCCAATTCTTTAGCTAAGAAAGCTTATAGTTCTTTGTAGTAGATTTTATTGTTGATTGGTTGAGTGTGGGCTCTATGAAATCCCACCACATGTGAACTTGGGGTTGTTGATAATGTATTGTGTGTGAGTGAGAGGAGTTTATGTGGTGAATTGTTGTCAAAAATGAAAGAGGGAAGAAGAGGAGGAAACCGAGAGGAAAGGAAATGCATGCTGTCCTGTTTTTGGTTGTTTTGATCGCAGCCTTTCTGTGTGAGTTTTTAGTTAAAATTTGGTGAAAACGTAGCTTATATGCTGAGGTTTATGCCTGCAAAATTTTCTGTTTCTTTAGTACCATTTCATTGCTCAAATAATGTCTCAAAGTTGTTCTTCAAATCTGGAAAAAATGCAGTGACAGGACAGCTTTTGTCTCATGTTCAAATGACTATATTTTCTTACTCGGGTATCAAAATTGAGTTCTGTTTGTTGCGTTTGAAACTAGAATACAATTTATTTTAACAGTATAAATTTCAAGGGCTAGTTCAATTTCTGTGAATTTTGACAAATTTTCAAATGTGACTGAAAATCAAGACTGTTATGTTTTGTTTTCACTGTGACAGCAGCTTTAAACTGAAATTTGATTGGTTTTCGATTTGAATCTTGTATAAGTGTCTTCTCGAGAGTTTTAGTTCATCGAGTCTAATTTCCAACAGTATAATATTCGTAAATTTTGGACTTGTAGAACTCAATTTATGATTTTCCAAAGAATACTACTCAAAACCGAAATCTCTTCCAAGAAAGCTTAAAATATGGAAATTGAATGTTCAAAACTACTACTTGTCTTTTGGGGTCATTTTACCCTGTTTTAACACCATTATTTCATGGTTATTCACTGTTAAGATGATGTTCTAGATGAGGGCTAGACCCCTTGCAAAAATGAGCATTTTTGGTGCATAAAAACGTTTGGCAAAAGCATGTGAAAATTGAAGAACCAAACCTGGAATTTTGCTCTTCACACAAGTGCCGAACTATTGCCCTGTTTTTGAAACACTTTGATTCAAGTTTTTGCTACCATTTTGCTTCCGTATGATGAAGGAATGCTGCTAGAGCTATTGTGTCAATTCTTGAGTGTTTTGGGGCTGTTTTAGTTGAGCAAAATATTTGAAAATCAAAAGTAAGAAAATCTGGCAGTTTAAGTTCCAAGATTTTTGCAACTTTGGCCATCTAAAAAGTTATCTTTCCGTGTGATTTTTTGGCTCAAATTTGGTACACACATAGTCCACCTAGAGAGGATTGAGTGTACAAAATTTGGTGATTTTATAGTGGCATTTCAAAGCCCAAATATTGTCTTAAAAATTAGCTTTTCAAATCTGGAAAATGTGGCCGTCAGTTTTGTCAACCTCTGTACTTCTGTCGGATATAACTCTTTGTTCGGGAGTTGAAATTGAGCGCTGTCAGTGGCATTTAAAACTAGACTTCACAAGCTTCCTAATAGTATAAGGCTCACATGGTACTTCTTTCCCTATCAATACCAGCAAAATCGCAAAGATGACTAATCCTCCAGCCTGATTTTCCTGTTTTGTTGTTGTTGCTGGATTTCTGGTTCGTTTTGCTCAACCTACCTCAGGAATCTTCGAGCAAAGTCTTCTAGTGATTTTTATTATGTTGAATCGAGTTTCCATAGCTTTAAGCCTTGTTCAATTCCGACGTATATTGAGTGAGTCATGGCCTGAGAAAGAAGCTTTAGTTGAGTGATTCTTGGGTTAACTTGGAGAGTTAGGTTAAATCTTAAGTTTTGACCGTTTGAATTGAAAGTGATAGTTCCATTTTGGTTTAGGTGACCAAGAGGTTGCGGAAGTTGGCTCGACTACCAAAGTTTAAGCTTCTTGCTCGTTCACTTGTTTTACTGGATTTCGGTGAGTGTCCAAGTGCATGTTATGAATGCTTTAATTAATGTAAATGATTTGAAAAGCATGAATGTATGCCTAGATGAGCGTTTACTTTATCACGCTCACCATAATTGAATTGCCTCTAAATGAGCTCCACTGATTGAATTGTTAAGTGTTTAACTGCTTGAATTCCTTGTTATTGCTATTGAAAATTATGGGGACGCCCAAACTCCATCGAAACCTTTCACTTCGACTGGCAATAGGGGCTTGGTCAAGGGATTGGTGAACCATGGGTATTAAAAGTGTTTATATCGGTTGGAGTGCGCTCGCCGACCAAGGTATACTCGAGTATTACCAACTTTACATATTTTGACGAGCGGGCCCGGTACAGGAGGTGTAAGTAGACGGGTGAGGGTTTCAAGTGATGTTTACAGATTGTGAGAGTGTGGTTGATGAAGTGTCAACATTTTTTATTTGAAAGTCAGAGATCAAGAAATGGATCGAATATGATTGTGGAAAATGCAGAAATTTGGATCGGGGGTACGTGCTACGTCCCTGAGGACGGTAGACACCTCTACCACCCGTGTCCACCTGTATCCTTTATATGGTGTTATCAAATTGCTTTACGCAAAATATTACTATTTTATTTTAAATTATTTTAATTGTTAAAGTATTGCTCTATCTTGCTTGGGTGCATGCTTTTTTGGCCTCACTAAGCATTTGCTCACCCCAATATATTCGTTTTCCTTAACAGGTCTTGAAGTGGGGATCGTAGATCAAGGATTTAGTTTTTTTCTGTAGGATTCCACACTTTTGTATAGAATTGATATTTACTGTGAAGTTGATGGTTTAATTTATTTGAAGTTAATATAATTGTAATTTTGACAAATTATTGAGGATTTACTCTTGTAAGTTAGCTAGTAATTTTTTTATTGGGCCTCAATTAGGGTTTTAAGAATGAATGCTTGTATTATCATTTTGGGATTTTGTAGTGAGTCCTGGCGAGAGTTGGGTAGGCGTCCTGCTGATACCCTTGGGTTCGTCCTTGGAAGAGGTGGGGCGTCACAGTCCATACCTTTGAATCTTGCCTAAGAAACTTGATCTATGTATTTGGAAGTTTTGATATAAGTTTTTGGTTGTATATTAAGTACTTCAAATTTTATTATGGGTTTGTAAGACGACTTCCTGTCTATACTATTGTATTTTGGATTGCAAGATTTTAGTAGTTAAGTTATGAATCGTTGTTTGGTTTGAATCGTGTTATGTTAATTTGGCCTTGATGAGTTAGTAAGCATTTGAAAGAGTGAGTCTTGGCGAGAGTTAGACAGGCAGTCCACTGATACCTTAGAGTACGCCCTAAGGAGAAGTGGGGCTGTTATAGTTGGGATCTAAGGGACTCATTTGCCACCATTGATATCAGGTGATCAAAGCGAGTTTGAGGGCAATTCTGAGGTGGAAGTTTGATGACTTGCTGGTTTACTTGACTTGTTAATTCTTGGTGAATGTCAATTGTATGACTTGATAACTTATTTGATCATTTTCATGAACTTATTACATGTTTGAATGTGAATCTTGTTAATGGACTTGTTGAGGCGGGTATATACTTTACCTTACTCCCCTTACTTTACTTGATACTTTCTTGCTTGTACTTGAATTTGAACTACTTGTACTTGTGATTGCTTGTCGCTTGTTGAGTGGAGCGTTGATTCCTCAAACTACTTGTGTTCTCGGGCCCCAAAACCCATTGGTGATCCATTCAACTTGGGTCGGCAAGGGTTTGGCCAAGGGGCTTGGTGGCCATGGGCTCAACTTGAAAGTCGATTGGAGAGTAATTTTGTCGACTACTTGCATGGATAAACTTGAGTATTACCACCATTGTTGGCGTGCAGGCTCGGTAGGGGGTGAAATGGTGGACGGAAAGTGGCATGAAGTGGTGATCTATGGAATTTTCTTGCTTGGTTGACGGAGTGTCAACAGATAGAAACAGCTTCTGAGTACAATTGAAAGGTGTGAAAGTGGATTAACTCCTGAGAGCTCCCGTATCCTTCCTTGAATGCGTATTTAGTTTCTGCTGTCTTACACGAATACTACTGATATTTTTCTTGCTATGAGTAAACGTGTAGTTTTTTTTCCTTATTTGACTGCATATTTTCTTGGCCGCACTGAGTTTCGCTCACCCCATTAAGTTTGTTATTTCTTAACAGGGATTTGAAGTGAAGAAGTTGGTGGAACTAGTTTTGGCGAGTTTTTGTCTATTTTCGCTAATGTACTTATTTGAGTTGTTTGATTTTTTTGTAAGTGTAAACTTGAGATGTACCCGCAGTAGTCGTTGTATTGAATGAAATTTTCACTTTAAGGTAATAACACTTACTATATTAAGTAGTTTCTTGGTTCGATGGTCTTAAATATCCTTGAATTGTTAGTGAGTCCTGACAAGAATTAGGCAGGCGGTCCGCCAACTCTTGGGATTCGTCCTAGAGGAAGGTGGGGTCGTCACACTTTCTTAGTTAATCTGAAAAAAAAGCTTTTGCTAACGTATAAATCATTTGAGAAGAGAGAGAATTGTAATTTTGATCCCCAATGTTAAACCTATTCACAAACTTTGTTCCCAATATTTCAACTAAAACCAATCTAGATTCCAATATTTTTTATTCTAGAAAAAATAGGATAATTGATGAAAATTCAACAATGAATGTTGGTCAAAATCAACTTTTATTAGTAAAAATTTTTAATTGATAGTTTTAATCCCCAATACTTCGAATTTGGATTATTATAGTTTCCTAAATTTTTAAATGATGACACTAAAATATGTAGGATGAAATGAGATATACACAAATTTCCTTGCCAAAAAGGGACGAAAATGTTCATATGGATCTGATCACTAGATGGTTTATTTTTCTGTACTAGAGCAGCAAGCTTGATAGGAGGCAATTCTAGTTTCAAAAAATCCCGGGGAATTTATAATAATGACATGCAAATGGAGGGCTTTATAATATAGTATCCCAACTCAACTCAACTCAATTCATGAGATAACCCGACAAACTCCAAATCCGATTACGACAATCTGGGAAAGGAAAAAAAAAATCTATGGTGAAGAAAATTGCATACAAACTACCATAACTGATGACTAATTAAAGCACCAGATAGTCAAAATCTTATTCCTTGGATTCACTCCTACAAAGTAGTGTTTGAGCTGTCAGTTTTCCGGCGGAAAGCTTAAAGAGTGTTAAGTTATAAGAAATCATTCCACCATCAAAAATCTTACATATTGAACTGAAAGGTCCATGTCTAGCAGTGAGATTATACTAATTCATGCTAGTAAAGCTCATAAGAGAAGGGAAATGGGGCTGAAATGATGATATAGATGGACAATGACCATTCCAAGAACAGCTGATGAAGAAATTGACTGTAGACACGGTGATGTATGGCAGCTCAGATTGCCCTCATCCTTCTTCTTCCATTCACATTTGCGCTTTTCCTAGAGTAGCTGAAAAACATTGTATGATGAAACTACAAAAGAAAGCATCATAAACAGCAAAAATAAAGCACAGTTTGCTCTAAGGAACCTGCAGAATTAATTCATTTAGGAGCCTTGAAAGAAATGAGTAAAATGAATCTAAAACACAAAAGTAATTGATAAATTAAAAAGATGAATAACCATAACTGGGATGGAGTCAAAGAAAGATGACTTTCTGTGCTTGTGCAAGTAGCTATTGACCGTTGTCAAAGGCTTTTACGTCTGTTTTCCTTCAAGAAAACTGCATGCCAACAGTCAACTTGTTAATTTCAGCCTTTTTAAGATGCACCTTCTAATTGTGTTGGTTAATATGTAGGTTTTGGGATGCTTTCATTGAAGTCTCCAATTCATGGAAAGATAAATTTTGCATTACAAATCCAGTTGAATTTCATTCTATTCTATTGTCTATGTGGATCATTTATTTGATTTCTGGATGGTATCCACCTAAATTGTGATGAGGTAGTACATATGTTTATATTATTCCTGCACTCTTACTGAGATTTTGATCTCTGTGATGATTGGTCTTTTCAACAGTTGTACATAAATGCTATTTGCATGCATAGTAGATGCCTTCGAAAGGTATATCCAAGAACTGTTGGTGTTAAGGGTTTGCAAGCACTACAAAAGTGCAAAAATTTTAAAAACCAAATTTCACATGAAAGTGGTGGAGAAGATGATGATCTTGAGTCATGTGAAAACACAATGCTTGAAGTGTTATTTGCCTCCATTATACAAAGTCTTTGCTATAGGGTTATGGTAAATTATCTCTAAAATACAACAAGATTTAAAGGAAAAACTTGATTATAAATGTCAAGTTTTCTAGCAAGAATTGTCAATGGTGAAATTTAGTTTTTAGTTCTATTTCATGTTCTATCTCTTGATCATTTTGTTAATAGATATGTTATCTTATAGAAAAGTATGTTTTCCACAAGATACACTGACGTTCATTCTCTTCTACTAAATGTTTAGGTGCCTTTTAAATGAATGTACAAACTTCATGTATGAAAATGTGCTAAACAAAAGTGTAGAAAAATCTGAATGTTACAAGAAACGTGGGCTGAAGGAACATTAGTAGGTCCGCATTTCCATCCGAGTTTCTCACTTGACAAAATTGTCAAAAATTATCAGGGCATGTCCAGCTCTATGTCCATGCAAAAACCGGCGTAGACATAAAAATGCGACCTGAAACACGGGTGAGCGCCGCGTTTCTGTCCGCGTAACTTCATTCATGTTTCTGTTTGCGTGACTTCACTCTCCAATCTTGTTTCATTTTATTTACAAACTAATCCAACAATCCCCCATTTGATTTGCATAATAAAATAACAAACTAACACAAGCAAAGATCATGCATAAAAGAAAGTATCGTTTGATTTAAATTCCTTTTTATTGTAAGTACATCACTAAATCTAACCAAATCAAGGTTGCATATAACATTAAATTATGACTTGAAAATTAGATTAGATATACGACACACATGATATTTTAGACATTGATCAATTCACAAAACACTCTAGTACTTGTACCAGCAATAGCCTCAATTCTAGAATCATGACCATGTACAAAGTACAAAACTTTGCTAGAAACTGCACCACTCTTATGGTTATTTAGGTAAAATCACTCTTAAGTTTTATGTAACAAAACACCAAGAGAATTTATAATTTCATTAGGAATGTATGTCAACATGCATTCCACCTCTCATTTAAGATACTAGTGTGGTAAGTTCTAGTGTTTTCAATCACATCACAACTTGTTATTATCCTTTAAGCCTTTTCATCTAGTGGTAGTGCTAGAATTAAGGTAGGCTTCCCATTTCTTAGTGATTTTAGTTAAAATCATTTTCAACCCCATACAATGACGTTACATATACAAATCTCTAGAAAAGAGTTTAGTTGGTGAATATCCTTAATTATTGTATATTCTTATACAACATACACAACATCATATACATAACAATTTGTCTAAAGCACATAAGTCTTAGAGTAACATGTCTAGATTTACCAATAATCACCTTAATTAAGACTCTAGACATAAAGACTACAACCTAACCGAAATAAAGAAATTGAAAACATAGATTGTAGCCACAATTCGTTACTTGGTCGTTACTTTTTACCAAGTAACATCCCCTAAATCACTTAACCTCGTTACACATGCAGTAGCCAAAGATATATATTCAATTTCTATAATGAAATAAGCAATCACTCTTGCTTGTAAGAAGCACATAGATTGCACAATCACTCAAGTAGATACTCACACTAGTTAAACAACTAGTATAAGAGTAAACAATTACGGTCCCAATAGACTTCTTATAGATTACATCAGGACATGAAACACTGAAGTTTGTACAAAGTAACACAAACATAAACCATCCAATTACACTTGCATAATAACAGCTATCCAATCACAATGGAATATGTAAATTGAGCAATTGAACTATCCAAGTTTCATAAAATTTCAAATTAGAATTACATGAAGTACTCATTTCTTTGATATTTATATATTGAAACTCATTCAATATCGTATCAATATAATGACACTTACGCATGTCACAACCCCACTATTCTCCTAACTTTGATACCAAAAACAGTATTTATCTCTCTAAGATCAACCAATTGATCTTCAAATATGAATACACTTTAGTATTTACAACACCTTTGTTTATATCAACAATTAGCAACTTATCAATATAGAAAAATGATCTCAACATACTCTTGAAAGAATTTAGAATACATACACTTTACCACATATATTGCACCACAAATTCACTTAAGAGTAACCAAAGCTACAAATTTCTCATGCTATTGTACAGATTTTTGCCTTAACTCATACAATGACTTGACTAGTTTATACACCATCTTTTTCAAAAGATACATATGCACAAATATCAAACAAGCATTAATCAAGCTAATGTAACTTCATTAGCACATATAAATGCATATTACCATATATGAGCTAATATCACTCACTTCTTTTCTTTCTTAGGCTAAGTTATGACAAAAATATTATTACCTATATTTACATGTCATAAAATACCGAGTCACAAAGAATAAGAAGATTTAATCAAATAAGTAGAATAAACACACTTATTAATGACCAAGTTAAACATATCATGTAAGCTTGTTTGAGAAATACACCGTTCTTGGACAACTTTATACCTTGTCTTTGAACTAGTATTTTTGTCTATAAAATCTTCTTTTCGATAGACCTCCAACAAGACTAATATTACTAATTTTCTTCTTTGCTATAATATTCACCATAGGACCAATATCAATTCCTTTTTAGAGAATACTAGTATCTTCATTCACGTAAAGATACTATAAGCTGTGATCCACCAAGAATGTCTTATTAGCATGGAGCAATTTCACTTTGAAATCGTCTCAACTAAAAGTAATTTTAACACTTACCCCCACTATGGAATAATACAAAAATCACCATTACATGATCTTCTAAGTTAATTATTAACACTAGTAGATCAACTGTTAGGCCAAGTATCAACATGAATACAAAATTCGAAAGCTTTGAATTAGAAATTTGTCCACACCTTTTCAAGTTTTAAACTCCAATCGCAGTCCAAATTTCTCTACGAGTTTGATCATGAAGTAGAAGATGTAGAAATGATCCACGAGACCCTCTACACAGCACTCCTTCAAGTCAAACTTTTTCTCAACCGCAGCCACCACTTGCCGTTAATGCCTTGCATTCATTGCCATCATTGGAGACCATGATTGATCATCATCTTTGGCTTATAGACTTTAGCGCTGCTTTAATAGTAGACCCCTTTTCACACTAAATAACGGTCAAACTAACACTACATAACACCTTAAAGCTGCTGGTGTTGGGGATTTGCAAGCACTGCAAAATTGCAGAAATTTGGAAAACCAAATTTCACATGAAAGTGGAGAAGATGATAATGACCTTGAGGCATGTGAAAACACTATCCTTAAGGTGTTATTCGCCCCCACTATATAAAGTATTTACTACAGGATTATGGCAAATTACCTCTAAAATACAAAAAGATTTAGAGGAAAAACTTGATAGCAAATGTCAAGTTTTCTCACAAGAATGATCAATGGTGAAAATTTAGTTTCTAGTTCTATTTCATGTTCTATCTTTTGATCATTTTGTTAAGAGATATGTTATCTTATAGGAAAATATGTTTTCCACAAGACACACCAATGGTCATACTCTTTCACTAAATGTTTAGGCACCTTTTAGGTGAAAGTAACTAACTTCATGCATGAAAAGGTGCCAAACATAAGTTCAGAAATTTCTGAAGGTTACAAGAAATGCGGGCTGGAGAAACAGGGGTGGTCCGCGTTTCCCTCTGTGTTTCTTGACAAAATTGTCAAAGATGATCAGAGTATGTCCAGCTCTATGTCCGTGCCAAAATCTGGCACCGTACATAGAAACGCGACCCAGAACGCGGGTGAGCACCCGCATTTCTGTCTGCGTAACTTCATTCATGTTTCTGTCCGCGTAACTTCACTCAAAATTTGCAGAATAATCCAACAAGATCTTCCTCGCGCATGCACTGGGGGATTACTGGTAAGTTTCTATGAGAATGTATTCGGTTCTTTATAAAATAAACTGCACATGTTTTGAACTTTGCATTATTTGTTTATGTAATTTTTAGTAAAATTTTGTTGGGAGAGAGAGAGTGGGAGAGGCAGAGAGGGAGGGAGCGAGGGAGGGAGGGAGGGAGAGAGAGAGATGTTGTTGGGGATTGTGAAGATATAGTAAATATTTTGTTTGGGAGATATGAGAAGCATAAATCACATCCTCTTAACAGATTAATTGAAAGACTCCTAAATGGTTCTACTTTTCTTGCTTGGCTCATTTGTACTTTATGGGAATATCTATGTAAATTAGCTACTCACAATTTTTGCTGCGTTGCCTAATTGTCCAAATCATATGATGCTTGATGTCAAGTAAGAATACATTGTTCTGTTTTCTTTTAGTTCATAGTGGCACTTTGTTCAGAAGGATTGTCTCATAGTTTTATTCCTTCATTTCTTTGTTTTATGATTTAATAAGTGGAAATAGATGAACTTGAAGAAGCACGAGCGCTAAACTGGAAGCAACAAATCATAAAGTTTAGAATAGAGTTCACAAGTAGATGTAGCAATTATCATCAAGACAGATTTTACTGAAATGTGAATGTGTTTTACATAAATCTTGGAAATTTTGTTACATTTTACAAAGCCATAATTCATGAAGACCAATTATCCATGTTTAGTGTTACAACGTAAAACCATATTTTCTGTAGATAGTCTCTATTAAACAGCAGTTATATAGTTGATAACTAATTTTTAATGGGCGGTGAAATTGGTAGACACCACCCAGAAAAAGGAAGCTCCTTTTATTTAGTTGTTTTCTTTTAATTTTTGATGGGCAGTAAAAGGATATGAGTGGAATAAGGCTTTGAAGAATTTCACTGGTCTTTTTTGCATAGAATTTAAGTTTAATGGTGCAATATACATTGTTCAACTTAATGAATTGCATCTTTTCTCCATAAAGCCATGGCCATGGTCTACTTGACTGAATTTTGCTTTTTTTTTTTTTTTTCTTTTTTCTTAGAACTATAACATGGGAGTGATTCAACTTTCTGCATCCATTTAATTCTTGATGTTTAATTTCCATGCTTACACTGACATCAAGTTTGACCAAGTTCAAAATCACATGTTCAAGTAGCATTACTCATTCATACACGTGTGAACCACCTACATTTTCCTAGTTTCTTTAATATATCTTCCCTTTTGCATAATTGAAACTAATGATTTTATATGCTTAGTGTATTATCTCAAATATGGCATAACATATGCATTTGTTGGTTTACACTATGAATCATCGATTGACAATAATTTATATCAGTTTTTACACTTACATTGGCATTTAAACACTCAACCAAATATTCTTTCAATATATGAGTAAGATACTATACTTAAATTAAGTTGATCTTTTAATAATTTTGCTTTGACATCTCCGAACTTATTGGCTTCGAACCATAAGAGATATTTTATAAAACCAAATTGAGTTATTCACTACAACTATCAATTTGCACATATATTAAAATAAGTACTTAAAAGAATATTGGTCTTGCAACATTGGCTTTTTTATTTTAGAAATAAATCTAGATCCCAGAAATTTTTGTTTTAGAAAAACGGGACAATCAATGAAAATTCACAATGACTACTCAAAATCAACTTTGCGTTAGTAAAAAAATTTTTCTTCGCAGTAATAGTCTCCAATACTCGGAATTCAGATTATTATAGTCCTAAATTTTTTAAATGGTGAAACTGAAAGATTTAGGATGAAATGAAAGATACACAATATATCTTGCAAAAAAAGGCCGAAAAAGTTTTTTCTGATCTCATGACTGGATAGTTTATGTTTCTGTGCTAGAGCATCAAGCTTGATATGAGGCCATTCTAACCCGGCTCAATTCAATTCATCATGTAACCCCACTAATAAATCCAAGGAACAAAATCTGGGGAAGAAAAGGAGATCTGTGGTGCAGAAACGTACGTACAGTATCATAACTGATGACTTACTGCTCAAAAAATAATAGTAATAACTGATGACTTACTAAAGCACTAGATAGTCAAAATCTTATTCAATGAATTCACTCCTGCAAAGGAGTGTTCAAGCTTACTTGGGAGAAAAGCTAAAAGAGAAATCATCCCACCATCTAAAGTCTTGCGTATTGAACAGAAGGTCCATGTCAAGCAGTAAAGATTACACTAATTCATGCAAGTAAAGCTCATAGAGAAGGAAAAGAGGGCTGAGATGATAGCATAGATGGACAATGGCCATTGCAGGAACAACTGACGAAGAAGAAGTCAAAGGGAAAGATGGAGATGCAAGGCAGCTCAGATCGCCCTTTCTCTTCTTCTTTCATTCATGTTTGCGCTTTCCCTGCAGCATCATGAAACATTGAACAATGTAATTACAAAAGAAAGCATGATCAACAACAAAAATAAAGCAAAGTTTGCTCTGAGGATGTTGTCGAATTCATTCATTTAGAAGATTTGGAGGTGATGCGTTAAATGAATATAAAACATCAAAGTAATGGATAAATCAAAGAGACAAAGAACTCTTTTGTTCTTCCATGAATCTTTCCATTATTGTTTGCTCGTTGTTCAATTGTAACAAATTAACAAGGAAATCAATTTAAGCTCAGCGATTATATTATGCCAATATGACGTGCATTTAGGAATTTATATTGGGATTCTGGAACACTCTTTCATACGTAACAAGGAAAATACACATACATTGCACGTGTTGAAATTGAAATACAATTTCTCTTTTTAATTTGAAAATAAAATCACATTTAAATGATTAGCAAATATTTTGAGGAACAAATTATGTTATAAATGAATCCAAAACATCAAAGGAATTGGTGAATCAAGAAGACGAACAACCATCACCTTAGAGCTTGAGGCAGCACGGCTGAGCTTTGTAGGAGTATAGTAAGGCGGGTGAGGAGCAGGTCCACTCAATTTCTCATACAATTCTTTGATAAGAATTGTTTTTCTTGGGTTTTGACCTAATAAAAAGCAACAAAAGAAAGAATAAATGAACAAAAACTCAAAAGATCAATACACACAGAAGAATACCCGGGAATTATGTTTTCATTTTGATATTTGGGTTGAGACATTAGGCAAATGCTACACATGATTTTAATCATAGATAAAGCCAAAAAGGAAAACACACAAACAGCACTTACAAGGAGGGGTGTTTAGGGGCAAAACCACATGTAAAAAATGATTAGTGGCAAAAAGTAGAATTAGTGCAGTACTTACAAGTAACATCAGGATGATTGATGTTTGAAATCACCCCATGATTTCACTTTGATAGAGGACTAGTTGCTTCTTCCTCTTCTAATTGATCAATTGGTGCTGGCGTAGGCTCTGACTGATCAGCTAAGACTTTGGGAGTTATAGATAGACGTCTTTTTAGCTCATATGGTTGCTCTAGCTTCGTTCTCTTGTCGATACATTCGTTCTTTTTGAGATCAAGAGCAGGTTAAGGAAAAAATAATGAAAATAATACTCCAGAATATTCACTAATAGTTGCATAAGACTCTTTTTCTGTTCAAAAGAAGATTGCAAAAGCAGGTTCAGCATTAAATATTCAACTAAACTACTATCAAGAGCCATATAATTTTTATCAACACCACCCATCCGTACTGAGCAGAAATTGTAGTGTTTCATTGATGTTCTATTCCAAAGAATTTGCTTTAAAAAATACCGTTTACAGAATGCAAAAATTACCTAGTAATTGACAGTGACAAGCTATATGCTACAATACAATAAGACTTTTAGTATGAACAACTCAACAAACTGGACAAAGACTACTAAGCTTCCCAATCTTCAGTCTACAATAATACTTTCATGATTTATAGAAGTATAACATTAATCATCGACTACTAATTTTTGTACAACATTCAATATCAACAGCTACCAAACAAAAGAGTGGTTCCTATCTTTTATCTTTGAACAATATAAAATCAGAAGATTGCTTTTTGTATCAAATAAACTGAATTATAGCACCAAAATCACATATATGAAGCCTTGAAATTTAATAAAGAAATGAGCAGAAATATCAAAGCTCGTGAATACTATGAGGAAAAAGTTCCAGTTGCTCTAATCTAATTGAAAGGATATTTGACCTGCCAACCTTTTACACTGTATTCACCAATAGCTTTTTTTAAGCTCTCAAGCTCTAATTTAAGCTCCTGTAACCACATTGAGTCGCATTTTAGAATAGAATTAGAACCACCAAAGACAAATGATCGACTAAATCATAGTTGAAGAGGAAACAAACTCAAAATTAATCACAAATGGAGCAAAACATAATAACTAAAAGGTGAAATCATTGCCAAACTAAGTCCAATTCCTAAGTAGACCAACATTTAGATACTGATATCAATTTGTTGGAAAAAAAATACAGTTGTCCTGGCACATGTTCAACCATTCAATTTCCATTTATAAATACAAGCTAGTTTATTTATTTCAAGCATAAAAAGATTTATGATGTTTTTTCCTTCAACAAGAATGCAGTTCATAATGATATTAACTAGTCAGTGTGAATTGAGCATAGCAGCTGGCTCTCCACTTGAAATGAAATTGCACTTGCACAGTCATAATTCATAAAGATCAATTATCCATGATTAGAGTGACAACTTAAAACCGTATTTTTTGTTGATATTGTTTATTAAACAGCAATTATTTAGTCGCTAACTTGTTTTCTTACAAGTTAATGCAGAAAAAGTGGCAGAAATTATTAGCTGTTTCCCTGCATGCCAAAATTTAAAAAACATATAATTCAGGCTCCAAACAGGGCTCGCTCCCAAAATCATTGGTCTAACAATCATCTCTCAAGACATGGTACTGATCAAAATTATTTTAAAGAGATATTGAGAGAGAGGAACATCAAAATTTCTCCACATATTGGTCCGAGTCATAAATATTCTTTGATAGTCATACTTTTTTTTTTTTTGATGCTATAATAGTTCACGTATTTTGCACGTGACTATATTAAACTAAATATAACATTTTCTAGATTTTTTTTTTGTGAAATTTGATTATTTACCTCATGATAGAATATTTTACATTTTCAATTTCTTTAACCAATTGTTGTTACAATGACTATCTAAATACAAACTCTTTGATCTATTGGTTTTTGAATTCATTTTAAGCTTTCTTATTTCTTTTTAATTTATTTTAAGCTTTTTGGTAATTTACGGATTCAACTTTGATAAACAATTCTTAATATTATCATGTTTCACCAAAGTTATTGTATACTCACAATAAAATTATAACATTATTTTTTAACGTTTTACAAAAGATCCTAGTAAATAGAGTTCACAATCATTAGCGAAGAAAATACTTAAACTATAAAATTAATTTCTGGAGGCGTGTAAGAGTAAATAATCAACTCTTTAAGTTTTGTCATTCTAATTATTTTCATCGCACTCATCCTTTTACCCATTAGCAAGCTCGTTTATCAACTAGAGTCAAGATGTAAAACCCACAGTTAAGTTTCTAATTGAAATCAAAAAATTTTAACAACTGAAAACTTTGTGTTAATATTTTGAATGTTATTTTTTCCTTACTAAGACAAATGAAATGCAACTGTACAATTAGATTGAATTAATTATTTAAGAATAAAATATGTGAACCGCTCATACACAACTTCACATGAATATTTAATTATTCTACTTTACATCTTTCCAATTGAAATTTTCAATTTTTTTGTTTTGCGAATATGAATTGAATACTATGAGGTGCTTTGTTGAATTTGGATTATTTACATTTTTTCTAAGTGTTGTTGAGGTTAATAAGGAATGTAAATGATTTATACTACTCAATTATCTTAGATTGGCCATTTGGTTGTTAATTGATATTCAATTTTCTTTTAGGATTTCTTCATATTGATTAAAAAAACATATAATTATATATCTATCTAATACTATTCATATCAAGATTTTCCATATATCTTTTTTGTTCAAAGAGCACTATTTTTTTATATTAATATGTCTTACAATCTTAAAAATATGGCTAATGTAATTGGTTAGACTATTTTGGGTAAGAAAATATTTCAAATAACAAACTATGATACACATAAGAGTTGGGGTTGGAGTATAAGGGGTCACTAAATAGTTTAAATAGGGAGTTTTTTTTTATTTTAGTTACCATTATTATTGAGATTTAATCATTTGGAATGCTTCATATTTTTTATTACTATCATAATTAAAATATAGTAATGCTAACTCAAATATGGGGCTATTATGGGTACAAAAAAATTAAGATCAAAAGGTACTTACACCTTACAATGCCAAGACTCATCACACCTTACAATGCCAAAACATTCAAATAGGAATGGTTGACGAACAAGTATGTGAAGTATTGTATTACTGGTTTAGAAAAAGTTATCAGAGCTACAAATTCTTCTAATATATAGATACCAAGTGATTATAGACAAACAAAATTAACCATTTTCTTCTAATAGTAAATGAATATATGTGCGTGTGTGTGGCAAGAGGAGGGAGGAGGGTGAGGAGGCAACAATAGACTTATATGCTGGGTTATATCCTCATGTAACATCTTAGCCTTCATCTCTTTCAAAAGTGATTTTTGATAGAAAAATACTTTGAATATTGTATATGTGTAAGAAAAGTTATTAGGTTTGTGAGGTTTCATATTCAGGACGAGTAAAACCTTAGAGGTTTGTGAGATTTTTTATTGAAGAGGAATAAACCTTGGAGAAGATGAGCCTCATTTGTAAGTAGTTCTTAATTGATTGATTGAACTTTCAATTGTAACTAGTTGAGAGTTAACTTAAATGTGTTGTAAAACTCTTGACTCAACTAAAGGGTTTTAACATGCATAAAAATTCAGTCCTCCCTTGTACAAATGGTTAGCTTTACCAACAATTGAAGAAATTAGTAGTACATTCAACTTCAAGTTTGAAAGAAACTTGGAAGTTTGTTGGTCTACATATTCTTTCTCTTATCTTTTATTGTTCTTTTTACTACTTGTTTGAGAGATCTTTATTGCTTTGTCTTTCTCATTTTCATTGATTGCTGCTTGATTACTTATATGATCATTTAGCCAGCTTGGTGAGTTTAAATTTGGGCAGAAATTTCTTTAACTTGATTAGGTTCATAATTAACCTAATTCACCCCCTCTTAGGTTACTTGGACCTTACAGATAGATATGAAACCTTTTGAGTTGTCTTAGCCCCTTAGTCATGAAGATAGATTATGTAAAATTATTATTATTATCTATTAGATGTATGGTATGTCTTGGCGCTGTAGAATGTAACCCCTTTTTGGTTTTAACTTTTGTTTTATCTAAATTCCCCTCTTATCTTTTAATTAGAGTTACTACATTTTAATTGTGGTAATAATTAAAATATGAAACATTCCAAGTGATTAAATCTCAATAATGTTGGTAGTTAAAATGAAAAAACTCCCTAGTAAAACTATTTACTAACCCTTGCACTCCATCATCTCCGATTCTTAACTGCACCAAAGTTTCTTCCAAAGCAACTTCTTACTCAAAGCAATGACACCAATTGCATTAGTCACAATTTTAAGATTGTAAAAAAAATTACTATCAAAAAATTGATGCTCTTAGAACAAAAAAGAACTCCATAAGAAAAAAAGAGTTCACATTCATTTAGAAATCTTAATATGAAGATCACGATGCAGTTGCATAATTATGTGCTTTGCATCAATTTAAAGAAATACAAAAACAAAAACAAGAATTAAAAATTCAACTATTTCAATCAATTCAATTGCAAGTGACAACTAAACAATCAATCTAAGAAAATTGAACAATATAAATCGTTTCCACTCTTTATAACCAGTAACAGTACTTAGAATTTATATACATAGTCCAAATTCAACATTGCAGCTCACATTATTCAATTCAAATTCATAAAACAATTGAAAAGTTAATGTACATAGTCCAAATTCAACAGTGCAACTCACATTATTCAATTCAAATTCATAAAACAATTAAAAGCTCAACTGGCAAAACATAAAAGAGAAAACATAAATGCTTATGTAAAATTGGATCAGCATGGTTTATATACTTCATTCTTGGTTAATTAGCCCGTTTTAATTGTAAAATTGCACTTTGTTTGTCTTACCGAAAAAAATTTTAAAAAAAGTAATGGTAGGTATTGATATTGCAAATAGCATTCAAAATATTGATACGAAATCTTTGAGTTCTTAAAATTTGACAATTTCATAGAAATTCTACCTTAAATTTTATTTTGAAGTTGAAAAAGACATAACTGGCCTCGAGTTGGTAAATGAGCTTGTCAAGGTCAATGGAATGGGGGAGTGTGATGAAAACAATTCAAATAACAAAATCTAAATAGGTTAGTTTATTTACTCTAATACCTCTCTAGAAATTGATTTTACAGTTATAAGACTTTATTTTCCCAATACTTAGAAATTATATTTGCTACTCCCATACTTGATATGTGTACATATATTTCCTGCTTAACAACAACTTTTTATATTATATGAAAAAGTACAATCTTATGATTTGACAGTTTTTACTTCGGTGAAACATGATCGTCCAATTTTTTATCAAATTTCAATCCATGATTTATCAAAAAGCTCAAAGTAAGTTCAAAACTCATTAGAGATCAATGTGTCAAATTTAGATATAGTATACAATAACAATTGGTTAAAAAAACTGAAAACATGAAGTATTGCATTACTAGTTTGGAAAAAGATATCGGGGCACAAATTCTTCTAATATATAGATACCAAGTGATTATAGACAAATAAGATTAACCATTTTCATCTAATAGTAAATGAATATATGTGCATGTGTGGTGAGAGAAAAGGAGGAGGGTGAGGAGGCAACAACAGACTTACATGCTGCGTTATATCCTCATGTAACATTTTAGCCTTCATCTCAAGCTCCACCTATCAACAGTTAAATAACGATTTTAATTCATTGACAAGGAATTTCATCTCAAGAACCACAAAACAAAATGAAATGGAGCACCCATATGTACAGCTAAATAAATGGCAGACGGTAATGCTTATTTTTATACCCAAAAACCAGAACATCCAGCCCCACTACTTGTTTCTGTAGTCAATTATCAAAAGATGCTATATCACGAAGTTTCCATTATAGGTAGGAAAATGATAGATGATAAACATCTAGAACATAATAGTCAAAGGTTAGAAGAGGAATTCTTTAAGAAGTAAGGGGCTGGGGAACTAAAGTTAATATTTTTGTCAGCAAACTATGTGCAGAAAAGTAACAAGTTATAGAAGCCTTTTTGGAGAAATTAAGGGGTAAAAGTCTCCACTTCAGATGTGTGCTCATGACATTTTCCAATGCATTTCAAGCAAGATTTAAATGCATATTATCAACCAGTTTCATTGATGAGTTTTTCTCGGAGAAGTTTAAACACTCCACTTCCATCTGTTAAATTAGCAGAAAAATGAAACCATTGAAATCAAAAGTTATTTTCCCATTAGCTTGCTGGAAACTCTACAAGTAATTTGTACATTTTGGTATTTTGATTGAGGAGAGCAATTGGGGCATCATTTTATCGTATTAGTATTGCTTCTCAGAAATTTTGAATGGTGGGATATGGAAATCCTCTTAGCTACTAAAATTCAGTCTTTTTTTTTTTTTTAAATGAGATTCACTGAAGTTGAGTAAAGTAGCAAACCAGCAATTTAATACTATCCTTTTTGTTGAGTTTAATCGCATAGGGAACAGTATATGCCTATAGATATTATTTTAGCCAAACGAAACACTTAAATCGACTTAGTTTCATGACAAATCCGAAGTGTTTTTTCTTTTTTTTTTTTTCTGGGTGCTGAAACAAGAAATGCTGTTAAAAAGTTTCATGAATAGAACAAGTCGCAGGAGAAACCTTGAATGAACCTAACCTCAAAACAAACAGAGTATCCTTTATAGTGAAAATGTCATGTTGTTCCCATGCTGGAAACATCCGGCAATATTATTGATCGAATCGCAATACCTTGGATACTAAACTACTAATAACTTTGTATTAAGCAATTTAGGCTTCAAGATTAGTCATCTTCTGCGTAAGATTTTTCAAATCGTAAAACCCATACCACTTTTCCGAATCTCTATCAGTTCAACCAATCATACGTTTGTTTTCACTGGTAGTAGATCACGTGTTCTGCATGTGATTATATCATAAAATATAATAATTCTTAAACAGTTCTTTTTGTGAAATTTTATTGTTAACATCATGAATCAATATTTGAACTTTTTTTCCCACCTTCTTTCTTGTTTAATTTTATATTGTCTTTAAACAAGTGTCCTTAAAACCATTATTCAAAGATTTTTTTTTTTTAGGGATTTTATATCTAACATTTTATGAAGTTTTTTTAATAGCTTTTCAGATGTTCTACCAATGTTATACTAAAATACTTAAATAATAATATTGAAAAAAAGTTGCTACAAAAGAAAAATAAATATACATCTCAAGCATAGGAACAAAAGTACAATTTATAAATTCTTATAATTTATAAAGTAAAGATTTATGAAAGAATTTGACAAAAGTATCAGTATTTGGAATGGTATATAACAATACTTCTAATTACTTCTTTTTTTTCTTTTTCTTTTTCTTTGCCATGACAAATAAATTGTTATAAGTCCATTAGAATAGTTTGATTTTTAATTTGATAGATGAACTTTTTTTTTTCTTTGGAGTTGGATCACTTGAACTTTCATACTAAGCAAAAGTTAGTTGCTTGCATAAATATATTTTGCATATTTTACCATTATTATTTTTCATGGTACACTCTTTGAACTTGAACTGTTTGCACATCTTCTGTTTTATTTCTTTTAATAATAGATTCTGTATGATCCATCACATATAAAATTGTTTCACTTTTTACAATTGAAAATTCATTTGTTGAAATAATTGAGTTTTTTCTTTCTATTTTATTTATATTTTATATTTTATATTGGATAGAATATAACACAAAGCACAAATGGTAAAGATTTCATTGTCCTAAAGGTACGTTCTTTTGTTATCAATAGCTATATTTTTGACGATTCGAAAATATAAATATATTGTGACTAATCAAGAATTTTACATTGAAATAAAATTTGAAGATGGAATGCAAAGAAACGGATTATATTGGAGTGCCACATTTTCTTTATTGTCTTCATAACTTCAATTTAATTAAGTTTATAGTTTTTCATTTATAACTACTACAATTATTGTTATTATTAGCATGCAATATATCCAATTCTTAGGAAGAAATGTAGAAATGTATCTTAGGCATAATAGAAAACTGAGACCAGATCATGCTTACATTCTAATGCTTAACATTTTATCTTGTCATCTACCATTACTTTCCTCTAAATCAATATTTATGATATATCAATTACAATCATCATCATAAGTTAATAAGAGCACAATATGAAATTTTAATTATCAATTAAAGAGGGCATAATTCAGATAACAAAAATTAAGACCACAAAACTGCTTAGACTCAAGGGTACCATGATTTGTGATATTTTTATAATAGTAATGATAATGATAATGATAGTTACAAAGGTGCTCCTATCTCTTTCACACGTGATATTACATCTCGTCATTCCTATTTTAACCAATAGTCATGAGACCAGTTTCATATTCATCATTTTGCTTCTCACATTAGCTAATAATCTTATAGTTTCTGTAGGCTTGCAAAAGTGAAACATACACAGGCACAATAACATTGCCCCATTGAAATTTAATTTTAGTCCACTGACTAATTTCCAAACCGCAGACTGCTTAAGACCACTAGAAACAAGGATTCAACATGCAAGAATGCCCTTCAAAAGGGCCAAGGCCGAAACACCTGCCTATTCTGCCTGCTCCAATGAGGATTTTGCCCGTGTATGAGCAGGAATATGTTAAGCCCAAGAAATGCTAAATTTCCAACATAGCCAATAGCTATTTCTGAATGCTCGTTCATTTGATGTATAGTCATAGTCTGATCCTCAAACCTCTATCAAAATAGCTCGACCAAAGTGACAGTTTAAGGTAACGTGAAACTATTGCTAATTAATTTTGGGTGATATTAAATCTACACTCCTACAGCCTAAATCCACACCTCGTATTAACTTTTAGTAATAATAATACAAGTTGTACAAGTCATTGGGTGTTTGGACTAGGGCTGCAAACGAGTCGAGTCGAGTCGAGCTTTGGTCGAGTCGAGTCAAGTCGAGCCGAGCTTCACTGATTTTTCACTAAGCTCGAGCTCGACGAGCTCTCAAAATAAAACTCGAGCTCGAGCTCGAGTTTGATTCGAGCCTAATCGAGCTCGAGCTCGAAAAAATAAAAAATAATTATTTTATTTTTTAAAAAAATAAATAAAATAATTATTTTTCTTAATAAATAATAAAAATTAGGGATATATATGTAATTTTACTATTAAAATAAAAAATAAAAAATAATATATATATATATATATATTATTCGAAGTCATGAGCTATCGAACGAGGGAAGATTGCTCGACTCAACATGCAACGAACGAGCAATGTCGAAGTCGCTCAAATCGTTTATAGCTCTAGTTTGGACTGTAGGTATATAGATTTAGATCATCCCCTAATTTTATGGAAAAGAAAAAAAAAATTACCCGAAACACTTGCACCGTACTAAAACTTCACCTTCAAATCTAGAGTGCGCAGTGTGTTTTAAGCATTCATATACTACGAGATGCGATGTGGTTCAAACAGAGCTCAAGTGGCCAAAAGAAAATTGCAATAAGTGCTAAAGATTGAGTTGGAATTTCAACAATTCCAAGAACATAGTTGACAAGCAGTACAGCAGGCATAACTCAAAATCTTGGACATTGAAGACCCATTTAGCTCCACTTAGTCAGCCAGGGTAACAAGCCTTAACAATTATAAACATATGTAGCATCTCAACCCTACAAACCTAATGAAGAAAAGCAAACAGTCTACGCACAAAACCATGTTTTTCTTTTGCGTCACTTGAGCAAAATTTGTTGCTAACATCTCAGGATAGTATTGACATACGATACTATTGACATGATACAAGTCTGTTCATTGGGACTGAAGAAATCTCTATAAGTTCTTGCACACGGAAAATTACATCTGAGGTCACCTTGAAAAGTCGAGATCTGGTTATGTACTTAATTCACAAAAACTACAATTCTAAATCTTTGATACTTACTAATGGAAGCTAGAATATGAATGTAAACATCAGCAGTATGAAAGCGCTGCACTGCCATCACAAAGAAAGTGCAGTAAAATTCTTACCATCGTGGGCCTCTTGAGTAAACCACCATTAAATCTTTGGTGCAAATCCTCAATATGGTCCTGCAATGAACATCGCACATATGAAATAGAAGGAAAGTCAAGAATGTCTTTGATAGTTTTGGCGTCAATTCTACCAGATGACGGAAATTACTACTGAAGACAGTTCAGTACTTTAACCATGCCTCTTATTTCATGGTCGAAAATGGTTAGTAAGCAGCCATGCTTATCTAAGGCCAAAATAAAGTTATTCAAATTGATTAATTCATAAATTTCCACATAAGGTCATACATCTCTTCAAAGCAACCTTCAAGCCTATAATTTACTAAGCCAAGGACATTTAAAAGAGATAATATCAAGATGAGATGAATTACTAGAATAGCAAAAAGGAATGGAAGAGAAGAGAACTTAAAGAATGCACCTTTCAAGCTTAATTATGTGGGGAGGGGAAGGAGTAACACTCACTAGGTCAAAAAAGGACAGTGTCTTCTTTCAGAAAATATTCAGAATCACCTACTACACATCCTTTGACTTTCATTAGGTAACAAAATTACTTGTATTACTTGCCATTTCTACAGATAGTATGCCCAGATGAAAATAGCCTTTCTAACACAAACTCCACTTCTCGCAGTTATTTTCAGATTTTATCCTACAAGTAGTGATGCTCAAAAACCAAATCAGACCTCTAACAAAGGGATGATACCAAAGGAAAAGGGACAGCTGTTGCTGACTTGTAATCTTACACGGAGCATGGCATAGATTTACGGTTTCTAAAGGCACTCAAGGTGAACTTGTTATCATCCGTTCCAATGCATCTTAATTAATCCAACAAAAAAAAAATGGAAATCACACTCCTGGGATCTCAGGAATCTATAATGGCAAGAACAATGAAGACTAGAACTCTAAGATCAAACGGAGAAGCATTCAGTTGTCTATATATATCAATTAACATCTCCTTGTTCTGGTGAATTATGGCTACTTATACAGCATGATTAAAGGTTTTGCATTGCTTCTTGTTTAATGAGCCTCTCTTGCTGCTCCAAACTACCATGTTTGGCATGCAACGTGTCAGAGTTCTTCCACAAAAACGTCCACCTGCTGAGCTCAGTTTCTCACAAGTATTGGCTGACACACAAATGTGAGGCTAGCAAGATGGGCATACCACTCCAAGAAAAATTGTCCCTCCAGCATGAAATGAAAATTTACCCAAACAAATCCCATTTGAACTGGTTGTTCTGTTTAGTTCATCAACTGGCTTCCACTCTTAATTGTACTCATTCATATATTACCATAGATTCTCAAAAATTTACTTTAAAGAAAACCAAGATCAGAAGAAAGGACATTAAAAAAAGGAGATTTCTAAACTCTAAAAACCCAAAATGGCTGGTCTTTTTTCATAGATTTTTTGATTAGGTAAATTACAAATAAACCATCATAATTCACATATTACTTCTCTTCCAAGATAAACTAGTACATGACTTTCTCTCGCTATCCCAAAACAGAAGAAGGAAGATGGGGCACAAAATGAATACATCAATCAAAATCTTGTCTAACTTTCCTACAATTCAAAAGGTTTAAGTTGATTCTTGAGAGAAGGGAAAATACAAATTTTCATTTTTCCAGTTCAAGGGGCACTTCAATGCTTACAAGAGGAAAGGGAAAAAAGGGCTTGAGAGATGAACCAGTGAGCTCCTCGTTACCTAGCTTACATCTATTACCAGCTAAGCCAAATCATGGGGACAATACAATTGTGTTTCAACTGCATTTTAAGGCATGTATTTGATTACCTCCTTGATGTTCAAATTTGACAACATGCTAAAAGGAACATCATTTGCATAATTTGAAACTTGCAGGTGAACATCAGTCGTCATCTTTACGCCTACAAAAAAGTCACAGTCACAAAGAACCACAAAATATGGAAGTAGCATTAAGCAACAGAAAAGATGAATGGCTCAAAACTTTCACCATCTTGTTGACAAGAAGTTGAGCATTGAGGGAACAGAAAACAGAGGCTACAAATAAAAAAAATATTGTAATCAGGACCATTCTAACGATCTGAGTACAACAGTCAATATCTCAATGCTCCTCACATGACTTAGAGAAGCTCTTTTAGCACTCACTAATGAAAGATAGCACAAAAAAAAAACAAAATAATTCTAGAGATCCTGAATAAACTTTTAATAAATAACTAAAGCAATCATGCTATGGGATGTTATAGTGCTCATAAAGTAACAGCCTCATTGGTACCCCATCGTTAAACAATTTGTGCAAAGCTACATCGCAAGACACCAAAACCATGAATCTTAGAATTTCACCTCTGAGAACAGTTGGAAGACCAACAATCTTCAAAATACTATCATCTTTCCTGTTCCACAGTATTGATAGGAAGGTGACCAGGTCAATATCTTATACAATTCATTGATCTCACAAGTGAGCTCATAAAATACATTGGAGCCAAATCCTAATCAAATCAGCTATCGCGTGTGTATTTTTTAGCCAAGAAATGAAATGAAAGAGCTATCTCTATGCATTTTAATCCTGCAATTTGTTAGAATTAGCATATGGACACGCCAGACAGATACACCTCAAGCTAATTCTTCATGAAGTAAACATACATATAACTCTTAAGGCAAAATACAAGACACAAAATAGGGTAAATTGAAGAAAACAGTTAGCAAAGATCTATTGTTAGGCATCAATCTTTCCCTTAACCACCCCTTCCTTAATTTTTTTTCTTTTCCTTTTCTTTTAGCCTTTTACTTCTGTAAGGATGCGGAGTTCCATTCTAGATGGTAGATGGACTCCGTTCAAAGAATATTGTACCTAATGTAAATAACTTTGCTTTCAGACGAATAAACTCCAAATGCCTTCCCATTTGTGCATTTCAAATGTGTAAAATATTTACCATTAGCAGTTTAAGTAAGGTATGCTCAAAATTAGGCTGAAAAGAGAAACCTTCATCGATACTGAAGATTTACAAATATTTCCATCTGCCTTCTTCTTACCAGTGTTGTAGATTATCTAATAAAAAAACAGCAGTATTAACACAGGATTAACACAGGAACTCCTCTATTTGAACATGTACATACATTTTAGTGTTGCCTTCATGAGTAAAGCATTAAGGACGCAAATATTTCAACAGAGCTCACGACTCCCATTGCTAGTAGTATTACAATATGTAACATAATGCTGGCAACTAATTGTTAAGTAAGGTAAACCCATAAATCCTCCGTTAAGACTCCAGAAACAAAGGCATTGATCTTATTGCTTCATAGTTGGGAATTTCAGAACACAAGCAAACAATTGGACCAAAATGCTAACTAATTACATGAATCGTGAACAAATTTGCAAAAGAAAAATATTTTGCAGTCAAATACAATATCAGTTGAATATGCCTACGGTAAAATGAGACTTACCACTTACTTGTTGAAGCTGGTGGGAGCTTCTCCTATTTGGGATGCGCATGATCATCACGAAACTCCCTATTAATTTACTTTCAAATGTCTCAGGGTCCTTTGCAAGATCCTTAACTAAATCCTTCCTCAAATAGATTAGCTTGATGTTCTCTCCAACAACTGCAGGAAAATTACTTCCAGGAGTTTTAGAAACTCCAGTCATTTGGCAGTCCTCCATGCAGCAAAATTCCAACTCACCTGAACTGCACCATAATGTGTAATTAAAATACTAAATCCTACAAAAATTTCTGGAAATGACTCCGAATTTCTCGAAACTTGATCCTACTGAACCAAGATAATAAACTAACTCGAATAAATCAATGCACTATACAAATTTCCAAAATCAACAATGCACCAAACTCTACCAAATACTTTGTTATCCTTTTAAATAGATTCTAACAACTACAAAAATCACTAACAATAAAGCCCATCAACTATAATTAAATTGTCAAATCATCCATTTGAAATATTGTCTTCTGCCAAAGGGTAGGGTGTGAAAGTAATGGCATTTATCTCACTATCTACGCAAAAGAATCTCGATTTGAGGCTAGGCCTTCCCCGCACTCGATGTACACCACTAACATGAGTGACATAATAGAATGTAAATAAGTCTTGTGACTGACGCTATGCATGAGGATGCCCAAGGGGTCATTAATACCACTGTGCATTACATAACTTATTACTAATATGAGAGCTGCAGCTAATGGCAATTATGCCAAAAATATAGGTATTTACATCAAAAGGGCAGTAGTCTGCACTGAGGTTATAGATACAGCAACAAAAGCTTGAGGTTTCTGATCTGATAGGCATAAGTGAGAAAACTAGAGCTCTTAGCATTAGATGGCTTCACAACATTAGGTAATTCCATCAAAAGTACATTTAACAAAAGTACAGCTATTTGCAATAAAAATAGGCTTTAAATCAGATGCGTTCAGTGAAACAATAACCAATGAAAATAAAAAGAGCAAACAGAAACTGTGAAATTAATCTGCATGACAACAGAATGGTTCATTATCAAACCAATTTGAATTGATATTAAGTAATAGACACATATAGTAGGTCAACACATAGGACTGAGAATACAAAACTTTGTATAATACCAGAAAGATAAATGCATTATGTTCACAGCTTTGGTAATTGCAATAAACTAGGCAATCAACTCAAAAAGAAAAAACCAAAATGTAATCTCACTCATCTCTCAAATCAAAGCTGGGAAAACATTAGAAAAGAAGCTTAACTAAAATTAGAACCCTCAAAGATCAATAAATACAAACCAATGTCACTTTATCTAACAGAAAAGCAAAATATAGGATCCAGAAATTGTGGAAACTCTATATACCAATGCACTCATGGAGATGCTCAAATCTGGTCAAATTTTAGCCCCTTGGTATGTTGAATTATTTTGCGAAATCATTAAGAACTCTTGATTCTTGATAGGTTTAGTTTAAGTGACCAAATAAGAACCTTCACTGATGCGATGTGAATTTCATTGTAATTCTTTTCCTGGCAGTGTAATTTTCTATGGAACACATGGAGATAAAGAAGAAAATTCATGAAATTTGTAAACAAAATAATTGAGTTGGTTGTCCTGCAGTTTCCCCTGCTATCCAACTGTTTGCGCCTTGAGAGATTTTGTGGTGAAAATCACAAATCTTGATAGCACCAAATAGTCTAATAACCTCACTTTCCTAGATGTGTTGAGACATTGGTATTTGTTTGCCAAGTTCTGTCTTGGTATTGCAATCACTCTTAGTGCCTAAAATACTGTTTCAGCTAGATGGTGCAGAGCAGCTCAATTTAGAAACTTGAATTTTTCTTCAATGTATGCATACTTCCAGGATGGAAATATTCAACTCTAACACATGGCTGAATTCAGAGAGCCAAAGTTCTGCCTATCTGACAGTCATTGAAGGAAAGGGAAGAATAACATCCCTTGCAATAGATCAGAGAGCCAAAATAATAAACCAGCAGCTGCTAGGCTGAAGACATGGCTGAATTCAAGACAGACCTGTGCTGCAGAACCATGATAACAACATAAATCTGGTGCGAAGGTTCCCTCTTATCTTACAGCTGATGCATTAACGGCTCATGCAGCCAAATAATGATAATATAAATATCAAAATATATATATGCTCAGAATCAAGTAAAGTCTGAGGCTAAGCAGATATAATTCATTTACATAAAACACAGGCTGCTTCTTAAATCAATTGTTAGCCTACTACCTGCTAAATATTAGGCAACTTAATCCAATTACCAAAAAATATCCAACTATAGGAAATAAATTATAAGACAATAAAATCCAATCAACAACTAACACCCATTTAGAGGAAATACGGTGCACAGTTCAAAAGGCTCAAATTAGGTACATCAGCTCTATTGAATTGATAACACATAATCGAATCATGAATACTAATAGAACCATAGAGCAACCAAGAACAGGTAATTTAATAATTCGGGACTCTAACATGCAGTAGCCGAACTAAAAGCACTTCATCTCATCAGAAAATATGTTAACATCCATACTGCTAAAAAGAAAGGCACAGCCTAAAGGCAAGGTGAAACGGCATAAAGAAGAGCACAAGCAAACCCGTTGAGAGACCACCAAATCTCAGAAAGAACAAGGCAAAATAGTTGAAGGAGAAGCTAATTAAAAGGAAAGAATAAGGGAAAACAAAACAGTACAGAAAAAAGAGGTACTAAATTCACCTCTCAGACTGGAATAGCACAGATCTTGTACAGCAATTACCAACAGAAATCTTTAGAAGTAAGTTTTTTTCTGTCTCTACTCAAGAATGGGGACAAAATCCTATGCCATGGAAGCTGATGCAATGAACTATATGAGGGGGAGGGGGTGAAAACATCAGGCCAAAACTTGCGGTCCCACATGCCGATTCACTGATAGTCCAAGTGGATGAAGAGAGGACAGACAGGCTTAGTGGAAACAAAGAAGGGAAAAAACAATTAAAGCCATAGAAACTGAAGCTCTTCATTAGCTGAAGACCACAAACTCCAACAACCAGCAGACCAGAGAACAAAAAGCCCAACTACACATCAAATATCACAGTCCATCAAGGACAAAAGTGGCACTACTTATTTGAGCTATATGACTTCTATAAATGTTAGATTTAGGCCCTCTTGTGATGCCCCAACCCACCGCTAGATGGAAGCTCAGTCATGGCACTGGCCCAACGCTCTTAGGGCTTTGTTTATTAACATAAACATTATTACAAAGATAAAAATTGAAACAAGTACAACAATCAGAATTTGAAGAATGGACTTAAAACATCACTAGAAAAGCATTTAGTCATTAACTTAAGGAAAATCCAAGAGATGTAAAAATTAACAATACAATTACAAAAGCTAAATTTAAACAAATAATGTTGCAGGAACTCCACTGGCAAAAATTTTCTGACCACCCTTGACCAGAACTGACTAAGCATCACTATGCTGTAGTAATTATACAAGCTCTGGAGGTGACTCCCAACATATCTTTCGTAGTGCTTAGTTTGTACAAGAACCCATTGAATTCGCATGCACAATTAAAAAAGTATGTGTGCACATACAAATTAAACTCCCAAGGAGATGCCATGATAATCAGGTAGTTTAAAGAAGATATAAGCAAAACAATTACAGTTAAACAATTTAAATTATTTAAAAATTTCATATTCAGCTATGTGATGACGTCAACATACCTTGAGAACACAGGTTAATAGAATACAAACTTTATTGTTGGCAACTTCAATGAAGAACTCGTTCTCAGATTCCTACTCTGATTTTCCCATAATTGGTCTCAATATTAATAGCAGCACAACTAATAGCCAAGTTCTTAAATTGCACAGTGCTAACTGAAAATTTGCAGCTACAGGTTTCGTGAAGTTTTAAATTCCATAGCTGTAAAAGTCTCCCAAGTTGCTTACATAAACACTGACAAACAACAAAACCTTTGTAACTAACAAGAATCTAGGATTTGCCATAGAATACAAACTTACTACTGGTTGGGGAAAAAAGAAAATACATCAGTGGGTGTGCTTGTTTACTCCTTTACTAACAAAACAGAAACTATATACAGGTTTCCTATCATTGAAAGCAACTAAACAAATTCAGGTATTCATGTGTGCATAGCAAAATATACAAGACCAGAAGAGTTAGCTAGCAAAGTAAATGCATGCCGTGAACAGGTAGCCAACTTGCTTTGTAATTAAAACTAGTTCCCATTTAAGAGTCTAATGACTTGCATATTTTTTGCATGAAAAAATTTAGATAAAGCCTTCGTGACTAACTTTTGTGCCCTAAGACATATAGAAAGGATAGGCTAACTTACACATGGGTATTACTTTTTAACGTTTTTCTATGACATAAGTTTTACTAATTGTTCTTAGAACAAATACACAAGCCTATTGTACAAGAGATCCAAGCTTCCAAGCTATTTGTCTTGTATTCAGCACCACAACTGCAGCACTTTTCTAATCAAATTGATAACCAGCCAACTTTGAAGGTTCATTCAACAGTCCAAGGGTGCAGTCATTTCCATGGAATTGGAACTGAATTAGAATCCAAATACTAGATACTTGTTCAAAAACATTGAAATTCTTTTTTTTTTTTTTTTTGGCTATATAACAATTCTTCATTTCCCACATTTGGCTTATTGAAACATAATGCTGTCAAAGAAGTTTAGTTCCCTTTTTGGCCAAAAGGGAAAAGATATCAACATATTAAGTCAAGCAGTAGAACCAATTATGATATTTAACTTACAAAAGTAGATAGGTTTTATCAAGTTAAAATTTGGTACATACTAAAAGTGGAAAAGTAGATGGGTTTTATCAAGTTAAAATTTGGTACATACTAAAAGTGGAAAACATCATGACAACCAAAATAATGAAGGCAATAACAATGACAACATACTATTTTGGAATCTACTATGGCAAGAAATTCATTCTGGTAAATAATAGAAAACCAAGAAAGATCCAATAGAATATTCTAAAAACAGTCTATGGAATAAAGCACCTCAATAAGAAGTTTCCAAGCAAAGTGACCAACTTCAGATAATCTCAAGCGGCATAGATGAAAAGCATATATGAACAGCATGTATGATTAAAACTTAGCACCATTACCACTCTTCTATTAGTAATCTCAATAAATGGTAGAATTACCAAAATAAGAAAATTTAAAAGCTAAGGAGTCATATCAGGATGAATACATCACAAATTCAACAGCTGATGATGGCCTGTCCCACGTTAAAACATCTCTACACCTAACTAAAACTGTGTTATTAAAGACCATTGACTTCCACACCTCATTCCGTGCAGCAAATGATGATGGCATTCCTCAAAATTGATAACTACTAAGTGAACATGTCTATCCTTTATAAGTGAACATATCGAATCATAAAACTGACCAGCAAACTTGGAATTCTAATATTTCACCTTTAATTTTTCTTATATCACAAAAAAAATACCATTAAAAGTTACACACTTACCAAAGTGTGCGCACGTCCAACTAAAGTAAAAGCAAGACTTCCAAGAGATACAAATATTCAAACTTTTAATGAACCTATGCTTCAAGCACTTGGTCCCTCAACATGACTTATGAAAAATTACAATCATATTCTGACCAATATGAAAATCTAGCCCCATATTAATAATTAAAAGCATGCCCAAAAAAAAAGTGCATGAACTAACTGATAAAGCAGAGGATAAAGATTAAAGAGCTGGCATAACATGGGACGATCAAGAATAACTTTGTTAGTACAAGTTTCACAATATCAATGATTCTTTAGCTTAATTAATGCACAATAAGGAGATGACAGACGTTTGGCTTACTTTTTACTGAGCTGCTCCAAGGGCCTAAAATTAATTAATGATCACCAATCTAGAGGTATGACTGATCAATAACCTTTTCCTGGAGTTTTCTCAAATCCGAATTTAGTAGGGAGCGCAAGCACCTACGAGTGTTTGATCATTAACACCCGATAAGAGGAAAAAGAAGTAACTAGCTAGATATTATCATCAAAAACTCCATCAAGAGCTTCTTTCTTATAATTATCATCAACAGCAAGTACTACTAATTACAATCCAAAATTCCTAAAACTTCTTGTTTCCAACCAAATAGACTATAATTAAAATCAAAAGGTACCTAGCCTTATCTTTATACAAAGTCAGCCCCTTCATCTTCATCAACATTGTCATTGCTGACTGATATTAATAACATGATAAAAAGCAAAAAGATCAGCTAAGTTAATTATTAAACTCATACAAGCAAGGAACCAAAACAGAAAAAGAAAAAGGTTAACTTGTTCTTATCCTCATAACACAGTAGCATAAGAAGCAACAAATGATAGTTATAACATGTTAAATTGACGGTGAAACTACCAAATAAAAAAAAATCTCTATTTGATTGGCAAAAAAACTAAATTGACAAGCATTCAATGTGACATATGGGCAAGACAACTATGGCAACAACAAAGGCAATGGAGGGTAGGTAGAGGTGGAGGCACAAGTAGAGAGAGAGAGAGGAGTCAGAGAAAATAATTGAACCCTGAAATCACACCATATCAACTTACGTGAAGGAGAAAAGATGAAGGAAAGGTCTAGAGATAGGGAGTGGGAACTGTAGAAGGGTAAAGATAGAGATCTAATGGGGAAAAGAGAATAAGAAGGCTCTGGTTTTTTTTTTTTTTTTCCGTCTCCATTTTATAAGAGTCTGATTTTTAAGTTATAATTGTTATGGATCCGTCCCTCAACCCAATTAAGGTAGTTTCAAGCAATTGGAATTCAAAATTTTTGTATCTATTTAAAGAATTCAAAGTGTAGAATTGGATCATGTATAAATGTAAGTGAACTATAAACTCAGAAACTAATTACAAACCAAAAGACAAAATTGGAAATGAAGCCCCTGATTTCAGTTCTATGGCCCCAATATGTGCTTAAATTTGGTTTTTTGGGTTGTAATTAAGTTTGAATTTAGAGTTGAATTATATTTATACATGATCCAATTCTACACTTTGAATTATTTATGTGGACCAAAAAATTTCAATTCCAATTCCTTGAAACCACCTTAATTGGGTTAAGGTGCGGATCCATAATACTTATAATTCAAAAAACAGACCCATTATAAAATGGAGAAAAATTTTAAAAATCCGAAGCCTTCTTACTCTCTTTTCCCTGTCCGATCTTCATTTTTAGCCTTCTTCACTCTCTGCACCACTATCTCCGGGCATTTCCTTCCTTTTTTCTCTCTCATGTAACTTGATATGGTGCGATTTCAAGGTTCAACTATTTTGAGGCCTATAATTTCAATTCCATGGCCCCAATATGTGCCTAAAATTTCTTGAAAACCCCAAGAAGAACATTGCCCAAAAAATACTACACCCTCCAAGTATTCACAATGTTTTTTGTCCACATACTTAGAGCAATCTCACTTCACATTAATTTTCCAAGACGTCCACTATCGCCTATTACAAATTCAGCTTTGCAAAACAAATGGTTCAAGAACTTTTTAACTTTGACACCCAATTGTAAACAGCATTGGGACCCTGAAGACACCCCAATACACCTCAACTTGATGATAAGTTGTTTCTTCCAACTAGCCAAATAAATTGCACTTAGAATACACCTAAAACACCCACAAAATAAGCAATTTTTCTTATATCCCACACTGCAAAAGTGAAACTTCAGCTCATGAAGACAGCTTCTCTTCTTCCACACCAAGTTAAAATCTGTCTTAATATAACTCATCCAAAAACTTGAATGGGTAAATTTACCTAATTGTCATAAGAACAGTGAGCAGTCTTACTGAAACCTAGTTGACAAAACACAATAAAATTTTAACTTGAAGGTTGCCAACAAGACTCTCATCAAGTCTTGCATACATTCAGCCCAGGAAATTAGAAGAGGAAGCCCTGTAACACCACCATTTTGTGAGACTAAATCTATCCATTGCCAAAGACAAAAGTTTCAATCACCAAAAACAATATTAACTCCTTTAACTGACTTAAATTTCACCTAATTACTTGAAATATAAAATAGATTTCACCAAAAGTGCGAGATTAAAGCCAGGTATAATGCATATTGTAGAAGCTCGCTACATATAAGTGAAAATGAACAAATCCTCACTAAAATTATGTAATTATAAGCCAAAACATTGGCTATCAATTCCAAAAGTACAAGATACATTCCAAATATTTCCAAGATATATGCGAATCTAAATTAAACATAGCATGCTTTGCAGCACACAATTCAAAGAAAAATTGAAAATTTGACTAAACAGTAAAAACCTTAGCTCTCTTGCTTCCTCCATATCTCAGCCTCTTCTCTCTTTATTGCAACTAAAAAATATGATGAAACAAAAAGGAACAAGAAAAGAACAGGTGGCAAAACCCCATCATACACTTAGTCATAAACCGCCAAGTGCTCCATGGAGCCCACTGATCTGAGAAAAACATAGTTTCTGGTTTATCTAGTTTCTTATGTCTTTGTTTTTTTAGGTTGACTGGTGCACTGGATTGAGCAGGTATGAGCCATAAGTATCTAAAATTAATCTACTGGGTTGTGCCTAATAGTCTAATTTTGTCCACATTAATCTACAGAATACTAACCCATCTGACCGAGATTGATAATTCAAGCATATTGGGCAGAGGGTCTCGCTCACGTTCTTCGTCCCCCATAACAATATTATTCAATACTACGGTTAGCATTTTAAAATCTATTTTGCTTTGTTGAGTGTAGAAATATATAAAAAAATAACTCTAAATTGTCTAACAAACAACCATTCCACATTTTTACAAGCTAAAAAAGTTATTTTAAAGAACTTATTCTTAGATAAAGTTGGTCAAACTGACAAAGCCTTCTTGTTGCTCTTTTTCTTTTTTTCATTACAAGAGAAGTGGGGAATGAGGAGAGCTTCAAAGTCAAACCAGGAATTTCACGGTTACCTGGCTAATACCCTACTAGTTGAGTTAGGTTCCTTGGACGAACAAAAACAACTTCTATATAAAATTGCTCCAAGGTCATCCCTGATTACAATGCTCCATTTTGTATGACAAATCTCATTTGTCTTTTGTCCTTCCTTCATAGTGAAAATTATTTCTCCTTTTGTGGCTAGATCCTAACCACAAATATGTTACCATAAAAATGTTCCCTACTTAAAGAGCAATTCTA
The DNA here is from genome assembly GCA_013103745.1 of Gardenia jasminoides. Taxonomy (NCBI): domain Eukaryota; kingdom Viridiplantae; phylum Streptophyta; class Magnoliopsida; order Gentianales; family Rubiaceae; genus Gardenia; species Gardenia jasminoides. The sequence continues at coordinate 31,373,975 of CM023096.1, forward strand.
CAAATCTTTCTCATTTACTATGGCAGAAGATCAAAAAAACAAAAGCAAACAAAGCGAAACAAAAAAGAGAGTTGGTTCCACATATATCTATTGTGAAATATTTAGTGCTTGTAATTCCATTCTAATGAGTACACAAAAGTGGAAATCCCACAATTCCAACTTTATTTATGACCAAATCTATACATTAGACAATCAAATTCTACTCTCAATAGAGATTTCTAATCCTTATTTTCTGCAAGTCCTTGCCACTTACATTAGTCAATACAAATCTGCCACCACACTCAATTCACCATATATTTACAACCTACATGTTAATCGATTCTCTTGAATGATCACTTCGAAACCTTTGATGACTTTAGAAACAATTGTATTGTTTAGCAAAATTTTCAAACATGAATACCCTTATTCTAACTGAATACCTTATTGCATGCATCATTTAATATAAAATCACCAATATACTCAAGTCATCAAGCATTCATAACTATAGATTTACGGGTGCTCTCAAATGACCATATAACTCATGACCGCCAATTCTTGGATACCTCAATGACTTTAGGAAACAACTAATAATGACTTCCCTTAGTTTATTTAACAAAACATTCAAACATAAAAAGTTGCAATGTCCACTATTACCTCAGTAGAATGATACGACCCTCAGATGTCACATTAAGGTTGATTAAACGCTAACCCAAAATGTAGGTAACTACTTTCTATTGTCGAAGGAGAAATGTTCTACAGATGGGATTTCACCGTTGACAAAGTCTGACTCCAATAAACTTTTCTTTTAATTCCACCAATGACGAAGCCTGAGTGCTTTTGTCTTTCTTGCCCATGAATGTGACCCAATCTGTGCTCACCAAAAAGATTGGCCAAGTCAAGCCTCAAGGGAAGAACATCTTTAAACTCTATGTAATCAAAGTACTGTATGACCACCCATTCAAAAAATCTTTTTTCTTCTCATTTTGAAGAAAAATAAATCAACAAATCTATCATCCATGTAAAGACTCCAGCGTGAATCAATCAATTCATAGGTTCCTTTATTTCTATTCATCTTCATTAGTTCCAGTTAATTATGTGGTAATAATTCCTAGGTTCATTTTCATTAGTTCAAGTTAATTATGTGGTAATGGTTGTCCTTCTAGACAGGACCCACTTTTAGGTCCACTGAAACATACCTGAATTCATGAAAACTCTTATCTCCATGTGAACACAAATAAGCAAATTGAAGCATTGCAAGATCATCCAATAGGATATGTTAGGTGTACCAGAAAAGAAAAAGAAAAAAAAAAGACAGATTCTTCTACCGAGTATACAGCAACAAGAAGATATACTGGGAACAAATACACACTAATTGAAAACAAGAAGCACTCTACGTACTTACTCTACTAAGAGGTCACACAAACTAAGAAAACCCAAGAATCATTTAGATTCCCGAATCAATGCACACATGCATAAGAAAAGCGTGTATCTTAACCTCATATGTGCTCACAGAATCCAATCATCCATTCCTGATCCCAATTTTCTTAGTGTTGCATCCTTGCCCAACCAACTAGGTGGTCCGAGGGGCCCACCACCCTTCTTGGTAACACTTGGTCAGTATTTGACTTAAACCCAAAAAAAGTAAAGAAAATACGGGATGGTGTGGAAGCATGCAGGCAATCCAGAAAAAATCTTAGAAACAGTCAAGGTACAAAATACATAACATGTGCTCAACTATTACCATGAGCTCCAAATAGAAAATCACTAACAGGAAAATGAGGTTGATCTGAAAAAGGCACAAACTACTAGAATACCAGAGCCCACAACGTCCAGACAATGGGGAGAAACCCAATCAAATTGATGCATTATACTGGAAACAGGATTTTCGTGAACGTTTCTAATTCAATTTAGGAATCAGAATTATTGTATGTTTGTGATTAGAGAAATCTAGTGCTCAATTATTTCATACTAGATATATACAAAACTGATCCTCATTTTTGTTTGATTTTGTTTTGTTGGTCATTTGCCAAGATAAATCTAAAAGATTCTCCAAAAATTCTTATTGTATAGAGAAACTTTTTGATGTTATTATAGTGGAAGATAGGATCTAACCACAAAAGAATAAGTAATTTTGGCCATGAAAGAAGGAAGAAATACAAGCAAAGTGTCAAAACAAAATGAGGCATTTAAGTTAGGCATGACCTTGGAGCAATTTAATTTATAAGACCTTTTTGTTCCAAAAAAAACCCAACTTAGCTAGGAGGGATTTCAGACAGATAACCATGAGGTTTCTAGTTTGACTCTCGAGCCCTCCCCTTTTCCCTTTCCATCTCATAAGGTGTCTTCTTGAAATAAAAACAAGACAAGAAACAAGGTTCTGTAAGTTTGACCAACTATATCTAAGAATAAGGAGTTATTTGATATATAACTCTTTTAAGTTGTGAAAATGTGGAAAGGTTGCTTGTTGAAGAACTCAGAGTTAATTTTTTGAGGTAATCTATAATCAAGGGAGGAGAGCAATTAAAAGTGCTAATTATAATGTTGAACAAAATAGGTATGACCAAGAATGATATTGAGAGCCTCTGCCCCATATGTTTGCTTGATTTATTAGCCTTGATTAGATGGGTTAGTATTTTGTAGATTAATTTGGACAAAATTAGAATATTAGACACAATCCAATAGATTAAGTTAGACATGATGGCTCATACACCCTCTCAATTACCTCTCGACTTAAAAAAAAAGAAAATAAAAAAAAAAAAAAGAAAAAGAAAAACAATTAGTGGACTGCATGAAGGAGTTAGCATTTTACGACAGGTGTAAGGTGGGCTTTACCACTTGTACTATTTCTATTCACTTTCCTTCTATCATATTTTCTGTTGCAATAAAGAAAAAATAGGCTGAGAGTCGGAGGAGGGCCTTATATGATCAAGCAAGTTTTTAACTTTTCTTTAAAGTTTATGTTGCAAAGCATGTTGTTCTTGCAATATCAAATAATCTAGTACAATGTGGTTGTATACATAAATTCGACTATCGATGTATGAATACAAATTTATACAAGTGATTCCATGAGAGCGCAATATCTAGCAAAATTGTTAAAAAGCTAGGCATGTTAATCTGAAATTGTGGACATCTTGGAGATATTTGGAGTGTACCTTGTACTTTTGAAATTCATAACTGATGTTTAGCCTTGTAATTACATAATGTTAGTGATAATTTGTTCATATAAACTCATAATCACAATTTGTTCATATAAACTCATAATCACAATGCTTAGCTTTGAAGTGAGCTAGTATAGCACGTATTATACCAAGCTTTAAGCTAGTACTTTGGGTACAAATCTACCATATACTTCAGGTAACTAAGATGATTTTGTGTTAGTTAAAGGGGTTAAATGTTATTTTCGAGACTGAAGTTATTGTGTTCAACAGATAAATTTAGTCCCAAAGTGGTGCTTTTACAGAACTGCGTCTTCTGATCTTTGTGGGCTGAATGCGTGCAAGACTATGACAGTCCTATTCACAACTACCAAGGTTAAAATTTTATTGTGTTTTTGTCAAATGGGTTTGAATGTGGCTGCTCACTATTCTTGTGAGAATATGACTGCTCACTATTATATCCATGCCCTTTCCTGCCCAACCAATTAGGTGGTCCAAAGGCCCACCTCCACCTTTGTTGGATTCATTAATGTGCCTCACATTTTCATAAAAGATCAGATCTCAGTGTATTTTTCTCTCTTTCCTGCAGGGGAAAGACAGAAAAGAGAAAGGGGGTCTTAAGAGGGAAGCAGAAATCAATAGTCAGCATTTGACCTAAACACAAAATGCAAGAAAGTAGAGGATGGTGCAGAAGCACACTAGCATCCCAAGCATTAGAAAAGGTCAGACCCAGTCAAAGGACAAAATACATATCTGCTCAGCTGTTACTATAAACTCCAAATAGCAAGTCACTAGCAAAAAAGAAAAGGGTGATTGATCTTAAGAAGAACTCTAAATAGCAAATCACTAGAAAAAAAATTAAGTTGATCTTAAGAAGAAACAATTTAAACAACCCTGAAACACCCACACAGGAAGAAAAAGAAAAGCATCCAATCAAAACAATACACTATACTGAAACAGGACTTGCCTGAATGTCTCAAATTCAGTGTAGGAATCTGAATTCTTGTATGTCTCTCATTAGAAGAATCTAGTGCTCACATTATTAAAACAGAATCTCACTTTACACAAAACTTAGTAGCTAATTTAGTTCTCTACAAAAGGAAAAGGACGCTTAATGCACAATTAGAGACCAAGCATAAAAACCTCCTAAGTTACTCTGTTTACCATCTAGCCAAAATATACTGCTCAGGATTTCATTGTCTCAATCCCATTAACATTTTTGTAGGGCATTTTTTGGTCCACTTGTAGAATTTTGGAAATTTTGCTGCCTGTTAGTCAACTTTACCTTTTCCTTTGTCTCAAAATTGTAAAATTTTCACCTAATAATTTTTTAGGAGGATTCCAACAGTTATCCAATAAAAGACACCAATGCTCCCACATGAAGCCTTAAGAAACATATACAAGAGGCTAATTCACATGCAATTGGGACAAAGAGAACCAACCTGCAGCTGATTCCAACTTACAAGAATCCTCCTTTCTATTTAGAGATCTGCTACCATGAGCTCCCAGAACAATATTAACCTGGTCCAACAGTAAAAATAAAAATAAAAAAAAAATCATGTGTTGATCCAATCGCAGAACCAAACCAGCAGAAACAGCCAAATTCATTAATTAAAGTTGAAGGACATAAGTTTCCTTACCAGCTTCTAACTATAAACAACCTCCAACCTGTCATTAGCACAACAAAAAATGAGGCCCCTGCACTGAACCAATTAAGATGCCATGCTTATAAACTTCACAGAGGCATCAAACAGAAATTACCAGAAATAACAACATGATTACCACATCAGAAAACTCACATCACATTTTAAACATCCAAGATGGGTAACTAGTCTATGAAGAGCATCTTAATCTCTACATTAGTCTAAACTGAACATAATTTCCTTCTGAATTCTTTGAACATGTATCAAATCAAAGTCGATGTTTTAGTTCACGTGAAATACAAGTATATTAAAAAATGATCAGATGCCCAGAAAAGATATGTCGCCTCAAAAACATCAACTGAATGGCCAAAGCACATGCATCATCAGCTCCCAAGAATTTGGTTTTCCTTTTCCTTGTTCTTTATATAGACCATTTCTCTAAACATTTTAAACACCAAATGTCTCCCAAACTTATTCTCCAAATTCTAGAACTCTTAAGAGAGACCCAGACAAATTTGAGATGTCAACAAATATTAAAAGCATTTGGAAAAAGAGTGAATCTTCTCAATTTAGTGACTGTTTGCATACCTGTTTCAGCATAAGAGAAAAACATTCTTCTATGGACCTAAATAATTTCTTATTTCAGTTTGAATTTGCAAATTTCCATTTTGTCCTTATCCCAAGATGGTGAGATCTGCAGTATCATTTGTCTGATGCCTCATTAGGTGCATTAATTGTTATGAAAAAGCAACATATAAAGTCAAAAATTTCTTATGAGCACGCTAATAAAACAGAGGAGAAGATAAAGAAGGAAATTAATATCTTCAATTGGATCAACAACCAAGTTACTTCAACAGCCCAATGTAGAAGTATTTCAATCCCATGCACCTTTTTTCTGTAGCAATGTGAGTTCACAAGACCATGCAAATTAGATTGGAATCTCAGCAGGACACCCTTTTCTTTTTTCCATCTTTTCCTATCCTTTTCACCCGGGTCCACAGGAGGAGACAGATAGAGGGCACAACAAAATCATTCTAGTTGACTTAAGAGAGCTCAACTAGAATGAGTATTTCCTGTTCATAGCCTATACAAAGCTGAAGAGCATGTAAAAATCATCCATCCAACTGCCCCAGAAACAGCTTCACCATGAGCACAGAGTGGTCACACAAAAATAAGCACCAGTTGTATCACACCTCAACCACAAAACAATATATTAAAAATCAAGATGGTTTCCAGAAAAGAATATGAGTAGAAAAGGGGAAAGGAGACAAAAGATGTAATTTGGAACAGATACATAACAGTTTCAAAACTGTGTAAATTTGATAAATGAATAATGCAGCATTGTCCATCAAGCAGTCCCTATTATCATTTGTACCCAAAATCATTTAGAAATAAATAATAGCAACAAACAGCGTGGTACAATCTGAATGCCATAGATACTTTAGATGCATCACAAGTTGACATCCAATACAATTCAATGATTGGTTTGAAATCCATATATGACCAGGACATATCATGCATTCTCCTCATAGGAGAAGCATGCCAAAAGAAAAGCAATTGGGGCTCATGCACTCACCTCATAAACTAACAAATCTGGGGCCATTTTGTGTTTATCATAGAAACTGCAATTCAATAAGATAAAGCTCACAAGAAGCAAGCAGCTAAGAACAAGAAAAGGCACCTATAACAGAGCATATGCAAACAGAATGCAAGGAGATAAAATTACAACTTACATATAAACAAACTTGTAAAAAATTGAATCTGAAAGCAATAGAGTTTTCTTGTAGCTCAGCACTGCTTTAACACTGTGCACATATTAAGGAAGAACATGACTACCTGACAAATTGTTTTCTTCTTCTTCTTCTTTTTTTTCCCCCCCGAAAACATGCAGACTTTGGATAACTAACAAAGCACAAAAATCTTGTTTGAACCAACATAATCTTAAGGAATATGACACCAAAAAAAGGAGAAGAAGAAGACGATGATGACAAGTAGGGGAAAGAGAGAGCTGATGTTTATTCCCCACTCACATACTTTCTAATACAAAATAATAGGTCATTTTCGATGTCAGGGAGGAAGGCACAACTTAATGGTTACCAACAAAAATCTAAATATCCCCCACAGAAGGTAAGTAATTTATGAACAGATCTATAATATTAAACCAGTATAGAAAAATGTTTTTGTGGGTTCACACTCAAACACGTTTAAATTGACATTATTAGACCTGACATTGCAAAGCTTCTGTTTAAAGCAGCATAATCTTAAAAAATAAGAGTATCAACAAGAAGAAAAATGATTGCAAAGAGAAAGGGAAGGAGAGATACAAAGCCCTTCTAACCCAGTAATTAATACATATCATATTCAAATCAGGTGGTAAGACATGAGACAATGGCTACCACAGAAGGGTTTAAATACTCCGAGAATGCAAGTAACTCAAAAGCAAATCCAAATATGATTGAAGGATGGAAATCTCTGGCTGCTGATTCACATACAAACTTCAATAAATTGTCACAACAAATAAGTAAAGCACAAGCTTTCCATTTGAAGCAACATACTCTTGAAACCTAAGACATAACATCTATGACAAACTGGCAGAAAGGGAAGGATTAAAAATTTTTGCAAAAATAGTTTAGGATCCAGAAGATACCATGGGTCACCTTTAAGGTCATGAAGTAAGGCTTGACTCATAGCTGCACATTAGATTTACTCTCCTAGAAGAAAGTTAATCATTTATGAGCAATCTTACCAGTATGGAAACTGTATCATGAAAAGATCAGCAAAGATTAGGTAGGTCAGTCTTCCTCTGTTGCTAGATGTTACTGTATTATCGAAGCTGTCATTCTCAGCCATTTATTTAGTTTTGAAAATCATTAGTAATGCAAGGAAGTTTCAATTAACTAACAATGAATTCTTATCTTGAATGAGAAATGGCAAGATGACCTAAGGGCTAGCCCATGTTCATATGCACTACTTCGTTTATCATGGAGTAAATACCTTCACAGAGCAATGTTTACACAAGCAAACAACAGATTCCTTAAGCAATCATAACATAAAAAAGAAGCCAAATCTGTCACTCAGTAGTCATCAATATAGTATCTTATCCACTCTTTCTTAAAATAAGATTTTTAGTGAATGTTTAGAAGTCATTCTTTAAGAATAAGAGGTTCCTACAGATATTTGCATCTTTATACAGAACGCTTTCTAGAGAAAACACCACGCAATGTACTTTAAAACTTAGCTTCATACGAATTTTTCCTAAAGATGCAAGTCAAGTCAATGTCATTGTACTTTGTCAAAATCGTAACTAAAATGGCACTGAGGCATTAGAAAATCTGTGATGATCCAAGAAGTAGTATTGGTAAGAATCCTCTAGACTATCACAAAGGAACTACTTATTAAACATGTTAATTCCATGGATTCAGAAGGGAAAATCGTTGCTGGTCCTAGCTCACCAAAATACTTAACCATCTGCAGAGGCACCTGACAACCATTTAGAATGATGATGTAATACATGCCAAGAATTCTTTCTGGCAACCTAAGACAGGAACATCAACATTTTAGAAACACAACCTTTAACACAGACTAGATTGATTGGCCAGAAATGATTCACAAATTTCAAAGGAAGAGAATGCTGGAGTGCAACTTCTGGTGTAACCAAACAACACATTTTGCTTCACACATTTTTGTTAATAGAAAGTGACAATCCTGACTCAAACTTAACACTCGTAAACCGAGTGAGAGCTAACAGGATGCCGACCCATTACCATTTTTTCTTCCGCTTCAGTGCAACCAAGCATTACAACACTGTTTCTTCTATGAAAAATCTTGACTTTGAAATTGCTGAGTTCTTTTACTATCTGCAGAATCAGTCGCTTTGAGTTTGTCTCCAAAGAAGGTTTAACTAGAAATTAGAACATTGCTTCTATTTTTCCCTTCCCTTAGAAGTTGAAATTCATTACACAAACTATGCGAGCCAAATCATGCAGATTTGACAAACATACAGTTAAATATTGAGCCATTGCTCAACACAGTAGCTCATTTGCTATACGAAAGACAAGGAGAAAAAAAATAAGGGGGCCAAGAAAGCCTGTGGTGGATTTTCTATAATTGTGAGGCATAAATGTAGAGAAAAAAGTGCACTGAAACAGTAAAAGAAACTTCATCAACCATCACAATAGTGAAAGAACATGCAAAGTTTTAAATTCAATAAGTAGAGCCTGATAAAAATTGTGAGAGGCTTCTGATGAAAAGGATTAAGTATCAAAAAGAAAAATAAACCTAAAAATTTGTGCCCTGCAATAGAAAGCAATACACATCATCAAGCCAACACAAAATGGCATCATTTATTAATCATGCAGAACTTATATTCCCTTATCTGCTACTGAGTTTTCATTATTCCACTATCAGTACATGACAACCACATAAATATTCCATCACGAAATTGTACATCACCAAAAAGAACTCATCAGGAACTTGGATCATAAAAAGTATGCATTCAAAAATGCTACTAACCAAATATTCACAAAAGCAGATCAGCTTCAGAATGGATAGTAGCCTTATATTGACAGCTATACACTGCCTATTTTGGCAACCCTCCATCTAAGCATTAAAGCAACTAGAACTTATACATCTACAAATTCCAATAACTTGAATATATATCAGCAATACCACCTAAAACACCAGAAGATGCAATGGATCTGCTTCCAGTTACTAATAACATCAAAAGATAATCAATACTTTGAAATACAAGATTGGTCATTTAAATTGCACTCTAACAGCCGGTATAACAAATAACACAACACTTTAACCATTTAATATGAACAAGTTCAAAAGAATCACAGCCTCCACAAGCCATTACAATATAATAGTTGCCATAGAAAAAGAGTATACTCTGAAGTGCCAAACGGTAATTCATTCTCCTGTCTTGTTGTACATAGTGGTATTTATTACTCAAGAAAAATATCTAGTTCACACAAAACGTCACAATAAATCAGTTGTCACAAAAGATCATGATTAGAAAAAGTGAAGACAACAAAAAAGGAAATATTCAACTTTATACTTTTACAACTTGCACTTTTTGTGAAATGGCTTGCATAAAAGCATACCTTAAAGAAAAGCCGGTATACAAAACTGGTCTTGAGAGCTTATGCAACCAAAGACTGATATATCAATGAGGCTAATCAAATTAATCAGAACAAAACAGTCTGAAGCTCCCAGAATCCACAAAAGTTCATGCCCTCCCAAAAAGTACTCCACAAAAAAATCACATTGTGGCAACAGGACAATAGATACCTAAACCAACAATAATTTACAGCTGGAGATGGCAGAACTCCAATGACACTGTACCACTGCAATTAGACTAAAAGATCATTAGGCCCAAGTATAATGGCATCCGTAGCACATTCTGATTATTCCTCAAACATAGAAATGAACAGTCTTCTGTGACTTTTCCTTCTGCCACTGGTAAGCCGTCCCATGATCATCAGCTTGAAACCTAGAAGTTTTGTATCTTGGTCTGTGCTGGAAGGATCCTTCCCTCTTCCTGCAACCAGACACCAAATGACCTCCAGAATCATATTGATTTAGCTGTTTTCCTTCCCAATTTGTCCAGCCTCTGTTCCAAGGAGCTCCAGTTTGAGAAGTAAAATTATTTAGTGAAGTAATAACAGTATTACCTGATCTCTGTGGTTCACGACCACTACTGGTCCATTGCTTACAACCTCTAGGCCAATAATCTTGTCTCTGTCCCTTTTCTCCACCACATCCTAAATCGAAACCACGACTCCAGGAATTTTGAGGAATGATATTAGCATTACTAGACTGCATATTATAATTTGACATCTGATTCCAGCCCAGTGACTCATCTGAATATCTTTTCCATGAACTATTCTTCAAGGACTCAACTGCCGTAGAACCGTTTTGTTCCCAAGGGTCACTGACATTCTTCAACTTTAGTGACTCGTAACGTTGGCCCCAACTAGATGATGCACCCTTCAGATTATCAACACTTTGTGAAGGACCCCTTTCCCAAGGATTGTAACTAGGATTACCCCCAGTGACTAGATTTCCTTCATTGTCAGTTATACTTTCCAACTTCTCAGCACATTCTGTCTCATCAGGATTAAAGTAATCCTGATCTAAATCAGAAATTAGTCTAGGATCAATATTTGGTTTCCAGTCAATTTCATCAATGTAGACATCCAGATCAGGCAGGTGGGTTTCACAAGGAAGGCCATTAATCTTTTCCCAATATCTCCTTTTTGCATTATGGAATGCTTCTTCACCTGCAGAGTCATCCCATTTGACCACATTCTCATGGCAATACATGTACTTTTTGGCAGTGACAACCTTCTGCCATGGAACTCTTACAGACTTGCAGAAATCTATTTCCCATACACTGGTATCCTGCATCACTTTGGAATAAATAAATAAAGAATCAGATTTCCTAATTCACAAAGTCATGGGATAATTTCACAAACTAACAAATAGAGCTTACAATCAGATGTAGTAATCTATAGTTAAGCTGGACAAATAGTTCATGGGATCATAAATACATGATGGTCCTATCCATTCAAACAATTTATTCATGGGTGGAGGAATTGGACATTAATGGATAGTTGTCATAAAAAAAATCCTTTACAAACCATTTACCTCTTGCCTTAACTTAGTAGGCCATGTTCATAAATGTAATTGTTTATTTCTTTTTCTTATATTGTTTCTTCCATCTTCTCTGTTCCCTAAGCTTCTTATCTGCTAAAAATTCTCTAATTGACTGGCATCTGCGATGACAACTGCCACCGGCATTGATCATTTAATGATCATATAAGTTCAAAACAAACAGAAAAATCATCAGAAAACTAGAAGCAGTAGAAGAAGAAGCAGGAAAAAACACCAATATCTTTAGCAATCACCAGGCTTCCCCAGGATTTCTGATAGATTTGCAGTAGAATATTCCTGTGACGAGTTAAAAAAATTATCCAAGCTTGAACTACTGACAAAACCATAGAGATATCATGATTTAGAAGATTCAAAATTGGAAGCAAAAGTGAAATTCTTCTTTGGTTTACCATATATGCATGAATAATTACTATTTTTGTTTATTTGGTGTGGCAGTGAACTCCATTGTTTTGTAGTGTAGCTCTGATTTGGGGGCCCTAATTTCAGATCAACATGCAACAAATACTTGTGGCAACCGTGAAACTAGAGATGATAGAGTGCTTCCATGTTTTGCACTTGAATGGAGAAACAGTAATAATAAATTCAAATGGGTGTATGTGGATTAGATGGATTGGATGTATCCATTTTAAACCAGAAAGTTAAACGAGTGTAATTGAATAACCATCTAGATCCATTACCAGTTATGAAGTCATCCCTATCCTTTCTGTTTTGCCACCTCTAATTTAAATGCTAAGATACAATTGATATGCTATATATGGAAATCTAAGAAAGAATGATGATTTCCAGTCAACCTGTTTCTTACTTTTTCGCCTAGTCTAATTAGGCCATCAAACAGAAATATACAATGAAAAAGGTGTGTCATCATGACACTTTCAGATTTTCCAAAAGTGTATGCCATCTTCTTGACAGAAGCTGGAAAACTCAGTAGGTAAGCGCACTGCTTTTTCAACTAATCTTCCATCCATCACTTCCTCAAATGACATGCAACTTGATTTCCAACATAAAGTTCAGTTACGAAACCAGCATTACATATTAGGTTTGAACTTCCACTCCAATTCCTAGGAATCTCATAAAACATCTTAAAGCATAAACTTTTTTTCTTTTTGAGGAAGCAACACATACAAGTTTTGTTACAAACTAAAGTTTCTGAACTTGACATAGCTCTGGCATACTTCCATTTACTTAGAACAATGAGTTCAGCAACTTGACACAAGTAGCATAACTTTGTGAGGGATGCATCAATGAAGAATCAGTGCAACACCTAACAGTCGACCATAGTAAAAGGAACTCCACTCACTTGAATCAATTTTAAACTCAAGCATATGAATCTAGTTTTGTGCTAAAAAATAAATAAGACATGGAACATGTTCCTTTTGTATTAAACCTTGCGTCCAATCCATCGTTTCCCCTGTTCCAATGTCTAACTGTTTTCACTATATTCTCAACTTCCAAACTTCTTTTAAATAGTCACTAATCTAAGCTCGGCAACACCCAGGGGAAGCCAGGTTAAAAACATCAGCTAAATAGAAACTCACATTGAAGCATCAAACAGGATAGATATCAACAACTAGTCCATCAGAAAGGAAGTTTGAAGAAATAACAGTAACTTGGGAATTTTTATGCTTTATGAAAGTCACAAAACTGAAGCCCTAAGTAATTTTCAATTTAAGATAATATTTGCTTATTTGGCAGAAAAACATGCACCTCTTATCCTTGACAGTATAAGGAAAAATGCATTGGCATCATAACGACCAATCATGAGAAACAAAGAAAACTTCTTGCTTTTAGTTGTTATGCAACACTATCTAAAATCTATCGAACTCTTCTACAATACTGGCCAAACACTACTATAGAACTGCCTTTTTTTGCCATAGATTAATTTAAAACAAAAGGATGCACTAAATGTACATGAATAAATCCAATCACCATACACATAAATCAGAATGATCACCCTGAATCATGGTTTTTGATGAAAATTCCCTTGCTTTTCCTCCAATTTCTACACTTGCATACTGACTTACTTCAACAAAATAAAATTGGAAATCCAAAATTTTAATTCATTCCTACTATTATAGCATGCTTCTTTATTCTTGCAGATCATAAGAACAGAAAAGGAGAAAAATGAAAGAGAGAGAGAGAGAGAGAGAGAGAGAGAGGGAGGGAGAATTAAAAACCAACAAAAACCAGAAGTTTGTTCCCCTGATCAATTTAAATTTCATGTTCTACAAACCCCATCACCCCATCTCTTGCAATTCGTCCATAAAAGATCAGAAATTCAACTCACATAAATTTGAAACAAAAACATGCAGCTGTCAGTATAAGGAAAAATGCATTGGCATCATAACGACCAATATTGAGAAACAAAGAAAACTTCTTGCTTTTAGTTGTAATGCAACACTGCCTAAAATCTAGAGAACTCCTCTTCAGAACTGCATTTTTTCAGCTCAGATGTATTTAAAACAAAAGGATGCACTAAACATACACGAACCAAATCCAATCGCTATACGCATAAAGCAGAATGATCACCTTGAATCATGGGTTGACGATCATGTTAAGACCACAAATCTTACAAAATTCCCTTGCTTTGTCCTCCAATTCATATACTTGCATGCTGACTTACTTCGACCAAATAAAATTAGAATTCCAATTTTAATAAATTCCTACTAATATAGCACGCTTCTTTATTCTCGCAGATCATAATAACAGAGGCCAAAAAAAAAAAAAAGTTAAAAACCAACAAAAACCAGAAGTTATTCCCTTGATCGATTTAAATTCATATTCTACAAGCCCCAACGCCCCACCTTTTGCAATTCTTCCATAAAAGATCAGAAATTCAACTCACATAAAGATGACCAAAACACATTAATTTCAGTCCGATTTCAATAAATTCGTGACTCTTTTCCACTGTGAGTTCATAACTATAAAAAACGAATCCACATCAAAATGTATGACAAATTCCAAGATTTTCAAGAACCAATAAATCAACCCAAAAAAAAAAAAAACGGAATGCCAACCCAGATAAGAAACACAATGAAGGAAAGATCCTATCAAGAAATAAAAATAAAAAACCCAAGAATTCTTTCCTTAAAAAAAGGAACAATCCATCTCTCTCGAAACGGAGAAGAACCCATAGATTAAAGTCAATAAAAATAAAAAAGGGTGCATACCCGGAGGATTGGATTGAGAATGATGGGGTGAAGGAGGAGAAGGCGGGGGCTCTTCATAATCATAATCTTGATACTTCTTGTTATTGTTATATCTTCGTCTTGGTATCCATCTCCTGTTGTTCCATCTCCCCATTTGAATATCCCGACAGGTTTAAACCAATTCAAGAAACTCAAGATTGAGGCTTTGAAAAGTGAAAACCCACACACAGTTTACTATGTGCAGTAGACCAGACAGAACAGTCATACAGAAGAAATAAGACTGTCCAGTAGGCAAAGCTGTGCGATGGCCGATGGGGAAGACAAGATGGGGCAACTCTGAAGAGGGGTTTAAATAAGGGGAAGTTGGAGTCTCGGCGGTGAGTAACCGTCAGGCCTGGATAGTAGGAAAGCAGCCACGTTGCTAGAGTGAGTTTGGATTTCCAGGGATAATTTCGTAAACCTCTCCTAAGGTTTCTGATAATTGCAGCCACCACCCTTGAGGTTCAAAGAATTAACTTAAATCCCTTAATGTTGTAAAAAGACTATAATAGCCTTGACAACTCTACAAATTCTAAGTGAAAAGTGGGTGTAAAGAAAAATGAAAATGCATTTTACAAACATGCCTCATCTCACTTAATACATCATGTTGAATTCCTAAGTCATTTATATAGATTTCTTGTTTAGTTTTATAAATAACCGATTAGTAGAGATACACTTATTAACAAGTGGTTTCTTCACAACTTACTTAGCAAAGGAATAAAAAAAGGAAGTTTAAACATTAAAATATGATGCCTTAAAATATAGCCTAAAATTTGTTACAAAAATCTACCTTAAACTTTTTACTTAGCGAGTATTGCTTATATTTTAGGGATAATTTCAGAAACCTCCTGAAGTTTCTAACAGTTTCATTTGGCACCCCCAAATTTTAAAAAATCTCACTTGCGTCCCTTACTTTATGTTTTTGGTATCATTTATAACCCATTTTAAATTATAACATTACAAAATTCATTTGAGGGAAGTAAATGCAATCTCATTCCAAAATTACCATTTTGTTGTCTTACTTTTTATTGCCTAAATATATTAATAACAAAATAAATGAAAGTTTATATCAATTGGAAAAAATATAGTGCATTTTTATATAGCAAACATTAATATTTGAATTCTACAAGTTACAAAGATAATATGTTCTTTGTTGCAAAGTATTTGAGTTAACTTAAGAAGTTTTACAAATAATTTACATATTTTTGAATTTTCTACTTTTTGTCCAAATTGATGGTTTGAAGACTAAAAAGATATAACATACTAAAAATTATATATAAATTTGTTTGTATTGTTTTTAAATCAGTGCAAAAAGGTATCATCGTGGTTATAAATTATTATAAGTTATTTCTAAGATTATTATAAATTATTCATAATTTTGAGTAATTTAATATTTCTTGTCCAAACCAATGACATAAAAACTATTAAAGAGTTTTTTTAATATTGTTATCAAGTCCTAAATGTTCATTAAGAAACTACGTTTATTCATTTACAAAAATTAAAAAGATAAGGTTGGTGTATTATAGTAATTAAATAAGTTTTTTAACATTATATTTTGAAATGGGTTCCAAATGTTATAAAATTTTAAAATAAGGGAGGCAAGTGAGATTTTTAAAAGTTTGAAAGTGCCAGGTGAAACTGTCAGAAACCTCAGGGGAGATTTCTAAAATTATCCCTATATTTATTTTTTTTTGTCATTTAATTTGTTTGTGCATCAAATAGGGGCAATATAGGATATTCATTAGATTTTTTGTGCTTACATCATCATTTGTTAGAAAATATATTTTTTAGGGGAGGTTTCTGCAATTTTTGAAAACTTAAGGGAGGTGGCAGTAGTCGTTGCAAACCTTAGGGGAGGTTTCCGAAATTATCTCTCATTTCCAAGATTTTTTTCCTTATTTGGATACATCATAATGAGTGTTAAGAGTTTATTTGGAATGTCATTATTTCCAAGATTTTCCTTTGAATACATCACAAAAAGTGTAATCATTATTTGCAAGGTTTTCCTTATTTGAATACATCACCAATATGATTTTTAATATATTTTTTAATTCCATCAATAAAATTTTTATCTAATCTAAATATGTTTTTAAAGAAGTGAATCCGGAGCCCTAGCACAAAATCTAGATTCTTTTTTTAAATTTTTTTGGTTTTTATATTGTTAGGCCATTAGTGGTCTTTAACAACTAAAAGTGTAACAATTGTACTATGTCTAACCTAACGTTATTTATGTGATCTTAGTTTTCATTTAAAAATTTGACATTTCTTTTTCTTATTCCACGAAAGGGCAACATTTTTGCAACATTTTTGTAGTTGCAATTTGAGAAAAATTTTTAAGTGCTAAAATGGCACATATTGAATTACACATTGCTACTCATGGAAAATCAACTAGGTATAGATATTTGTAATGATATTTTTATATTGATATAATCCTTCGTTCTGTTTTGCCTATTAATATCTTAAAACTATGGTACTATGACAATAGTACTGTGGTAATATGTTACTATACCATATGTAATCCATGAACTATGGTCTCAAAGAAAAGTTAGATAAGTGCTATAGATAGTAAGAATTGGTTAGTCAATATATGTCGATTTGGCTTACAATATATACTTAAAATAAAATACTAGACGTATGTATTTGACGCTTCAAAATTTTTAACTATTCCAAAATTTTCACTTTCTCCACTACATGTAACCTTCTCTTATTTTATTATCATTCAGAAAACGGAGGAGATCTTAGCTTTACCATAGTTGTTTTCTTTTTATTTCTCCTCTGCTATGCTATTGGTTGTCACAATAAAAATTCTAAAACAAAGAAAGCAAGTGAATGATTTTTGGATTGTATAATCATGAAAATTACATGTGTAAGACAAAACTTAATTGGGTTTGAGTCCTTCTTCATTTAGGGAAAAAATTGTTGGTATGCATCTTAACCAATTATTGTTGCCCCCCCTCCCCCCCCCCCCTAATTTCTCAAAATATTTTTGATTCTCACTCATGTATTTTTGGATGTAGAATTTGTTTAGGAAAAATCAATTATTTGGTCCTTCTACTTTCTAATAAAATGTACCTAGACACTAAACTTTTATCTTAGTCAATTTAGTCCTAAATTTTGATTGCTTTAGCTAATTTACTAATTTTAGCTTAAATCTGTCCAAATAATCTTTTATAAAAGCAATAGACGGAAATTTTGCAAACTAGCCATGTCTCTCAACTTAAATTAACCATTTTTGCCATTTATTTAACAATTGGATCATTTTAAGTTGATGTCTAACATAAAGTGATCTTTTTATAATCAATGATTAACCTAAAGAAATTGATGACTTAGATCAATTGCAATAATATGTAAATAGCGCACAAAAAGTAATTGAGTAATTATGAAAATAAATAACATGTAGCTTTTTTTCTTTTAACATTGTAAAAGCCAAATGAGTATATATGCACAACTAATATGTGCACCTATTTAGATAACTAATTCAATTGTTTGATATATCAAGGATTCAGGAAAAACCAAACGTACACAAAGATGTACATAATAAACACCAAAAGTACAATCTTATTATGTGTGAGATATATGTTTACAATGCATATCATAGTATTCTTATTTTAAAAAAAAGTAATAATCCACATATGTATGTATTTAAGATCTAATTTAATCAAAATAACTGAAGCAAGCAAGCAATAATATTGGAGACTAATCAGCTAATTTGAAAATTTTTTAATTTCATTCTTCTTCTACTGCTCTTTGGTTATCCTTGTTCAAATTCACATATAGATAAGTACACACCAATTTTCCAATTTCAAAACATGTCGTGAAATTGGAGAATATTAAAGATTAAAAAAACTTATATGAACTAGTTATGATGTAAAAGACTTTATTTTAGGCATTGAACATCTTATATTCAATGAGTTGTCTCATACAAATCTTCTTTTAATTTTTTTTTTCTAGCTAGAGCCTCATATAACTAGGTTATGCTATAAGATGAACTTAATTGATAATCATTAGAGTTAGCGATGGACCTTCAATAGTAAGTACAATATGAGACGATGATTCCATTTACTTTGCTTGTTGTCCAATAAATTAGCTCATTGGAGGTTTTGTGTGATACAAAAATAATATTTGTCTGATAATACATGTGCAATCCCATAACTAAGTTATATTAAAAGAAACTTATAATTATGAATTTATTTATACGTTATTCCAAATTGTAATTGTTCAACTTTATTTAGAATACAATTGGACTTCATCTGATTTTACTGTGAATTGTGACATATTTTAATTTAGAAATCCTCCATAACTATGTTGGACTAATAAATTTTTGCTCAAATATTCTCAACACAATTAGGATTTCATTTGTGATTGCTCAACTTCATTTAGAATACAATAGGATTTCATGTGATTTTACTGAGAACTGTGACATATTTTAATTTTGAAATCCTCCCTAACTATGTTTAACCAATAAATTTTTTCTCAAATATTCTCAACACAAATATACTAATTGCATGGTATATCCAAATAATATTGGATAAACATTGTACTAAGTGCATGTAATTACATCTAAATAATATAGGGTAAACATTATGCATATCTTTAGCCTATTGAATTCTTCATGAACAAACGAATTTCATGTTGGATTCTTTTTAGCCTCTCAATGAACAACTCAAGTGCTACTAGTTGCATCATTTTCCAATACAGTCAAAATATGCATGCATCCATCAAAAGTGCCATATTCTAATTTTCATAAGTGTCACAAAATGTGTGTCATCTTTAAAAGGTCAAAACATTATTATACAGCTTTTTGCTATGTAAATCTTTTTTGTGAATGATATACGGCATAGCATTCACATTTTAAAAAATTTTTGAGGACTTAATTTAAAAGAATAAACAAAAACAACTATCAATATCAAAATAATGGTCTTAAAAAATAGATAAAAACATGAATATAGTAGTAACAAATTAGAAATCTAGAAAATTTTTGATGCCAAAGATGACCGACTCTCATACAACAACTTCTTCGGAGCCAGAGTTCAATTCTATATGGATAATCCTTTACAAAAACTAATGAAAATTTTTGTATCCAAATACAGGTCTTTACACTTTTGTAATGAAAAATTTCCGACCTTAGGCTATTATAAGGGGAGCATAAGCATGGTGATAGAGAGTATAACTAGAGTATTGACCCTCGTTTTTACAATACCAAAGAATCTCATAATGGTCTATTGTTTCATGCAAAATCTAATAAGAAATTTCCAAGATAGTGCAAATTTGAGCAAATGATGACTCTGACTAGTTTTAAACCAAATTCTACCTTATCTAGTTTAAGAAAGATTGTGCTATCAAACAAGTCCTCTCAGAATAATTATTCAAATGAGTTTGTACTAAATCCCAAGTCTAATCACATCTACAAAATTTTGTTAAATCAAGTTTCCAGTGAATAATGAATATAGAATCATAATCTTGAGTCTAGCACAAAAAGGTATGAAATAGCAACATAGACAACAAGCAAATCAGGAGTTTATAATGAAATAATATTATATTGTCATTTTTAGTTTTTTTTTTTTACTTCATTGGAGACTACAAGTCATACTAGGAGAAAATAAAAAAACAGAGGGCCTATAAGTCAAACTATAGACCACATGTTCCTCTAGTTAATATATCTACTAATTGAGATAGGTAACAGGTCATTATCTATAATTCAGTGTGAAAAAATCTTATCTAATCTCAAGTATCATGGCCCTATCATTGTCACCAAAAAAAAAAAAAAGAAGAAGAAGAAGAAGAAGAAAAAGAAACTTGTTCTGCCACGAAGTTGATCAATCTTGGTCCTTTAAACATCCTCAATAAGCTAACTAGAAAACCTTTAAATGTTAGGTTATCATCTACTTCTAACATATATGCTTCTTTTGCTAGTCACCCAAATCTTAAAAACACAGATACTACGACTCTTTACAAAGAGATCATGAATTCAATGAGTATAAACCTAACATATTTCTTGTTAACGCCATTCTACTACAATGGAAAAGACACATAGGTATTCAATTGTGCATCCATTACCTCTTCCATTAAGCCAAAGAGAAGCAAACCAAGATATCTACCTTGACAAATGCTGTAACGGCCTCAAAAATTTATTTTGATATTATTACAACTTAATATTTTTAAATAATGTTATTATTATTAGTAATTCGTTTAATTATTTTAAAATTATTTTTAAACGAATTTTTTCAAAAAATTTAGATGAAAATTCAATTTATTTATTTATTTATTTATTTATTTGTTTAATTTATTTCATTTTGAGAAAAACTTAATTTAGCTCTATATTAATTTTTCAGGTATATTTTCAACATTCCATTCATCTTATTTTAAAATTTGCTCTTTTTGTATCAATTATACAGAAAATGAGAAAAATACGTTTTTCGAGGTGGAAATTCGGGCAATGACTTAAGTAGTGCTGGAATGTAAGGATGATCACTGTAGGTTAGAAATGTTATCCAGTGACTAGAGGTGAGATTAAGTAGGGTTTTGGAACCTTAAGACCTAATTGGACAAATTTCCCGAAAATTAGGATTTTAACCTGTGATTGTTTATCCATTTGATGTCCTCCAAATCACCTTAATCTTTCCTCTTCCTTTCTCTCCCCTAACCGAGATAACCCCCATTAAACTTCTAGCTAAATTTGTCCTCCCATTCTCTCCAAATTAAGTTGCAAGACATGAAATTCAAATGGGGGACAATAACCCTTGAAATAAGGCTTTAAGTCTTATTAATGCTTTATGTTAAAACAATCCAAGTCTTCACTTCATCTCCTTCTATTTTCCGCCAACCATCCTCTTTCTTCTTCCCTTGTGAGAGCCGAGAGACAAGAGAGAGATGGAGAGCCAAGGGAAAGTTTCACCTTCTTCTTTATCAACTCAAAACTCCATAGCCAAAACCCAAGCTTCACTTCCACTTCATCCTTTCTTGCTACTCCAGTCGAGAGGAGAGAGAGGGAGAGAGAGCTGTGAACCGTGGGAGAAAATGAAAAGAGGGGCAAGGAAGCTTCTTCATCTAGCCTTCAACCCACTCCAAGAAGCTCAAGCAAGACAACCCAAGCCATCACCTCCATCACCTCCATTTTCTTGAGCAAACCGAGAGCTTGAAGGAGGGAGAGGAAGAAAACAAAAACGGTTGTTGGGTGGAGGCTGGCCGACTCAAACTTGGGCAGAGGAGAGGTGGTTGATTGCTGCCATTTTCAATTGGAGCAAGGAAACCAACCAAAGGAGCTCTAGGAAGCAAGAAACACATGGGAGGTTGACTAGGTTTGGACATTGGAACATTTCTTGGGAATTTTGAGCTAGGGTTTGATTGTTTGAAAGGTGAATTTTCAATGCACCTTTAATTTTCAAAATTTCAGATTTAATTAGGTTCTATATATATGATTTGTGGTATATTTATGGAATTATTGGGTATTTGTTGGATGATTCTAGCTTAGGAGTTTATTGCCCCTTTTGATGTGTTGGAATTTACCTTGAAGAAGTTGGATGATGTTGTTGAGTGGGCTCTTGGAATTCCCACAAAATGTATAAAATTGTTTGCTAGTGTTGTTAGATGATGAAATGTGTGTGTACATGTTGGAATTGGTGGTTGAAATTTGGAGGAAAAACCTCAATGGAAGAACCGAATTGGGGAGGAGGAAATGGGGCTAAAAATTTGCTGTTTTTCCTTTGATTTTTGTGGCTGCATTTTGTAAGTTTAAGGGCTGATTATAGTGCTTAAATGATGAGGTTCCAGTTGCTGATATTTCCCACAAAAGCCTTTTAAAAGTGATAGCAAGAATGATAGCTAAATTGGAACAAGGAAAGCTGGAAATTGAGCAAGCTTGCTGTCCGAATCTATGGGCCTGTTTTGTGCTAAATTTTGATAAAAGCCATCATCATTTGTGATCACCATTAGGTTTAGAAAGGGGTAAAACCATCTTAGGTTCAAAAATGGGGTCATTTGGTGGTGGTTTAGATGTGTTAAAAGTAATGAGAAGAAGGGGAATGAAACTTTTCAGGATTGAACCAATGTTGTCGAGCCCACTTTAGGCACATAGAAAACTGCCTTCCCATTCGAATTTTTGGTTGAATTTTGGTATGAACCTAGCCTATATATGGAAGTATTAGTGTGCCTAATTTGACAATTTTTGGAATTGAATTAGTCACTCAAACAATGTTTTGAAAACTGCCCTGTAACTTCGCATCCCAGAAATTTCAGAGTTTCGAACTGCCCTTGTTTGAACTGCTGTCATTTCATGCTCGGGTGTCGGAATTGAGTTCTGTCAGTGGCTGTTAAAACTCCTTATGTAGTACTATATTGTGTATGAATTTTAGAGATTAACTAATTTTCTGTAATTTTTGGCGAATTCTCAAAGTACCCTGGATGTCCAGCCTGATAAGCCCTGTCTCTTTACTGTAGCTGGCTGTTGAACGAAAATATGGGTTAATTTCGTCCAGAATTTTAATTGAATATCTTTTGCAAAGTTTTAGAGCTTTCAAAGAGGTTTCCAACGGTACCAAATGTGCAAAATTCTGACTTGTATAACTTGAGTTATGATTTTTCAAAGTTTTCATCTCGACTTAGGAAATTGTCGAACCTTCGACTTTTTGAACTAAATTTGGTCGGTGAATTAGGAGAACTCATTTTTGTTCTCTTTTAATTATTTTAGGGAAAAGTGCTGATTTTGCAACTGATCAAAACTTGGACTCCGACCCCTACTTTGTCGGTGAGTTTTCCAATGCATGTTTATTGCTTTAATTCTACCTAACTTAGTGCTTGAATGTGCCATGTGACTTGTCATGTGCTTTTGTTGAAACTTGAATCTAAACCACTCACTTAAAGGAGAGTATACTTTATTGCTCCCTTTTTGTAGAGTCGGAAATTTATTTGTTGCATGTATTGAACTTGGGAGATGGAAACGTGATATACAATTACTCTTGGCCGTGTGCCTCGAGTAAATTAATCTTGTTGAATTATGTGCGGGCCCTGGTGGGGAGTTACGTGGATGGAGTTGGCGTGAAGAGTCGTCTACTTGATTGAAAGTCACGGAGTGTCGACTACTATAACTACTGTGACATGTGGAAATTGGTTCCAGAGCCCCATATCCTGAATGTGTGTGAATTTGATTTGTTTACGTGTTTTATTTGTTTTCTTTTACTTTTCCCGCTTTAAGTGCATGTGCATGAATTTTGGAAACTCACGAGCTTTTTTAGCTCACCCGTTCGCTTTGTTTTCCTTAACAGTGACGAGAATCGAGGCGTAGCTAGGGCTAGTGTCTTGATCTTTGATTTTGTCTCAGTATGAAGAAATATTTTGTATATTTGTTTGGTGTTGAGTACATTAAGCTTATGGAAGTGTATGAGCTTTGGCTCGAGGGTTGTGAATATTTTAAATGGATGACTGTAATTTTAAGTTTCAATGCCCTTTTCAGTTTTAGTATTAATGTTGTGGTATTTGGTGAAATTGCACGTTTAAGTTAGTATCGATTTGAATGCTTGAGTCCTAGCGAGAGCTGGGCAGACAGCCCGCTAACCCCTCTGGTTAGCCTTAGGGGGGGTGGGGCTGTTACAAATGCCCCTTATAACCATCATATCATAAAGGCAATTTTTGATAAGAAAGTAAAGAGAGTTGGTAAATGTTGTAACTTTGAAATAGACTTGGAGATTCATTCCAAGTACCAAAAAGGTTGTGATAAAATGTTTATACCCAACAATAATAAGAAAACAAATGATTGATTATCAATCTTTTTGACAATCATTCTTATTCTAAGTTAAAATAGGCAAGAGTAAAGCTCCCAAGCTGTTCAAGAGTTTCACATACTAATTTAGTAAGAGAATTCTATTATTATTTTTCTGATGAAGACTTAGCTTATAGTCATATGATATGTTACTAAAATATACTTGCTTAGACTAAATAGTTAAAAGATGGATACAATTATTATACTAATGAAGTCACTTTTTACAAAGGTTTGTCCCTTTTTTGCACATTAGTAGGTTAGCTTAGGGCACTAATTAAGTGAGTTCCTAACTTTTAACTTTTTAATAATCTTCCAAAATTTTTTAATTTTTGCATGTCTATAAATAATAAGGATAACTTTGTTATACACTGTCAATGTATAATTTTTTTTTACACTCGTCTGTTTGGGTTATGCCACATAATACAAATTTAAATTTGAAATTCAAATCATGCATATATAGCATGCATCCAAAGTTGCTAGTGTAAAAAAATTACTACACCATCAGTGTATAAAAAGTTAATCCAAATAATAATAGTATATTTTTTTTTCGATAGTATATGTTCTAAAGAGTCTAGATGTACGACATACATGCAAAACTTAGAGTTAAAATTTAGACCAAAATAATATGGCATGCAGCCACATAAGCTAGTATACACACTATTAGTACCAAAAAAATTACAATTTAAATAATAAATATATAAACTATACTCAATTAATCTCATTAGATAGGTACGGCCATATTTGGTCTTAGTCTAATATCGTTCAAGCTCAATCTATAATTGATTGAAAACTAAAATGATGAAAATTATGACTTTGGTAATGTGTAATGAAGTGATTTTGAGTATGAGAAAATAAAGAAATTGTAATTGCCTTTCAAAGTTAATTTGTTTCATTGCTTTTGTTCTCATCTCTTTTACTTTTACCATCTCAATTTTTTAGACTTCTACTATCAAAATTTTTACATACTATGAGATTAATTGATTTTTCGTATTTGAGTAAACTAATTCCTATATTTAACACCACAACGTTATATGAGATCCTCAACAAATAAATCCATGGGCAGTATGTATTATCTATAAGAACGTCTCCTTTTTGTCTTTGATTGCAAAACTAAGTTCAAGATTTAAAATAATCAAATAAAAGAATTGCTTAATATAATTAGGGTTTGTCTCATTATGAAATATAGTGTATAGAACCTATGATAGATACAGAATTGGCAGAGGAAGCACTTAAAGAGTTAGAGAAAAATGAGCATTTAGACTACAAAGTGCTTCATCATCTTAACACTAAAGTACAATGGCATATGTTTAAAAAGACCATAAAATACAAAGGGAAGGTTCTTGAAGCCACAAAAGATCTCATTGTTTTGAAACTTATTAACTTAGAAAGTAGATTGACAATGCACGAAATATTTTTTGAGTCAACACTCTCCTAGTAAAGGAGGCGTTATAGGCAAAGGTAGACCAACCTAGAAATAAATAAGAGAATTCAAATTTTTTATATACAAATGAACTGATCAAAATTTTAGACGCAGATGGCATAGAAGCAAAGGTAATTTTAGATGTCATGGTAAAGATAATTATTTTACCAGCAATGTAATAATAATGATAAATAAAGAGCATCACAATTTCTAACAAAATAATTTTCATAGATGTAATAAAATAAAAGTTTAATACTATAATTATAGTGTAGTGGGACACTATCAATATGAATCTAATCTAACAGATTTGATAATAAAAGTGCAAATACAAATATTATAAACAATGAAGGCCGTTTTCTAGTTTTAGGAGTGAAGAAAATACAAAAGAATAATTAGTTTATTGATTTTGGTTATAGTAATCGCATGTGTGATGAAAAATAGATGTTTTATGATTCGGATAATTTTTTTAATTTTTTGTAATATTTGGAAATAATGAAAGGTGTATATTCTTAATAAGGGTAAAATCAAAATTATTTTATGAGATAGTTCCTCCAATTTATATCAAAATATGAAAAGGAGTATAGACTAGTGTTAAGAGCATACCTAATGTGTGTGCAATTGGGAGATGATTAAAATGAATTAAATTTGTATAAATTTTGTTTATTAAATGCAAAAAATTTTCCGTGAAAGAACTTTGCTTTATATGGTTATAGTAATTTGGTAACTACAACACTTAGGGTGGTTATGGCTTATGAATAATTATATTGGTAAAATGTGATTAGGTGATTAGGGTAAAAATTAATTTTTGCAAGAGTAAAGTTGAAAGTTCAAAAGATGACAAAAAATGTTTACACTAGCTGCCATTGCTAAGGCATTATACATTGTATAGATATAGACCAGTGTTTTTGGCACACTCTACGTGTGTGTTTATTCCAAAAATATACTATTAATTATTCTTTTTATTTTTACAATAGGTTTCTATATGTAGGATCATGTTAGAGTATCTATGATTTTCTTTTTTAGAAATATATTAATACTATTCATTTTTATTTAGGAAGTTTTTATGTTTAAAATCATGGTAGAGAAAAAAGACGATGTAAGTGTGGTTACAGATAAGAGTTAAATCATGGAAGAAAAAAAGAGGGAACTTAAATAGTTTGTTACAGGGTAATTTTGGTGTAACATTAGGTAACATAAATTGTTTACAACAAAAGAAAATCTTTCTCATCATATATCCCTACTATAATAAAGCAAGAGCAACGGGATTGGTTTGATGCAAATTTTGCTGTGATTTTTTGTTTTACTAATTTTTTGCCCCTTCATAATAAGATCAAATAATTTATAACTTCTACAATCACCATTAAAATAATAACTAATGGTGATTGCCGCCACATCTTTTGTAAACCCACAATTAATTTAAACGATAACAACTAACAATTGCTGAAACCATTTTCTACTCATCATAACACCCATAATAAACTACTCACTAAAGCTACCTACTAAAGTACTAATGAACTCAAAATAATTTCAATAAATATAATCAAACAATTTTACAAATATTTTTCCTATTAATTGCACACACAATAATGTATGCAAGTACAGTATAGATAGTGATCAAGGTATACCCAATGTGTGTGCAATTAATTAAAAAAATCTTTACTTGAACTAAAAAATGTAGAATCCCTATTTGACAACAAAATTTAGAAGTAGTAAGCTAAAATAAAGTTAATACAACAAAATACAATAAAAAGCAAACAAAAAATTATTTTAAGCAATTACCTGTGGTGATTGATTAATCAATATCTTAAGAAGGGCAAATTTTCTTATAAATGCCCTCTTACACTGAGATGGAATTCCATAATCAATTGTAGGATTAAAATGCTATGATAAGAGGGGAAAAAAGAAAAAAGTTCTCTTATGATGTGTGTGAAGAAGATGGAGAATAAATTTTTTACGTGGTTTCAATTTGTAGTTGAGTAGAATATTTTTATGAGATTGTAAATTGTAGTTTAGTAATTATGTGATATTAGTGGTTATGTTGTGGAAGTATTTCACTGATTGTGTGATGTTAGTGGTTGAGTTGGAGTGAGCTATTGGTGAGGATTTATTCAAAGGACAAACAAAGTGACTGATCATTTATACAAAAATAAAGGGAGGAATTTTAAGTTATATTTTGAACTTTCAATTTTTTCCTTAAAAAAATTGATTTTTACCTTCACCGCCTAATTGCATTTCCCAATATAACCTCCAATAACTTCCTTAAACATTGCAACTACCAAATTAACTATAACTGTAATAAAGAAAAATCTATACAATAATAAAGAGAGAGAGAGGTGGAGTTGGGGTAAATATTTTATATGAATTTTTGAACTTTATTTTGCTCTTAAAATAATTAATTTTACCCTCACCATGTAATCACATTTATTAATATAAACTTCCACAACTCCCTTAAATATTGTAACTATTAAATTAACTATAACTATATTAAAGGAAAAAATTACTAATAAATTGTAATTTTTTAATGAAGAATATATATATATAATTTAAAATTAATATATTCATAAAAATTAACTATAACTATTTATTGTTTTAGAGATAGTAAGCATAGATATCAGCGGTATACGAGCCCGGTTCGGTCTAGTAGTTAAAAGTTTGGGCAAGGGTCGGACTTGCTAACAATCGGCTCATTAAACCCAACAGACTGGTCGAATATTAACACCGCTTTTCCTCCCGTCGGCGTCAGTTAGTTTTTTTTATTACTATCTCCAACCGAAACCCACTGCCCAACTCCTCCTTCCGTTTCCCCAAGCCTCCTTCCTTCTCCAACAAGAAACCAAATCACCACCAAACGCCGCCAGCACCAGGTAAGTGAGCCTACCTTTTGTTTGTTTATTTGTTTCTTTTTTTTAATTAATTATAGTAATATTTGGATCCAGACATGCACGCAAAAACACACATATGAGTGAGATGCTCAGACAAGATTTATTGGTTCGAGTAGTGTTTTAGTTTTCCAATGTTCTGTTTGGACCAAAAAAGCTTGAGAAAATGTAAGCTAATTATGCAAACGTTAAAGGAAATATGGTGGGAATGGTAATTAGTAATTCCTTAATGGTTATCAAAAGTGATCAATTAAAAAATATAAAATTAGTTTGGGTAGTTAGTAAAACTTGTAAAGAAGCAAAGGAATTAGAAGATTTATGCTAGTTTAGTTTTAAATAAATGAAGATATGATGTATGCATCCAATCATGAATATCGGTATAGGATCAAATTGGAAAAATGGATGGAATGTACGGTAGTTTGTAATTTTGTATAGCTGAGTCCTTTTTTATATGTGCAGCTTCATTGGTATAGTAAGAAGGACTAGTTTGCTTTAGATTTTACAAGTCTTAAATTGTAATTTTATGGTGTTTCTTTGAGACTTGAGTGGTGGTAGATAGTTTAAAATTGATGCTAATTAATGCGTAGGCACCTTGGATTCTATTTGGAGCTTTAAGCAATGTTAGGTAGTAAAAAAAATTAATTTCATCAATTTATTAAAGGTTTAAGCATTTATTACAGTTGTTATAATGTTATTATGCTATGGATACATCATTTCAACAATTATACCTGAAGCAATTGGATTTATTGAGTAATTTCAACAGCAGACAACAGGAAGAGGATAACCTATTTCACTTTCAATTAACATCAGGATTCAGAAAAGAATAGAACAACCGCAAGTAATTAGGCTGTGGTCTCCTGTTGATAACAATTAAAAATTGCTAGATAATAACCTACAACATAGAAGGAGTTAGTCTGAACTAATTTATGCTGAGTTGTTGGATGACTAAAGTGTTCAACCCTAGCAAACTAACCTGGACTTGTTGGTAATTATCACGAACACAAATAAAAAATCGAAAAGCAGATGTTGGGGAAGGTAGCATTTAGCTGCCAGTGAGATGTTGACACTAGCAAATAGGGTGGCAGTAGTGGGGGAGATAATGAGAAAGAAAGGCCAACAGCGGTGAGGGTTTCAGGGGGATCCTCTCTCTGTTGATAGTTGAAGAATGAGAATTAATTGGAGAGATTATAGTGTTCTAAGGATTGGAGGAAATATGAGGAAATATCTGGCTTGGTGTGTGACGACCCCACCTCCCCTATGAATCTGAGGTTGGACCGCCACCCAACTCGGACTCACTCACTAAAATCGTATAAATACAAACATTCATTCTTAAAACCATAACTAAAATCTATCGAAATCACTAGTTCGACTTTCAAGAGTACAAGCCCCATAATTTTATCAAAATTACAGAAATAACAACCTCAAGTACAATACTTCATCAATTTCACAAACAGTTTCAATCTTATACAAAAATGAGGAAATCCTACAAAAGAACTAAGTTCCTCGAATTTCAAGCTCCACTTCAAAACCTGTTAAGGAAAACAAATCTTATGGGGTGAGCAAAGCTCAGTGAGGTCAAGAGAAACATGCACAGGTAAATCAAAGCAGTTAAATAAATTAATAAAACAGTAAAAGAACAAAACAGTTAATAAAACATTTAAATAGCACAATTTAAAGGATGCAATTGGTCAGCTCCACATTCCCGTAATTCTCTGCAATTATTTTCTTCACCAGCATCAATTCAAGTCACACGTTGACACTCCGTCAACCCCTCACTCTCTCAGTCCATATCCACCACTTTTATCCCTCTCTCGTCTACTTACACCCCCTTGACCGGGACCGAACTCCAACATTTAAGTAGTGAATGGCAACCCACTATGAATATGCCATAGTCGGTGGACTCATTCCAACCGACGTGATTTAAACAGTTTAATAACCCATGGTTCACCCATTCCTTACCCTAGCCCCTATTACCGGACAAGGTGAAGGGATTCCCAATGGGGTTTGGGCGTCCCCACAAATATAAGTAGAACAAGCAGTTCAAGCAGTTCAAATAGTCCAACAAGTAACAATTTAAACAGTTGAACTCATTTTGAGACAATTCAAAGAAGGTGAGCGTGATAAAATACACGCTCACCTAGGCACACAGGCATGTTTTTCAATTCATTTACATTACTTAACATGCACTTGAACACTCACTGAAGTTCAGTAAAACAAGTGAACGAGCAAGAAGGCTAAACCTCGGTAGTCGGGTCACCCTCGACAAAGTCTTGATCACCTGAGCCAAAATTCCACTATCAATAACTAGCCAAAATAACTAAAGTTTAAAACCTTAACTTCACTACTAAATTCACCAAGACCACACTGCCACTACTTCTTTTTCGGACCATATCTTAGGTTACACTTATCGAAATTAGGCAAGACCTATGGCTATGGAAACTAGGTTCGGAGTGCTACAATTCACTAGAAGGGCTTGCTCCAAGATTCATTTTGTAAAGTAGGCAAAAGTACGACACAAGAAGTCGTAAGGAACAAAAACAGGCAAATCAGTCTTGTAAAATAGCCATTTTTGTGGCTTCACTGGTATTGATAGAGAAAGAACTAACATGCAAGCCATATGCCGTTAGAAAGCTTGTGACTACCTCAGATTCTGACTCCCGAGCAAGGAATTACAGCCGTTAGAAACACAGGGGTTCACAATGACTGACAGGAAGATTTCCAGATTTGAGAAGCTAATTTTGAGACAACATTTGGGCATCGAAATGCCACTGGAAAATCACCAAATTTTGTACACTCAAACCCCATTATGTGAACTGAGTGTGAACCAAAATTGAGCGAAAAATTCACACAGGAAGGTAACTTTATAGATGGAACTAAGTTGCCAGATTTTTCCTTCTTTGATTTGCAAACATTTCGTTCAATTAAATCAGCCCCAAATCACTCAAATTTTTACACAAAAGCTCTAGCAGCATCCCTTTATCAAATGGAAGCAAAATGGTTGCATAAATTTGAATCAAAATGCTCCAAAAACAGGGCAACAATTCGGCAATTTGCATAGAGGTAAAGTTTTCCAGTTTTCACAGCATTCTTTGAAAAACCATAACTTGAGTTCTATAAGTCCAAAATTTATGAATCTTATACCGTTGGAAAATATACTCAGTGAACTAAAACTCTTGAAAAGACACTTGTACAAGATTCAAATCAAAAACTAATCAAATTTCAGTTTAAAACTACTGTTACAGTGAAAACAAGACATAACAGTCTTGATTTTCAGTCAACTTTGAAAATTTGCCAAAATTCATAGAAACTGAACTGGCCCTTGAAATTCATACCAGTTAAATAACTTCAAGTCTAGTTTCAAACTCAACAGATGAAACTTAATTTTGATACCTGAGTAAGAAAATATAGTCATTTGAACATGGGCCAAAAGCTGTCCTGACACAGCGTCTTTCCAGATTTGAGGAGCAGTTTTGAGACATCATTTGAGCAACAAAATGGTATTGGAAAAACACCAAATTTTGCAGGCATAAATCTCAGTATGTGAACTACATTTGAACCAAACTTTAGCCAAAAACTTGCATGGGAAGGTAGTGATCAAAGCAACCAAAAACAGGGCAGCAAAGTTCGACAAACTGGAAACTGTTTTTCCAGATATTGGCCTCTTCTTTTCATGCGATTTTACCACACCAAATGGAATGATTTTTGCAACTAAATTTACACACATATAAACCAACATTTCAGCTCTCAAAATAGCTAAGAAACTCATGAAAATTCGCAGCCAAAACAGGGCATAAAATTGGAAATGAAACTGGCAGCATAACCTTCCTTTCTTTCTAACTTTCTAACTTTCATGAATTCAACACAACTCACTCCATCACACATACATACTGTAAAGACGGGAATAGCTGCTCCGAGATGGTCCTCTGGCGAAAAGGATCAGGGACCTTTCCAATCCTGCAAATCACGGAAAAGAAAAAGTGGAGTCGGGGCTGGGTTCCCCGGGGTACACTCCGATGCCTAAGTCAGGACTTTTCTCGAAGCAGGAACTATTAGGAAGTAACGGACAACGAATGTTACCTTTTTTGTCAGTGTGGAGGGGTATTTATAGTAAGGATGTGGTAGCACGGGTTTCCCAGGATGAGGACACGTGAAGGGGTGGACGTCCTGAAAAGCCCAGATGGAGTGAGAGTATGATGGGACGTCTGACGAGACATCTAAGACAAGACATTTGTGATGTGATGGTCTCCCGAGGCTTATGTGCCGACCACTTTCTCGGGAAGTCAAGATGGTAGCAGGGGGCTGTAGAAGCGGATCTAAGACCACTTGAGTGGGACCGGTCCAGGTCCACGGACCCCTTCCAATTGCCCCCAAGCCTCGGGAGCATCTCATGCAGTGAAGGTTTCCCCGAGCTGGAGCTTTACAACACCGAATAGGTTTGAAAAGGAACTCTGGAAACATAAGTAGGAAAAAATAACGATTCATACATTGATCGCCGAGTACATCTAGAAGTATTCATACATAGAATCTTTTTAAGTTCGAAAAATGCCAAGTCCGAGGAAGCAGAGAACCATCTCGATACGCAAGGGTGCAGTATCCATGGGGGTGCGCCTCCACTACTCGGTAAGGTCCTTCCCAATTGGCAACCAACTTTCCCTGGCTGTGGGCTCGGCTAGCCGAGTTCTTTCTGAGGACCAAGTCTCCTGATCGGAATGTTATTTCCCGAACTTTTGTGTTGTAATAGCGGGCCAGGGCGTTTTTGTAGTTTGCCGAACGGATAGCTGCAACTTCCCTCCTTTCGTCTAGGAAATCTAGGTCAACTTGCCGAGCCTCCTCGTTATTAAGATCGGGGAACGATTGCAGTCGAGGGCTCGGAAGAAGGACCTCGGCGGGGACCACAGCCTCAGAACCATAAGTGAGGGGAAAAGGGGTCTCTTGGGTCGCTGTGCGAGGGGTGGTTCGGAAGGCCCAGAGCACACTTGGCAATTCTTCGGCCCAAGAAGTGTGGAGCTGGTCCAGACGGGTCTTCAAACCGTGAAGGATGGTCCGATTCAGGTTCTCGGCTTGGCCGTTAGCTTGCGGATGGGCCACCGAGGAGAAATGTTGAGCTATCCCAAGGGATTGACACCATCCCTTGAAGGGATTCTCGGCGAATTGCCGACCATTATCAGAAATGATCACCCGAGGAATCCCAAAGCCGGCATAATCTGCCTGTAAGAATTTCCCGACCTTTGCCCCACTGGGGCAACGGAGCCAAGGGCTCAGCTTCTACCCACTTGGAGAAATAATCGATGGCCACAATGAGCCATTGGAGTCCTCCGGGGGCCCAAGGAAAAGAGCCAAGGAGATCGGTCCCCCACTGCTCAAAAGGCCAAGGAGAGCTGATCGGGACGAGGTCAACACTAGGGAGATGTCGGTCGGGTCCATGGACCTGACATGCCTCACAGCTCTGTACTAGGGTGCGGGAGTCCTGTTGCATGGAGGGCCAATAATACCCCAGATGAAGAGCTTTCTTGGACATAGTTCGAGGGCCTACGTGAGACCCACAGAGTCCTTCATGGATCTCCCGCAAGATCTCCCGGCCACGTTCGGGAGTAATGCACTTAAGCCACCTGTGGGACCGGCCGATGAGCCCCTTGAGGAGGGCATATCGTATGCCGTAACCGGACGCTTGGGAGCCACATTCTTGTCGGAGGGTAGCTCTTCTCGTGAAAGGTACGCCTCATATGGGCTCATCCAACTGGCATGTTCGGATATAGGGAATACCTCTCTTTCATCCAGACTTGGTCGGTGGAGAATTTCAACTGTAACAGTTCCCGAACCGGGGGTATATGAGGTAGAGGCCAGTTTAGAGAGGGCATCGGCCCTTATTTTGATCATGAGATCCGTTGGATCTCGGAGATAAAGCCCTTCAGCAGAAGCATCACCTAGATATCTCTTCATGTTGTCCTCCCAGCCTCATTACTCTCCAGGCACTTGTTTCACCACAAGTTGGGAATCGCTGTACACCCTTAAACTCATCGCTCCAAACTTTGGACAGAGACAACCTGCGTGATCGTGTGGGCCTCATATTCGTTGTTGGACGCCAGGAAGTTGAACCTGAGGGCATAGTTGCACTCAATCGCCGGTGATCGAAGCCCCACTTCCTTCCGATTGGAGGACCCGTCCACATACAAATCCCAAGGAGCCGAGGTACTCTGCATCTAATGGATCCTCCTGTGTGTCAGAATGAAGTCGCCGTCTGCCCTTTTGATAGACTAATCGGAGGTCTATACTCGATTTCAAACTCCCCCGAGCTCAACGCCCATCTCGGGAGCCTTCATCGGGGTCATAACTTCATGCCAGAGGTTGATCGGTTAGAACGCAGATAGGTGTGAAAATAGCCTCACCTCCCAGCTCAAGATCAGCCTCTCCATACAGCAGTAAGTTTCCGGGCCCTGAGAGCTCGCCACATAATAAAGCATGTGTCTCAGACTCATCTTTGACCGTACGTAATCACCTCCAGTTGTGGCCGATATATAAAGAAGTCTCAAGGGGAGGCTGGTCGCCAGAGACAGTTGCTCTTTCAATTCTTCAAAGGCCCTCAGCAATCCTCTCAAGAGAACGGGCCTCTGAGAGCCTTAAAGAATGGAATACCCTGACCTGGACAAAAAATGATGTAGGGCAGCCAGCCGACCCGTCAACCTCTGGACGTCCCGAAGGGTCTTGGGAGGGGCCATGTCTCTGGGATGACTTGAACTTTATCCTGGATTAGCTTGAACCCGCCTCCCGAGATCATGAAACCCAAGAATTTTCCCCGAGGAGATCCCAAAGTACAGTTCAACCGCATTCTACTAGCTCGGAGGACGCCGAAGACCTCAGCTAGGTCCATTACCAAATGGTCCTGCTTCTTGCTTTTAACAAGCAGGTCGTCCAAGTAAGCCTCCATATTTTTCCCAATCTGCTGTTTTGGAAATTTTGTTGACGAGCCTTTGATAGGTTGCACCTGCATTCTTCAAGCCGAAAGGCATGGTAACGTAGCAGAACACCCCTTGGTCGGTCACGAAAGCAGTTTTTTGTTGATCCTCCTCGTCCATGCCGATCTGGTGGTAACCCTTGAATGCGTCCAGAAAGCAGAACACCTCATGGCCTGCCGTGGAATCCACCAAAGAGTCAATCCTCGGCAGGGGGTAGCAGTCTTTTGGGCATGCCTTGTTAAGGTCCGTGAAATCCACGCACATCCTCCATGCCCCCGTGTCCTTTTTGACCATAACGGGGTTTGCCAACCAGGTCGGATAGAAGACCTCCTTTATGATAATGAGCGAAGGTCTCTACTCCAGCCTCTGATGGCCTCCTGGCCCTGGGTCAGTGCCACTTTTCCATACGGGCGGACGGGGATCGACGCTTGTGGATAGCGAAATCGGTGGGAATACCAAGCATGTCGTCAGTCGACCAGGCGAAGAGATCCCGGTATTCTCGCAATACGGCTACGAGTTGTTCGAAAACCCAAGGATCCAACTGGCTGCCGACCCTTACAACACGCTCCAGGCGGGCTGGGTTGACAGACACATAGGTAATGACATCCCCAATTTCTAGACGGGGTTGCTCCCGTAAGGTTTCAGGGTCAAAAGGTTCGATAGCTAGCACAGGAGAGGTGATGGGGATCTCGAGGCCCATGCGTGGAGTGTGGCGATAACACCCGCAAGCGCGCCTACGTCACCTAGGATCTCTGCTATCCCGTGCGGAGTCTGAAACTTGAAACTCAGGTGGTACGGTGAGATAATCGCGCGGAGGGCATTAAGAGTAGGACGCCCGAGTATCATGTTGTATGTGGGCGACGCCTTCACCACGGCAAAATTGACCGGGATAGTACGGATTCGGGAGGAAGTGCCAATGGTGACGGGGAGGGTTATGATACCCTCCGGGTAGGTAACTTGCCCCCCGAACCCGACTAACGGTGTCCGAACGGGGGTAAGTTGGTCATCGGTGAGACCGAGCTGCTCAAATGTCCGATAATAGAGGATATCGATAGAGCTGCCTTGATCAATATAAACCTCTTTAACCAGGTAGTTTTTGGTAACCACATGGACTACTATGGCTTCATGGGTGTTAGAAGCCGAACGGATCCGAGGTCTGCAGATGGTCTCGAGAGGCTGGTACCAAGGTCCCGACCGCGAAGATGGCGATAGCTCCTCTTCCCGAGATCTCGGCTATCGCCATGGTGGTCCTGCTCCATAGTGTTAATCACGCCCGCCAGAGGTCCGGTTCCCGATCCAGGGTGATCGGGCGGTGGAGGAGGAGGACGCTCATCACGCGGGTGGCCTTCATCTCGGCGACGATCCTGGCGTTTGTCTCTCACGACGCATCATCCCTACCGCCGACCATCTTTGACGGGTTTACGGTAAGAAATCGCTGATCAATTCTTCAATTTCTTTTTCAGCTCATGATACCCTCCGGTCATGCCCGATGTCCTTGTGATAGGCACAGAAGAGATTAGAATTCCTCTTTTCCCGCTTGCCGACCATAGGCAGAGGTGGTCGGGCTATATTTTGCTGATCCATAACAGCCAAGATATACGCTCGCGCGGCGGTAAGAGGTGTGAAACTGTGTTCAGGAGGGGTAGGTCGGCCTTTGCTTATGCGGTCAAAGACGCTGGCCTAGTCTCCCCCCATGGTAAAGTTACGAATTTGATTTTACTGGCCGATCTCCGAGAGGGCTCCCTCTCTTGAGGCTGGTCGAAGTTCGCCTCAGATAACCTATCCTGTCTCAAGGCCATAACTCATTCAACGTTGAAGGGTAGTCCCTGTGCAGGTCCTTGTTGAAATCCCCTAGCTGAAGTCCGTGGATAAAGGTCGCTGGGTGACCGCTTTCCTCGTGGTCGTGGATTTGACATTCTTCGAGAACGGTCATGTAAAATCAAAGTCTCTTCCGTCACTGGACATTCATAAGATAAGCCGAAGTCTTGGTAATCGGCCGAGAAGATACGAATCGATGCACGAAGAGATCTACCAGCTGTTCCAGGGAAGAGACACTATTAGGCCCTAGTTTCCAGAACCATTTTCGGGCATTCCCTTGTAGGAAATGCGGGAATGCTCGGCACATGATGGATTCCGAGACCCCGTATAGACGAAATGCCGAGAGAAAGGCATGCTCTTAACCATGTGGTCGTAGGTTCGATTCCCATAGACGGCGCCAATTGTAAAGACGGGAATAGCTGCTCCGAGATGGTCCTCTGGTGAAAAGTGATCGGGGGACCTTCCAACTCGCAGAAATCACTGAAAAGAAAAGTGGAGTCGGGGTCGGTTCCTCGGTACACCCATGCCAAAGTCGACTTTTCTCGAAGCAAGAACTATTAGGAAGTAACGGACAACGAATGTTACCTTTTTTGTCAGTGTGGAGGGTATTTATAGTAAGGATGTGGTAGCACGGGTTTCCCAGGATGAGGACACATGGAGGGATGGACGTCCTGAAAGGCCCAGATGGAGTGAGAGTATGATGGGACGTCTGACGAGACATCTAAGACAAGACATTTGTGATGTGATGGTCTCCCGAGACTTATGTGCCGACCACTTTCTCGGGAAGTCAAGATGGTAGCAGGGGGCTGTAGAAGCGGATCGAAGACCCGACTTGAGTGGACCTCGGGTCCGAGGTCCACTCGGATCTGTCCTCTCCACATACATCATAGCATCTCATCAACATCAAAATAGCCACACATCCAAGTCTTGTGGAATCCAAGAGCCCCAAAGAACCCAAATTCAACAAGAATAAGAGCAAGGAACTACAAAGCTTTAAGCTACATAAAATGGAAACAAGGAAACAAGGGTTTTGTTGAAATCAAAATACCTCTAATGGCTCAAGAAGAAACCCTTGTTTGTGATGTGTCTTAGCCCCCAAACAACCCCTCTTCAAGCTCCTGAAGCTGCCCCGTAGGGCAAGATAATCTTCAAATTTCAAGTGAAGAAATGGAAGTTTTCTCAAGCTTTTCTTGGCCAATTTTCTTGCTAAAATTGAAGTTGAAATTTGAGAGAAAGATGGAGGAGGAAGGTTGGCTGATATGAGATGGAAGAGAGAGGGATTTTGTGTGTTTTGGTAAAGTGGAAAAAATGAAATGAAGAGATGACACAAAGCCTTGCTTTATGGTGCCCAAAAGTCAACTTTAATTTGTGGCCCAAAATGTTCCAATTGGAGTTTAATCCTAATCACTCACTTCTAATCCCTCAATTAGCTTTTCTTAATCTACTAATGATCATTCTTATTCTTCAAACTTACGTCACTCTCAGTCCAATTATTTGTCTCGAAAAACGTGCCTTTTCTCGTTTTTCACAATTGAGCAATAGAAAAATTAAATTGAAGGTTTAACAAGGTTTTTAAAATAAAATGAAGTAATGTATGGTGTAATTGCAATTAAAATGATTTAAATCAATTATTTAGAAAAATAAATAATTAAATAATTAGGTCAGATGAAAATAAATTTTCGGGTCCTCACATGGTGAGAATCTGGTAAGGAATTTTATTGAAATTACTGCTTATTCACATTTGTTTGGAAGGCCATTTTTTACGATACAGCTAAAAGATACCTTTTTGGTATTCTGATAATGGGCCCAAATTTGACAAACAATTAAAATTTAACCAAAGAAAACATAATTTTAGGTAGCAGCTTTAGTTTCTGTTTGCAAAATTGTACTATTTTGCAGAGCATCATTAAAAGAGATAATTTCAGAAACCTCCCGTGAGTTTTCTGACAGTTTCACCTGGCACTCTCAAACTTTTAAAAATCTCATTTGCCTCCCTTACTTTATGTTTTGGGTATCATAAATAACCCATTTTAAAATATAATATTAAAAAATTCATTTTGGAAAAGTAAATGCAATCTCATTCCAAAATTACCCTTTGTTGTCTTACTTTTTATTGTCTAAATATATTAATAACAAAATAAATAAAAGTTCATGTCGATTGGAAAAAATATAATGCTTTTTTATATAGCAAACGTTAATATTTGAATTTTGCAAGTGAAATCTATTTCAAAATATAATGTTAAAAAACTTATTTTGGGTAAGAGAATATAGTTCTATTCCAAGTTTGCCTTTTCTTATGATTTCTTAATTACTATAATACACCAAACGTAACTTTTTA
This sequence comes from Gardenia jasminoides, assembly GCA_013103745.1. Lineage (NCBI taxonomy): Eukaryota > Viridiplantae > Streptophyta > Magnoliopsida > Gentianales > Rubiaceae > Gardenia > Gardenia jasminoides. Next base: position 31,413,777 of record CM023096.1, read on the forward strand.
ATTTTTGTAAATGGATGGACGTAGTTTTTTAATGAATATTTAGGATTTGGTAACAATATTAAAAAAACTGTTTAATAGTTTTTATGTCATTGGTTTGGACAAGAAATGTTAAATTACTCAAAATTATGAATAATTTATAATACTCTTAGAAATAACTTATAATAATTTATAAACATGATGATACCTTTTTGCACTGATTTAAAAACAATACAAACAAATTTATATATAATTTTTGGCATGTTATATCTTTTTAGTCTTCAAACCATCAATTTGGACAAAAAGTAGAAAATTAAAAAATATGTAAATAATTTGTAAAACTTCTTAAATTAACTCAAAACACTTTGTAACAAAGAACATATAATCTTTGTAACTTGCAGAATTCAAATATTAACGTCTGCTATATAAAATTGTGAGGGTCTCAAAATTCAGATTTTATTTTTAAAACTGCAAAATATTATTTATAATGTGTTTATTCATTGAAATATGAGTAAATTTATGTTTAAAGTGAATATTTTCTAATTTAGAGAATTTTACACGAATTATTTGCCGATGTGTGGTTTCGGCCAGTTTAAGAATTAAATTTTGTTCCGAAGTATGAATAGTGACTTGGAATTGATTTCGAGCATATGTAGTAGCGATATTATGGAGATATTATTAAGATTGGATAGTGTTGGAACGAAGTAAAACAAAGTTAGATCTGTCACAGATCTAACATAAAAGTGACCAAAAAAGTCACTCTTTCCTTAAATCGGAATGTGCACCTTTGTCCCCTTAAGGTTTGACTTTGGCCCTTGAAGCTCCCCTATCAGCTGCAAACTTGGAGTAGAGAGAGAGAGGGAGGCCGAGAAGTGAGGAGCAAGAGAGAGAGAGAAAGTTTTTGTTCATCCACCTTCTTCCTTCCTTTCTTGAATCTTCAAGCCACCATTGATGACCTTCATCCTCTTCATCCTTGCAGCCTTGAGAGAGGGAGGAGAGAGAGGGGTGGTCTGAAACTTGAGGGAGAAAAGAGAGGAAGATCATTACTTAATCTTCCATTTTCTTCTTCATCTAGCATATTGAAGTTGTGAGACTTTGTTGGAGGATTTTTAGCTTGTTCATCTTCATCCTTGGCTGCCTTGTGAGAGTGAGAGGGCGAGAGGGGAGATTTGAACTAGAGAAGAGAGGAAAAGAAGAGAAAGAAAGCTTAAGAGTGTGTCTTGTTTTTGTTCTTGAAGTTTTGTGGGAAATCACCAACAAAGCTAGAGGATCAAGGGCAAAGGTAGAAGCTTTTGGAATTTACTAAGCTTGGAAGCATTCTTTGGAAGAGGAACTCACAAGATCTTCTTTGATCTTATTGGAACTTGATAGATCTGAAGGTATGAGTTTCAAAACTCCTAGAGGTAGCTTTATTAGTGTTAAATATCATAGATCTATGGTTTACATCGGTAAAATGATCATATTTGAAATGATGAAGTTGGGCTCTTGAAATCCCAACCTAGGTAGCGGACTTGAGGTGGATTTTAGGTAGCGGACTTGAGGACCTGATTGTGGATATGTTTGCATTTCATGAAATAAGTTCATGTTGTGGCTAGAAAATAGATTTGGTAGTTGAAAATTTTGAAGGAAAAATATGTGAGATGGCCGAACCTATGCTTGGCATTTTGATGTTTGATTTTGAAATTTTATGATATTTCTTGAAGAGATTTCGCTTAAGTATATAGGTAATATGTTCATTTGCGAGTATGTGTTTAAGTAAAATAAAAACATGGATTTTTAAATGATGCGAAATAAAGCTTTTCATGAACTTTTGGATAAAAGTGTTGATTCGATAGATCCAGGGTTTTGAAATATTTTAACTAATTTCTATGAAATTTTGTGCATTAAGACTTAGTGAAAATTGTTTTAAACATATGTTAGACCCTTGATCTAAGAGTTTAGTTGGCGAGTTTAAATTTGAACGGGTGATTTTTGAGGTGAAAAACCTCACTTAATTCTCGTATTCAAAAGAAGTTGGAATTGGTGATTTGGGAGATATCAATGGAGCATTATATGCTAAATGATGCAGTGATCTTAAAAGAATTCATTCATGTCATTTTTATCATTTGAAATGGATACCTTTTCCTAAGAGAATTTTGAGAAAAACCTTGATTAAGTCAAGGAACAAGTGTACTTTGATTTGATTATCGATTAGAGTAGTTAAACTTATCCATTTTCGTTATTCATTTTAGGGAGTGTGGAAGGTTTTGAAACCAAGCAAATTTTGGAATTCGAATCTCGCTATTTTGGTGAGTTTCCATGCATGTTATGTGCTTATGTGAATTTAATTCGAATTATGTGAAGTTAAGTGATTTGATGTGAAAATACGATTCTTTTTATCCATCAAATGGAGTGGTGTGTACTTTATCGACTTTACTATATTTTGAGTGGAAAACTTTAAGATTACTATGTGTGATTTAAAAGTGTTGATATGAATTGTGTGTGCATGAAAAGTTTAGAATTCTAAGACCATCGCAAGTCGTTTGACTCGTCAGAGGCTAGGCCTAGGCCGAGGAGAATGGTACTAGCCATAGGGAATACTATGTGATGTGATGTGTGCTCTGGACTTGACGAAAGGGTTTGTCCATTATGGAGAGCAAAACACAAATTATGTGAACATCTATGTGAAATCTATGTGACAAACTATGTGGAGGTGGCCCCAGGGTTTATGGAAAAGGAGAAGTGGAGTTCTACATGGTCTATATGAAAGTTGACGGAGTGTCAACTACAACGATCGCGGTCAAGCTTCGTGGACTTTGGCTCCTGAGAGCCCCCGTATCCTACCTTTGTGATGTTAAATGCTTTCCTTGTTTGTTATTTTCAAATATGTGTTTAAATTGAATTATCATATGTGTTATTTGCGTTGCATGCCCTTTTGGAAACTCACTGAGCTTTTAGCTCACCCTTTCCAATTTGTTTTCCTTAACAAGGACTAAGAACTTAAGTGAAGGAATCCACCATTAGGGTCTACTTTTGTATTTGGCATGATAAACTTGAGTTATGGATCTGTGGGTGTTGCATTATGAGGATTTGGATGTACGATTAAGTATTTTATGAAATTTGGGATTGTAAGTTTGTTTCAACGAATTTGTGAGACATCATTTAGTTTGATTGGAGATTGGTATTTTATTTTGATATATTAGTGGTTGTATGTGAGTGAATCCTGGTGAGAATTAGGCTGGCGGACCACCGACCCCTTTTTGGGATCACCCTAAGGGGGAGGTGGGGTTGTCACAAAAACGTACTATATTTTTTTTTAATGGACATGAACTTTCATTTATTTTGTTATTAATATATTTAGACGATAAAAAGTAAGACAACAAAGGGTAATTTTGGAATGAGATTGCATTTACTTTCCCAAAATGAATTTTTTAATATTATATTTTAAAATGGGTTATAAATGATACCAAAAACATAAAGTAAGGGAGGCAGGTGAGATTTTTAAAAGTTTGAGAGTACCAGGTGAAATTGTCAGAAACCTCAGGGGAGGTTTTTGAAATTATCCCTAAATAAAAGGACACAAAACACAAACAATTCCAGATGGGCCCTTTGCGTATGTTGGTGTTTATGGTGTAACTTGAATACTCCTCAGGGTTCTGCCCTTCCTCTTATTTGGTTTCCTCCGCACCGGCCCACTCTATTTTAGCTCCTAGTAGTCTCTCCTTGTATCTCATGAAGAAAGGAGCAAAATCCCTAATCTGACTCTGAAAAGCCCTGGGGTTGAAAGAGCCAGCAAGTACACCTATCCATCTTTTATTTATGGCGAACAGCAGCAGCACAAAATCAACAAAACCACAAAAGCCAAGCTCGCTGGCTGTTTACTTGTACATTCCAAACATAATTGGTTACATAAGAATCCTGCTGAATTGTGTGGGCTTCGCAATTTGCTTCCAGGAGAAAATCCTCTTCTCCCTGCTTTACCTTGTCAGCTTTGTTTGTGATGCCATAGATGGTTGGTGTGCCCGCAAATTCAATCAAGTTTCGACCTTTGGGGCTGTCCTTGATATGGTCACTGACAGAATCAGCACTGCCTGTCTCCTCCTAATCCTCTCCCAAGTCTACAGGCCTGGCTTGATCTTCATCTCCTTGCTGGCACTTGACATTGGGAGCCATTGGCTCCAAATGTACAGTACTTTCTTGCTTGGGAAGAGCAGCCACAAAGATGTCAAGGACAGCAATAACTGGCTGTTCAGGGCTTACTACAGAAACCGGATGTTCATGGGTTATTGCTGTGCTTCTTGTGAGGTTCTTTACATCATGCTTTTTCTTCTTGCCAAGAATCAGATCGAGAGTTTGCCACTTGTTTTGGGGAATGCTGTACAACAGAGTTGGGTTAAAGCAGGGATTTTGGGGTTGGCTGGATTTGGATGGGGAATCAAGCAATTAGTGAACGTGATCCAGATTAAGACCGCTGCTGATGTTTGTGTGATCTATGACATCAACAAGAAGCAGTAGCCAGACGTGGTATCAGTACTAGTTACTAGTACTGGTTGTGTTTTGTAGTGATGATAGATTTGACCAAATGGTTTTTGTTTTTCTTCTTCCTTTGTATTTTCACGTTTTCCATGGCTTCAAAGTATCGGAAAACATGATTTGTGCAGCTTCTTTAATTGTGAATGGGGTAATTGTTTTTAATTTGGCTGCACTTGCTCTTGTTATTGATCTAAGAGGGGGAAAAAGTATCTTCCTTTCAAATTGGTTTCGGCTTATTTTCTGTATCACTTCCACAACCAGATTTAACCTGGAGGAGGCACCAGTGACAAAAGTGAAGTTTCTTTATAGTCCCTGAATGTGATTGCTTTTGCAAGTCCTGTGAATTGCCTTAGTATGATAATTTTCTCAGTTACATGAGTTTCTTCTTGTTTTCCACTGCATGCTGTGTAACATTAACTCTCCTTTGGCCAAACACGGGTGCGGAAAAGGTACGTTTTTAACACTTTTTAGTCCCCTCTGGCAATAGTCTTCTTGATGGTTTATGCTGGACCATTTTTTGTTAATCTCAGATTGATTACTACTCTCAGTAGTATGCCACGACCTGATTTCGAATACCTTCTAAAATGTTGGTTTCATGGTAATTGGGATTGTAATGGGCCTCAACCTTAGCCGCTGCATGAGATTTTTACATTATTGTCGTACAATCGTGTGGTCCTCTAACTTTTCTCAAGGAACATATGGTTTATACTTTCGGAGAAGCAGAAAAGCTTGTACTTTCTCTAACAAAATAATTGTAAAAGTTGACATTTTCTGAGACTTTTTGTTGTAGTTAATTGATAAGGATTTTTTTTTTAAAAAAAAACAATTGTTTGATATGGTAATAATTCTAGTGGGCGCCTGATATCAAGTATTTTCCTGAATAAGGCATTCAGAACATTGATTCTGCATAAAGCAATGCTTACTGATATGCAGTCAATTCTCCCATTGGTAGCCAATAGAAGAATCTGTTCCATTATGCCATTTTTTTTTGTTTCTAGGAAACTCTAAATTGTGAAACATAAAATGGATATATCCCTTAACCTTATCAGTAGCCAGCTAATAATTCTTGATTATCATTAATCCATCTCTAATCTTTCCCACTTTCCTACTTTAGATTAAACCTTCATTTGAAGTAGTTGCAGCTTATCCTGCTGCTTTTTGTTCAATGACAAAATGGTATATGCATGGATACAGGAATTTATAAGTGTAGGTTCATGATTGTGTACCTGAAACTGATGTTCATGAAATCATAATGGAGTGCATCTTGTTTCTCGTTGATATGGGCTCACCAATTTTTTTGTGCTAACATTTTTTCAGATTATAACTATGTGAAATAGTATTTTGCTTGATTTATATCCCGTGTTAATCATGATTAACTGGTTTAGGTGGCAGAAACTCATAGATGCTAAGAGTGCAAAATATGTTTTAGATGTCTTTTTGTTCATCAAAAAGTTGTTTGAGATTGATAACATATGCTTGTTTTAATTTGTTGGAAAGTTTCTTGGTTGATCACAAACCTCTTTTGCATCCCACTTCATGCACTGAGCAATATCTGAATTGTGGACTAGAGCTTAGCATAAGATTGACGTATTCAGTGGTTTAAAGCTGCTTCCTCCTCTTCCTAGTAAAGTTGAGTAATTGTTCTGATCCTGATGGTGTTGTCAGTCGTGCACGCTCCTATTAAAAGGCTAGGCAATATGCTAAAGGACAAAGAGAGATACTTTGTGAAAGCAATCGGAAAGTGGAGGGTCTTCTGTCCAACTTAGTGTTGCTGGAGAATTGAGTTCTTGTGGATAATAAGTAAAAAGAAGGCTGTGACAAGAGGGTGTTGGTTAAAATTGAAGACTGGTTGAAGCTTAGGTGGCAGATTCCAGTTGGTGTTGGAGTTGGAGTTAGGAGGGCATCCAGAGCATTGTTTCCGTCCTTCTGAATGGCAGTGGCTTCTCCAGTGCAACAGAAGATATGGTAGTGAATGATATTTTTACTGCTTAGGCAAAATATCTAACACTATATAGGTATCTGGAAGCTTTTCTTTTCCGGGGCAATTGACACCTCATCGAAAAGGCTGTCTTTGAGACACACTGGAGATAAGAATTCTCCCAACTCCATTTCCGATCAAGATATGATAAAAATTTGCTTGCCACTCCAATTTAGGCACTGCTGGCTTGGGAAGACAGCCCTGGCCCCGAGAATAAGATTCGACCTTGGCACAAGAAAATTTTTTTATTTCTATTCTGAAACTTACAAGGGAAGTCATGTTGAGGTGCTACAAACTAACTATAGATGAGATGAGGATGCAGATTGTGAAGGTCCAGAGCTCAGTGAGATGCTCTGTAGTTACAAGCATGCATGAGATTTAGTATTGGGGTGGGTGAGGCTGACAATCTGTTCTGATAGAGAAGAAATTGGACAGGATCCATTTTGAAGAACATGATTTGCAGATTTGTCTTGTTTTCTCTCTTAAAGTAATTATGCAGCCATATTAAACTAAGCTTGATTTTAGTGTAATTTATCTGCTTGTGTTCTACATCCATAAAAGCACGCCTCAATATGAACTAATTTTTGTAATCCCAAACTTATGAATACATGCAGATTTGTTTTGTAAAATCTGAGTTCTGTGTGTCTTGAATCTGAGTATTGAGGTTACAAACATGAATGGTGGTTGGCCTGCTTTGCATGACTTGATATGTGAGTTATCTGTGAACTGATGAAAACAGGAATATTTGGGAAGAGAGTTTAATTTATTCTTAAATTTATGTGAGATTTGGTTCATTGGATCTTTATCTTGCTCAGAGCTTATAGACTTAGTTCAGGTTTACTAATTTGCAGATTATTCATTCATTTACTTTGCCTTGAATCAACTAGTGAAGGGATAAGGTATTTGCTTGGGGTGATATTATGTTGTCAAACTTTAGTTGTAGTCTTGTTACTTCTTCTGTATTCTTGTAATGGTTACTCGTGGACACCTGGTTTTATATTTCAATTGTTCATGAACCTGTAAAAAGTTAAGTTTTTACATTAAACACAAAAGCAAGACTGGTTCTCGTGATGAAAGGCCAAATGGGTGCCTCTACCTCTGTAAGAACCTTTATCTCAAAAGAGATTGGTGAAAGCTAAAGAAGTTGTTCTTTATTGTTTATGATTCATTCTGTGAAAGAGTAGTTATGTGATTTTTTTGGAACATGGGAATTAGGTCTTTCTTGGTCCAAGCTTGAGTAATGCTAGTTATTATAGGTTTTATGTCTGATTTCTTTTTTCTTGTTACCACTTAAACAGTTACATAGCTACACTGGATGCGAGTATACATGGTACAAGTATGTCGAAGCATTTGTGAAACAATTAATGGGCTCGAAAGGTATATTCACCTCCAAGCATACATTACATGAGGGTAAGACATTCTTCGTGCCATGTAAACAGCGTAGGCAGCGATGACAAATATACCAGTGACTTTAAAGCCTTGCTTTTGCTATTTGTTCCTTTTCCTGAAGATTCACACATAGAATTTGAAAAGTCATGCCAGCCATGAAAAGCTGAGAGCATCGTACGATGTGAAACAGAAGCAACAGAGAAGACAATGTTGGACATAGCAGAGCGGTATTTGGATGAAATGCCAGTCAGTGGCATGTTTGAGGTTTAAATGAAGTGGACTTGCTGACCATCGGACGATTAAGAATTTATTGTTTGCTTTTTGTGAGTTGGGATTCCTATCGTCATAAAGAAAAAGAGGAACAAGTTTGTGGAGTTATATAGCTGAATTGAAAAGGCAGCTTAGTAAGTTAATTGGCAACATGTACAGTTTTGGCTTTCTTGTAAACAAGAAATTTAAGATAGATGGATCAGCGTCTGGCCTGGTAAGGGTGATTTGCTGGGCCTCTTCTCTTCCTAAAATCACACTAGAAATTGGGAAAAAGTTGTGGAGCTTATGGATATGAATGATTTCAAGTTGTACCAGTTGCTTTGGGGCTTACAGCTAGATTCTGTTGACTTTCAACAGAGCAAGTTTGTGGAGAAAGAGGATACCCGTCATCTCTGAGGTACCTGAAATTCAAAGACTGTTACACATAGAGAAGCTACGTTATCTCTAGGTGAGATTTCTAACTTGCATGCCCTGGATTGTCGTGGCCAAAGCTAGTACGGTTAGCACATGAAATGTCATTTGGAAGTTGAAGATTTTGAATCGTCTTATTTTCCCTTAAAGTTTGATGTCCATGAGGATGATTAGCTGTGGTTAGATGGATTGACAAATTTGCAGTCACTTGAAGACTTCAGTACGAGTTTATGCAATGTTATAGAACCCTTTTTGCTGATTAATCCGGAACCTGGCAGTAATTAATGGTGTTGATGTTGAGGACTTAGAAAGGATCATTAACTTCAATGCTACAACCACAATTTACTTGCACCAAACATCCCTTCGTATATTAAAAATTAGGGATAATTTCAGAAACCTCCCCTAAGATTTTTGACTATTTCACCACCTCCACTGTAGGTTTCAAAATTACATTGACCTCCCATTGGCAGAGATCTGGCCCAGCTCCTTACCTCACATGGGGCGAAATTACTGCTATACCTATGAGGAAATGAAGTATTAGAAGGCTAATGCATAATAAATTAGTTCTTAAGGTACAATTAAGTTGTGTGGACTTTATTAATGACTAAAATTACGATTAGAATTTGTATTTTGTACAATAAAAATACTTCGTCTAGATTTTTTTCACTCTCTAAGATTTTCATTGTTGCCTTCCTATTACATCTGCGATACTTGTTTTTGGTGCTGCATGATGTGGGGAAATTCCATGATTCCCTTTTGTAGCTCGAAAAGGCCATAGATTTTGCAATTTTATTTCAATGTTAGCTTGCAAAAATGGCTGGAACACATCACTTTTTCCAACTATAAATGTTGATGCTCAAACACAAAATGTGTTCCTCCTTGAGGATTGTTCATACCTTGATATAATATTACAAAGATGTGTAAATATAACCGTTGCAATTCCAATAGCCGTTGCTGCACTTAAATGTTAACAACTTTTTCTCATTTTAGAAACCTTCCCTCACTTTTACTAATTTATTTCATGGTTTTTATTAGTTTTTCGTTGGTTTACTAATACACATTATATAGCTCTAAAAGGATATTTGTGGGAATAAATTTTTATCCCTCTTCTTAAAATACTTTTTTAAGTGTTCTTTTTTTATTTGGGTTGATTGTGCAACCAAACACTTAACCTCAAGGGAGGTGAGTGTAATTTTCAAACCTATAGGGAGGTTAGTGAAATAGTCAGAAACTTCAAGAGAGGTTTCTAAATTATCCCTAAAAATTAGCCACTTAGGGAAAGGCATTGGTGAATGAAACAACTGCTTGGTTGTCATACTCATCATGTGATGTGTGGTATGCAGGTGTACTACCATAGTATCACAGACGAGCTCTCCCAACGATATTAAGGTAATTCTCCGATCATTCGAACTAGTTTGGAATCTGGTGCCTAGTGCCTTCATTAGCGACCTTCCCCCAGGCCCCGGGGTTTAGAGGCGGTCATTAGAGAGGCTTCCTAATCTTAAGGTTCCTCGTCTTGTGCTATCAAGCCTTCCTGGTTTGTTTAGCATGGGGTGAATTTGTCAATTCAAGATATATGACACTTACAAAGTTGCTAAAATTTGAAACCTTAACTCTAGAAAGGAGGAGGAAGGGCAAACTTTTGAGCTAATTGAAGAGTACAACAGCCTCAAATGGTTTCCTACTCTAGGAGAATAAATCCTCTCCGACCAGCAAAGAATTTGTTGCCCTTGGGTTGCGGTTGTTTACCGAGCTCCTATTTTAGGTGGACAAGTTTCTCAACAACTGTCATAGACTATTTTAGTGGACAATTTGAGACTAAAATCTCTCTAGTTGAATCTTGTGTAGTATAGACTGAAAATTAGAGAAATATTGAAAATGTGGTAGGTCTCACTTACGAATCGATCTGTACCTCCTACAGCTAATATACAATTTCCGTATATACACTTCTTGATTTAGTGCATGCATATATTTACTATTTTAGTATATACACTATCTAGCAATTGCTAAGGCACAGGATCCCATTTCAGACCTGTAGTGTATTTACTTTCAGCTTGTGTAGCAAAATATGCAATTGTTAAAATGACTCCACAATTAGACCCATTGACTCCTAAGGTCAGACTTTCTTACAGAAGAGGTGAGCTAAGTATCATAAAATTCAAACTCCAAACTACTGTGCATAGATTTGCTCCAGAAGGCAAGGAATTGCCTCAAGAAAGAAGGCCAGGCCTCGGTTGCAAGCCAGCTCAGTTTCCTCTTAAGCCAAATATGAGCCGCACTACTAAATTTTGTTGGTCGGTGCCTAAAGAACAGAGACGTGTGCGCAGCTCAAATATTTCTTACACTAATCCTTCTCTATTGCAGTTTCATACAACAAAAGTAAGAATGCCGCAAAAGATCTGTATAACAGCTTTCTCTCACTGCCTCAAGACAACAAAGACTTTCATTTTTTTTTTTTTTTTTGGGGTATGAAACTCAGGATGGCGCTTTTAAAGTACCACCTGATAATTGATCAAAAGTGAGATTTTCGCTTGCGTGCAGTGTATTTTGTATCTGGAGGCACAGCATTTCCTTTTCTCCTCATTTGTTCTTTCTTCCTCAACACCCATTCTCTTCCCTTCACTTTCTTATTTAATTTTTGCTTCTTCCTCGGTCTATGCCTATCTGATATAGATACCTGCATCAAGAAAAATGGGATGGACAGATTCTTAGTGGAAGTAATAAAGCTTTAAATTTGTTAGCCAATAAAATTCTTCAAAGCAAATAACCAAAAATTGCAACGATGCTCACTGTCTGATTTTCTTCATCTTCACTACTTTCTTCATCAGAACAACTCTCTTCATCTTCAAGTTTTGCTTTCGGAGTGGCACTGCTCAAGGATGGTGGACCACAAGTGAGTACCAGGTATTCTTTTCTTCTCTTGGTACTGTTATAGGGAAAAAGGACCCCAAATTAGCGGGAAAAAGGACCTCAAATTAGCCGGAAAAAGAAAAATTGCAGAGGGAACAACTGTGAGCATTCCATAAAAATTAATCCAAGACATCCCACATGCGACTTCCAGAATGTTCTGGTAGTGAATTCCTGCTACAATCCTGATTTTACATTCTAAGGTATTCAGCAAAAGCCAGATTTTAGCCACTCATGAAGTTCTTCAAGATTATGTGATGAATAGTTTTTTCTTGGTTGATGACAAAATCTGAGCATATTAGAGCAAAACAAGAAGTTTCCACAAAAGAATACTATGTCTAAACTATTCCAAGCCATTGGTATCCAGCAATCGATATAATGACCAACTGATGCAGAAGTGATGAAAGATCTTCAAATTTCTGCAAACAATATTAGACATTTTGAAATTGACTCTGACAACCACAACAGGAAGTACCTAATCGATTAGTCTTTACATGTAACAGAGGTCTACCAGAAAAGGTAAAAGCAAGCTTTCTTAAATATCATTGGAAGTTCGCATGCAGATTAGAATTTCCAGAGGAGCTGTACAAACTAATCTCCCCAAGGCGACAGATGGTTATGCCAAAGAATCAACTAAAACCTAGTGTTACTGTTTAAATCTTACTTGAGTCAGTGATGTTTTATGTGCTTTTGGTACTTGTTAAAATCCAAATACCAGGTTATCTTATATTTATGTGGTCATACAAGCCAAATTTGAAGTCAACTGGTGAATAGAGAGATCAAAATTTTCAAAATAACACTCTGAAATGGGCTTTGGTTTTATGAATATGAATCTCCAGAAATTATTGGCAAATTATCTTTTAATCTTTATACAACTATGGAAAATATTGTTCCTTTCAGTTGAATCATCATTTGACAGGCTTAATCAGTAATATAAAACTATACAAATAAATAGTTTGTATTTCAAAATATTAAGTCCATGAAATTATTTAAAACATAAACCTATAATCATGAAGCCTGAAACCTGTTGATTCCCTTGTTTCCTTATCATGTTTTCTTCCGCTGTCAATCTGAGAAATTTGAAACAGGGGTAGTCACTAAATCATATATCAATTAACCTGTGTGGGTAGTCAACAACTACACTGCCAGCAAATCCAGCTCGCATGGCATAACCTAGGATCAGTTCACGTTGAGCAAGATTTTCAGGATAGACTTGAAACACTGCTCTTGCACCCCTTGCCAGACATCTGTACAATGACTCAAAGAAGGACCTGCAAAAGATATTATGGCGATTAAAACACGTTAAACTGCAACCATGTAGACTGCATTATTCTGTAATCAAAATCGAGGTAAAGGTCAGCAACTGGATACAAACATACTTCAATCTTTTCCGGGGCTCATGACAGGATTTGTCAGCATTGCACAACCACTGTTTGTCCAAATAAAAATATCAAAGAAATGAGCAATTGTAATGCTGAAATGTAAGCTCTACTGGTGAAAGATGTAGTTTCAAATGAACAAAGTATACCATAAACACAGAGAGTCAATACAACAAAGAGATACACCATCTGGAAATGCATTAACACAAAGTTCATACTATTGTAATCATGTTGAGAACTGACATCTGTATGACAAGTACTAGTTTAGAAAGGTGCTTATCAGTATCAACCATTAGTAACTACTCTGGAGACCTTCTAAGGCGAAAACTAACAATTAGGACAAATGGTTCAGCTTCTGGATTAGCAATAGAGCAGACAAACAAAAAAACATGCTTCATCATCAAAAACAATAAAAAATTGATACTCTCTCTCACTAAAAAGAAGGGGACAGGTAAGGCAAAATCAGTATGTGATGTGGGGTGATAAAGTAAAAGTACCACAGATCATCAACCCACACATTCACAATATTCTGATAAAAAATTTCTTCCTACTAGATGAAAGTCCAAATGCAATTATTAAGATATGACAGGGTTTGGCATGTTCATGCAATAGGCCTTGTAAACATGTGATTGAGAAGATGAAAACCATGGTCAAATCTGTATAGTAGCTATAGCAAATAATGGATTTCAAGTGGAATGAAAGTCAACAACTAAGGACTTATCTGTCCCATGCACCAGAACATTTTGGTGTACTTGCAGTTATCAAGCTCTAGAAACACTCAAGACCAATTGGCTTTTTGTAGTTTAAGTCAGGCCCTTCTACATTATTATCGATAAAGAATTAACAGATCTTTGAGCCATCAATTGACAACAATGGCATATTTGGAGCGTCAAACTGCTACTTTGCATCAAAATTTCTCCATTCAAAACATTCCAATAAAAGTTTTAGAGCATGTAAGTCTAGAAGGCACAAGATGAGTTGATGGGCTCCCCTAGTCACTAGCTCAATGCTATAGAAGCATACAGGATTGGAATTTCTACAGATTAAGATTCAACAACATGCAAAATGGCCTAAATAAAGATGCCTGAGCCCATTAAGTTTTAACTAAAATGTGCAAAGTGTTGTAAGACAGAATATTCTCCACAAGTACATTGAAACAAAAAGCCTCTGGGAAAAAAAATATAGCTGTCAAAAAGAAACCTGAACAGCAGAGATACTGATGGCTCCGTCAATAACACCAGATCGAACACCCAAACCCTGTAACCAAATAATGCATGCATCATACTACTTCAGCATCAGGTATGAAAGAAGCAAAGAGCTTGAGCCTGGCCTCATTTTACACTTTTTTTAATCTAAAGGAAAATTTATAAAAAGCATTATAAAAAATAATCTTCTAGGGAGTGGTTAGATTATCATCCAAAAACAAAACCAGTTATCTTGCCTTCCATAGAGAAAATTGATGTTTATTGTCCAAGTTTCCTGCTATTCAATTAAATAGGAAAGTGGTGACAAGAATTTAGTGAACAAAGGAGTAACCAAGGGTTTTAACATATTAGATGTTAAAAGTAGTCTAAACTTGGTGCATACCTCACCCATGTCACCCAGTATGAGATCACCCTCAGCCTCACGCTCCAATGCAACATCTAACTTTATCAGGGAAAAGCTATTGCATTATACAAAGTAATGGAAAAAATGTATCCAAAAATTAGTCTGAATAAAGACTAAATTCACATACTGAGCATTGATGGTGATATATCAAAACCAATCCATTGGTGCCCACTCTCAGTCAATGTCTCACCACTCAGTCCCGATCCACAGCCTAACACACATAAAAGCAGCAACTATTAGTTACCAAAAAACATTGACCGAAAGATCTAGAACAACCATTCACACCAGCATTCAAGGCCAATAGGTAGATGAAGAGAAATACAAGAAAAAAATAAGTCTGGTTATATTACACAGCAGAGGGATAATAAACAAAGGTGAATGAAAAACTTCTCATAGATTATGACTCTATAACAGTTCATATTTTAAGGCAATTTCACTGGTAAGCAGAGCCTTTTCTGCTTGTTAAACATACCAAAGCATCAGACAAACCACCTATAGTTACATTGATGGATATGTAAGACACAGGATTCAGATGATCCTCCCTTATTTATTCAATCCACTAAAACATGAAGTATTAACTAAATAAAATAGTGAGGATCACATCATTTACATCTTGCAATGGTAAAGGCAACTAAAAAAATCCATATGCCACTACAATTTGCAGGTTCCTTCAAGATCTCTAACAAACTCTCTTGCAATGTTATCTCATGAAAATTTCAGCATTATCTAAGGTCTTGAACCTATTCTTGGCTCACCGCTTCCATGCTCGCACAGCTGAACATATACCACCTGCGCTTCATGTGCACAGACGAATGCACATGCATGTAGAACCATTTCTCACTTCCCCAGCCAATACACACACATGATCCATACACGACTACAAGCATCAATTTCTTCCAATAACATATCAAATTAGCAGCTTGCGCATATCGAGAATGTAAATTCTATAGCTTTTTGACTAAAAACCAGCGCATAGTATGATATGGGGAAAAAAAAAACTGATCCCACACAGCAAAACTCCATTTGCACAAAACCCACAATATAATTAAAAATCCAAAATTAGTAGGTCAAGTGAACTACCAATATCAAGAAGTAACTTAGGAACTCCATCGTCCGGCAAAGCCAGCAGTTCCAGTGCTCTCTCTGACAATTGCGCCTTCAAAAACCCAATTACATCACCACAAAAACCTTAATATAAATTATCAACATGCATTTATTCATAAAAATGCATACTTCAGCAAAAGGACTTTGAAAAAAAAACCTGAATTTCAATAATTCGAGTAGAGGAAGTGTATTTGCGAGCTTCCTCATCATTGTAAAAAACTTCCGGCGGCGCTTGTAGCTCTGGTCTCGACGTCATTTCGTTTAACCACCGAAATCTTCAAATTTTTGTTGTTTATTTCAGAAGTAATTTGAATTTTCTCGAAAACCGAAAAGGGTAGAAACAAACCCGAGAATAAAATTGAAAAGCTTGTGGTAGTTAAAAGTAGGGTAAGAATGGGAAAAGGGAAGGATTTTGGTTTAGGGTTCATGGGTGAATTTGAGGAAGAGTCCTCGAGGTCTGAATAATCTACATTTGGCAACAAAAATTTTTTTGATATAAGGATTGAATTTATAGTCGCCTAATAAAGTTGAACTGTCCAATCTTCAGACTATTCATTTTTATTATATTTTTTATTTTAATGAGTTTAAAATTATTTCTAAATTGAACTTGTATATTTATTGGACTGAATTATATAAAATATTGCTAATGCTTAGTTGATTAATTGGGATAACAACAAGAACTGATAAGATTCTTGAGAAAAAATCACTCTTCTAACACATTATCTTCTTTATTGTAAGTTATATCTATGGTTGTTATTTGTTAGGTTTCACTAATATTTAGTTAATTAATTGGTAAAACAATTAAGAGGTGACAAGATTCTTGAGAAAAATTCACTCTTCTACCGTAGTGTCACTGTCTTTTACTACAAATTATGATAGTATAAATCATAGTATAATCAAAGTATATAGGAAGAGAAGAATTCTATATCCACTAAGTAGGTACTTTAATTTTTCTCATACAAACCCTAAGTTTAACGTTGGAAGAATTTATATCTGTTCAGAATAAGTTTACTTCTCATACAACACTCCTTTCCGGTTAAATTCAAGAAATCATACCCCAAACTACATATGTACCTCGTTACTTTTCCCTCGAGTCTTCAAGCGCAGTATACTTGCTTATTTACTCTTAAATTATTCCTTCAGTCGGACTTTAAAAATACAGAAGTTAGGCTCATGCATAATTTCCCCAACTTTGTTATTAGTCAATCTTGAACTATTTCTCTTATTTTGCACTTTCAGACGCTTAGCATACCATAAGTTGTAGATGACGAGATGTCATACCCACCAACAGCTCTACGCTATTGAAGCACTAAGAACACAATAGCCACAAGAAATGGACAGCCAAGGGGGAGGTTCAAGCAACTCCAATAATCTCATTGAATATGCCAAGGTGCGTTCCTAATTCACAATTCACACATTATTCAGAGATAATTAAGCATGCCCGAGCATGTAGAAGCATCCTATAACTAGCAATTATGAATATTCCACAAATCCAATCTCCTGTCAACACAATGTCTGTTAAACTGGTTGCATGTCCCTTGTACCTAAACACCTTCTTCAAGCTTTAACTAGACGCAAGATTAAGCCAACTATCTACACATACTTCCTAACTATTATCCCAAGCAAAGACACAGTTTCCTCTGGGAGAAAACCACACTTGCCCTTTTTTACATGAGATAACAATGCATAATCAGCGATCAGGAAGGATAAAGATGCCTGATAAAGATGTCACTTTCTCGTCCTTCATAGGTCATATTGAAGCCCATTCAAAGTAATGACAACGGGCACCTCTAGCAGCAGTCCAGTTCCCACATCCAAAAAAGAGACTCCCCTGTTTTGGACCTGGTTTCCGGACCATCCCTTTGCTGCTTTTTACCCCACAATAGCAGTGAGGGTGAAGCTGCACTACAGGAACATGCAGGGTCCTCATCTTTTGAGGTTGGTACGAGGGAAAAGATGGGTGATCCTGGGGAGGAAGTTTCCACGTAAATGTCTCATCTGCAGGCTGGCACATTAAAGAGTCGGTGATTGAAAATCTAAAACCCCTGCGCATAAGAAGAGCAAGAAGGCGGGCAGTGTTCTTTGCATCATCAAGACCACAGTGAGCACGGCCCTGCCAGGTTAGGCCAGCCATCTGTACTGCCTCCTTCAAATTGCATCTTGCACCACCAAATACTTCACGGAATGGAACCTTCAAATTAATCCACCTGGAAAGAAGAGATGAATTCACATTAATGCTGAAGTAAAATTTACTTTGACAGACCTAAAAGCTGGTATTGAAGCTAATTTAGCTAAACCATATATTTCCCCAAAAAATAAATAAATAAAAGTCTTTCTTTTTTAAAATAAGGAGGCTGGCTTGTCATCTTAATTAGTGCTAAAGCATACTTCAAGAAAATCTTAAATCCCAACCCCTTCCCAGCTAGAATATATATATATATATATATAGCGTGTGTATGTGTGTGTGTGTGTGTAACGTATTTACGTATGTATGTATGTATGTATATCAAGAAAATGAAAAAAAGACATAGTAGTGAAAGTCTCACCTGTTAAAATAAGGAGGCTTTCTGATCTTTTTGAACCTGCATTCTGATTCCAACATCACCTGACAATCCCAATTAGACCATGTAACAACAGCAAACTTGGTATTCTTTATCCCCTTCTTCTCCAGCCATTTATCATGCCTTAGGAGAGCTTCACTGAGAGTAACTCCTCTATCCACCTTCAAAAAGGAACCAAAAAGAATAAGCCGAAATGCACGTAACCGAGCACAACATGGTGCCATGAGTACGAGAACTGAGATCCAAGCATGACGCAAACTGAATTACGAATTACAGGGGCCCACTATACTAAATATCACAGTAAAAGAATCAATGAAACTACACTGCATGATAAAACCATGTAGCTTAGTTTCAGAGGCAGTGGATTTCATACAACCATATGTGGATAAGGGGGAAGGATAAAATCTCCAGTCTCCAAACAAATAAACATACAACAACTGTGAACTGCCATAGGTACTAAAAAAACCTCAAGTCAATTGGACGCTAAATATTACAGCAATGTGATCTGAATCCAATAAAATGAGTAGTGTTACAGTTGATATCTAACTGCATTAAATCTCTTGAGAAAACTTCTTGCTGCATCTATACATTCCTCATGTTCATCTCTCCTACAAACTAAAACAACACAAAACCACAAATCCATTATCAGTCTAGCTAACTGATGGCCTTCACCTGCCCTCCACCTAGCACAATCCAAATAGTTGGTTCTTATCCAAAACCAACTTATCCACCCCAATAAATTGTCAGTAGAAAAGAGCTTCTGATGATGGGTCCTCAATCCTTATTACCAAAGTAGAGGAGAATTTTCTTAAACTCTGAGGGAATTATAGCTTTCCAAAATACCAGGTAATTATTAATACGTGTATCAAGAACTAGATACTACAGGTAATGCCTGTCCCAACAACATTGATACAAGGGTCAGCCACTCTAGAATGATAAGGTCAAGATAGGGTTAGCGATAGGAGATCAGGAAGAAAGTCAAATATCCCTAATGCTTCTACTGCTCCTGTAATCCTCACATATATCATTAAAACACCCCATTATTTTCCCCAAGTCCCAACATCTGTAGCCCCACCTCAGCAGAGATCATACACAGCAGGCAACTCTTCACTCCCCTCAATCCAGGTAGCAGGTTTGGCAATCTATTCAAACACAAAGCAAAGCAAACTTAAACTTCTATCACATGAAGAATCTCCTGTTCAAGTCATGTTAGTCTTTCATGCCAGAGCTCCGTCAGTCCCAATTTATCACATCAGCAGATGTACCTCGAATATTACATCTAATAATCACAACATAACATAGTCCAGCATGTATAAAGACCACACTGAAACCAATTATAAGCATGTTAAAAACAGACCAAAGAAGTGTATGCATAGTCTTATGTCACTTTTAGACAAGCAGAAGCTTGAAGCTAAACAAGAAAAGGACCTTATAGCATTTTGAATCTTAACTACAAGCTTATTCTTCCAACCTTTTAACTTTTCCGGATTAAGTTGTCCATTAACTTATACTCTGGGCATAAACATAGTTTTCTACATTCAGCTAACCAGAAACTTAACTGAAAGCTGGAATTACAACTTTAACACTTCTGCAAAATATAAATAAAAGAAACATCATAAAAGAATGCAGAAACAAACCTGAATTTGCTGAATGCCAGTGAGATCCTTACAGAAATCAGTCAGGTGCTGATTGCAAGTTGGACGCACATATGTTTGAAAGCAGGCTTCGAGCTGGCCAGTCATGCTACTCACTATCACAGATGGAAACTCAATTATCTCTTGTGGATGAGGATTCTTCTCCTTATCACATGTGGCCTCAAAGTCGATAACAACAAAGTACTGAAAATCTTGGAACTGGTATTCATGAGGGTAACTTGGAGGGATCATGTTCAATGGAGCATAATGGATCCGGTTATCCACAAAGCAAGGATAGAACTGGGCCTCAAAAGCATTCATAGGACACATTGTCATGTTAGGAGATTCTTGATAATAGGATGACCACATGCCGAATTCCTGCTGATTGATGGGTTTTTTTGGAGTTTCTTTAGGTGATTCGAGAGAATCACTATTAAGTGAGTTGTCTGGTTCCACAATATCCCTCGCTGGATGACCACGGATCCCATCTTTGACCTCCTGAAAGCCTTCAATTGGGATCCTCGTATACTGCAAGTTGCAAGGGAAGCCATTGTTCTGGAGGCAATTCACTGGCACCTCACGAGGGATGTGCGCACTGCTATCTGCAATTGGGAATCAAAAGAATTAACTTTTGCACCATGTAGTAGTCCCATGACAAATCACGACATGAACAAAGCAGAAAAAGAGGTGCAAAAAGAGTAGCACAGACTTAAAAAAAACAAACAATTCATCATTTTTTTCAATTTAAGCAACAATATCATTTATTAGAGAGAAGTTAATTTTTTCACATTACTCCTTCAATGATTATATTTGCATAGACATGGCATGACACTATAAGAAAAGGTCAGGTACCAGTGCAGGAAGCAGGTAGGACACTCACATATAGTGTAACATAAGATGGAACAAGCCAAAGGAGAAAGAAAAATCTACACTTTCAGTAACTCACAAAAGCTGTCAAAATAGCCACTGGAACAAGAGATTTTCAATCACAAGTGTAATGAAGTAATACTTTTAAACTGATTAGGTAATCCTTATCCAATATTATTCATACACTAGATTGTGTTAAAAAAATTCTTGTAATTCAAATATACCCAGATGTCCAGATGCCTATTGTCCTACCTAAATAAGTTGTACTCCTTTTCATCTTTTCCCCTTCACAAAATATCTTTTTGCCCTTCATTTTCTGAATTAAAAAGCACAAGTTTGCAGTACCCTGTTCTCACGAAATGTGTAGATAATTCCTTTTCTGCTTGCACCCAAAAAAAAAAAAAAAAAAAAAAAACACACACACATACAAGCTTTATGGCATGAACATATACCATATATTGACCATAAGCTAATTCACTAAATTAGAGATAACTACCAAGATGACAAAACCCCGAAACAAAAAGACAGAGACAAGGGAGAGAGAGGGTGCCAGCATCATACTTTCCATAACATATAATGGTCTGCAACTGCCTAACAGAGAAAATTTATTAAATTGAAAGGCAAACCTCAGCTCTTCAACTCTTCAAAGGCAACAGTTCATGTTTTAGAACCATATTATCTTTAAATCAGATAAGAAGGTTATTATTTATGAAACAATGAGATTCTACATACCATGCATGAATCATCTCCCACAAAGCTCAATTTCAGACACAGGCGACTCAATGAAAATTCTTGAAAATAAGATGGACTTCTTTAGACATACATAACACTGGACAAAATCTAAGAACTTGGAAGCAAATCACCTCAAAATTAAAAAAAAAGGTAAAATAAAACCAAACCTCCCCCCCCCCCCCCAAAAAAAAAAAAAAAACTCTTCTACGGCGCTTTCCCTCCCCCCCCCCCTTTTTGCACAGCCACACTTCAAGCGGTCACTGCAAGCAATGGCTCACAAACATTCCTTTCGAATTCTTAGCAAACAACAACAACTCCAGTGACTCCATTGCTCACTCCTTCCCACCGACTACTAGCAGTTACAGTTCCTCAAGTTTCTCAGTTTCCACGCCTAAACGTGCACAGAAGTCTCTGATTTTACTAGTTTCTTAAATTCAAATTCGACACTGCTACCATCATTGTCCTATGTTAACTGAAATTCACATCAATTGAAACCAAAACCACACCAATCCACCCAAAAAAAAAAAAAGCCAAAAAACTAGTTTAAAAAAAGGATTTACTATCATTATCAGCATTCTCAGCAACTCCATTGGAACCACTTGATCAAACAAAAACACCAACACCAAATAAAAAAAATAAAACAAATTCAAACTATTCAAACAACAACTAAACCATAAACCAAATTCCCTCAGTCTAAGCCCTTTTAAATTCCAACTAACACCAAACGTCAACAGAAACAAAAGAAAATAGCGGGAAAAAAAAGAACCGAAGAAATCACACCTTTATGCTCTAGAGCAATCATGGTGATCGTTGTCAATCAAATTAAGATCAACAAACAAGTACATCAGATCTCCCTCTTCAATTCCTTTGCCTAAAACACATTAAAAACACAATTAAATAGCTCAGAATATAAGGGGAGGAAAATTAGGGCATCGGGAGAAGGAGAAGGAGGGGAGAAACAGACGCTGGGTTTTCTCGTACCTGCTGCTGCTGTTGCGATCTAAAGAGAGGGAATGAGAGAAGGCGCCGGGGGTAGGTTTCGTTTTCACTCCTATTCTACTCCTACTCGGAGTAGAAGTAATTAAATTAATTTACTTACCTATTTTTTAAAAAAAAAGTTTTAGGAAACTTCTATTTATTCACGCACCCGAAAGCGTTTTCTTGGACTTTTCTTTTTTTTTTTAATTAGATGAAAAGATAAATATACCCTTAGATCTCTTTCCCCCCATCAATTGCAGCATTGGGTAGTTGTAATAGCCAAAAAAAAAGAGAGAAAAAATAGTAAGGGTATATTTGTCGTTTAAATTATTAAAAGGAGTCAAGTAGAGTTTCTTTAGGAAATATATAATAAAAACTTTTTTTATTTGTGACTTTTCTTTTCTTTTGGATATTATAAAAAGCCTAGAAAAATATTAAACGTAGGTGGTCAAGGATTCCTAAATCTCGTACAAGTTTTATTACTAATAGGACAAGTCTTATATGATTTTTTTCCCTTTAAATGATGATGACAAAATGAAACTGAAGTATAAATTAAAAAACACAAGCATATGATTTAATCCTTATTATTTTAATTATTCTTCTACTATGTCGGATAAATCTTAAGATTGAAAAAAAAAAATCTTGAGTTGAAAATTAACAATTATATAAAGTACTGTGAAAAGAGATTAAGTAATTTTTACTAGCATTTTTTAGTATTTAGGAAGGTAGATTTGAAATTATAGAAGTATGAGATTATCTTTCCTATTATAATAATAATAATGATAGAAATTAATTTGCTAGATTTTGTGTCTTAAAATCGATTTCCTAACACATTTACTGTTGTTGGGATAAAATCATAATAATGGTATGGTCTCGTGGGCCAGCCGTTTTGAACAAGGTAATTAATTGAAGGTGGAACACGTGACTTGGGTCAATTTTAGTGGAAATTGGAAAGCAGGAGGAAAGAGATTTTAATTCGCAGGAGAACTCACTACAAAACAGTCAGCACCGACGACCGCCACGGAAGTAAGGGAAAGTGCGGTGGGATATTTTTGTTGCGCTTTGGTCATACTTGTGGTTAAACTTGGATATTTTGTGCCGAATGCAGAGATACACAGACAAAAAGGGCGCAAAGAATATTCTATCCCATTTCATGTATTACTTTCAATCCGAACATCTATTCAATTATTATACATTCTTTATAAACATCTTATTTAATATTTTTTCTTGTCTCTTTAAGTTTTAACATTAATAATAGGATAGACTACAAAAAATAACAGTCTAAGAAAAAATTTGAACTAAAAAGTACGTTTTTAATGAATTTTATTGTTTTAATTATATAGTATAATATTATTATCTAGCTTGTTATTTTTTTATATCTACCCTATAACTATTTGTTGAAACTTAAAGGAATAAATAAAAATAATTAAAATGAAATGTTCATAAAGGATGTTTCGCGATCTAATAAATGTTGGAACAGAAAATGCTACAGCAGGAGGAGGCCTGAGGAGAAAATAGGACAACAATATATTTTTTTCATTTGCAGCAAGTCAACGGGGATTAAATAAATAGCCAAAAAAAAAAGTTTGATATACCCTTGAGTCTCTTCACTTTTAACGACTTCAAAAAAAAGATTTCTAGTTAGTATGTGGACTAATCTTATTATATTCTTGGTGTAAAGAATTTTTTTTTTTATTACATGAGGTGATCTTGATCGTCACGCCTTCTTCAAAAATAAAAGGGCAAACTATCATTTTAATACTTTATTTTTTGGGTCTTGATCAATTTGGTCCGTTACGTATCATTTCTACTAATTTAACCTTTAAGTTCGTCACATGATTTCATTCCAGGTGTGCAAGCAAATCAAACAGGGTCAAGAACTAGTAGTCTTATAATGCTGTCTTCTTAAAATGTGTAGATGCACTGTAGCAAGTAGAAAACATAGGGCTGCTATCATCAGTCCATGTTGGGATGGTGATATAACTAGAGGCACCTGCTTTACAAGTTCTATGTATTGTAATATAATGGATCAGGAATAGTGTTGTCATTACGCATAATTACGCCATAGAGCATGTGAGATCTGGTGGAATAGTTTATTAGACAAACTATGTAATGTGCGAATGAAACTCTAAATATAGAGATAAAATGTAATATGTATGTTTGAGAGTTGAATTACGCAAAGAATGAGAAATGGAAATGAAATTGACAGAGCTAGAAGTCACAGAGGATCTAGCGTCGAATTCGAGGTTGATTCAAGCCGAATCTGGGATTGGATCATGACCAGAGAGCCGTTCAGGTTCATGATTGGATTCGACCATGGATAAGTCCAGAGTACTAGTAATCCAACACCGGATCCTTACCGGCCTATTCACATAACCGGATTTGACCTCGAATTCGGTTGTGCGAAGACGTGGATGCAGACCTGAATCCTTAATGACGGTTAGAATTTTTTAAGTTGTTTTCGACACATTTTCATGTCTGAAAGTGATTGATTGCAACCTCTTGATGTCTAAAACAGTTGAGATGGTTTCTGATATCGGTTCGCTGGCAGTTTCTTGTGCCTTGACGTGTCATTATGATCCGGTGATGGCATCAGCTATGGCATGAAGTGTTCACGCTTACGCAAGTGCAGAGCGATGCCACCATCATTTCTAAGGAAGCTATCAAAAAAACATAAAGATAAACTTGCGAAAATTAGCTTTTGTAGAGAGCTGTGTTGGAAGCAGTGTGAGCCCTTGTCTTCGGCTGTTTTAAGTTTTATAAGATCTGATTATTGAAACTGATTATTAAGAATAATTAAAATCAATAAAAGTTACTTTTTAGATGATTATAGATTTTAACTCTTTTAGTTATTAAAAAATTTATAATCAAAATGCTAAAGTAATTGAAAATATCGCAAAAACTGATTATCTAAAATCATAATCTATAATTAGTTAAAAGGGAAAATTGATGCTCAAAATTTAAGGGTAAATTTGGTACTTCACCTGCTGCCAAATATGAAGGACCTAATTTACTTTTGGCATTTCAATGGCCATCAACCGATCTTTCTAGTGTACAAAATAGAGTCGATATATTGATACCTTTTGACAAATGCATGTGCTTGGTTGACGTTGCTTATCAAAAGAGGATCTCAGAGTTGCAACATTTCTATGAGTACATCTCTTTCCTGCACCAGCTCATTTATTCTGATGAAAATGAAGAGAAAAGAAATTTTTTTCTTAGTCTTATTGCTTGGGAGAAGTTATCTGACTATGAAAAATTCAGATTGATGCTCATAGGAGTGAGAGAGGAAGATGTAATTGGAAAACTAAAGAATAGTGCAATCCCATTCAAGCAAAAGAGGGATTATCATATAGCTACTGATTCTACACATGAGCTGATAGGTAGCCAATCTTCTACGGATAATACAGTTGACTCATTTCTGGTTAGATGGCTGAAAGAGATTTCTTTGGAAAATAAATTAGGGATATGTTTGATAGTATTTGAAGAAGGGTGCATGGATCTGGAAAATCGTTACTTTTTCAAAGATGAGGCTCAGGCGGTGGATTGTGCTTTGCAGTGCATGTATTTGTGCTCTTCAGCAGATAGATGGAGTACGATGTTCTCAATCTTGTCTAAACTTCCCCATTTATGAGGTTTGTATTCTTGAAATTACAGGGTTCCACCTCACTAATTTGAAGTGGAAAATGGTTAGCAGAGTAGAACTTTTTATCTGGGTTGTCAAAGGTCCACGAAGTTTTCAACTGTGCTGGTATACCACAATCACAATTTGGGTTTGCCATTGAGCGGCTCTTGAATCTTCAGATTTGCTCCACCAGTGAAGAAGAAGAAGCTCCAGTCTTGGATCTAAAAAGATGAAATCTCAAATGTAAATTAGGTCCCTCACATTTGGCAGCAGGTGAAGTACCAAATTTACCCTTAAATTTTGGAGCACGTGGTGGGCCTGTGACTAATTCCGGTTACAAGTGGCCAGAAAAGTAGTCGGAGGACCTAAACTACTCACTTTTTCTAGATGAGGGACTAAAATAGCTCATTTTCATTCTGAGGGACTAAAATTTAGTATCAATTATATGTGAGGGATGATTTTTGCAATTTTCCCTAGTTAAAATAATCAATCAAGAGCATGCCTTAAGTGATCAAAGATGGAGTTTCACTCGTATCAAGATTAATAGAAATAAAATAGATGTGGATTGTTACAAAGAATTGCAACAATTGCCATAACTAGATTCCCGTCACGTATATTGTCGTTGACCAAGTTATGCATAGTTAATTAGTTATTAATTAATGCGAGTGTATTTCCGTGCTAACGTTTTTATTCAGCATTGCCCCTGTATCCTTTTTCTTTTTTTTCAACACCTGGTAATTAGCTCCGTCATTAATGTTTTTTTATATTATTGTCAATGCAGCTGTTGCTTATTAGGACACCATTGATGTTTCATAGGCCCACGACCGGCAGAATCAAGATTTGGACTGTAAGAATAGTGTCTAACGAATAATTTTGCACAGAGCAAAGCAAGTGATTGATTTTTTTAAAAAAAAACCCAGAAAATAGCATAATATTCAATTTTAAAAGTTTTTTATATGAAACAAATAAGATAAAAAAAAAGGATGAATTAACATGAACTAACCAGATATAAAGATATTTTGCGTTGTTTTTTGTGTTTATTTGTGTTAAATGTTAGACTCAGTTGATGATCTTGCAATCAGATTATTTTGAGTTTTTTATTCGGTTAGGCTAATGAGTGCCCCTAGGGCATGCATTAAAATATATTTTAGGTGTCATATTTTTAAAAATATAAGATTAATTAAGGAAAGTAAATAAATATAAGGGAAGGTAAATAAGATTAAATAGGGAAAGTATATAAATGTAAGGAAAGATAATAATTGTTAATATGTGTATATATATATAGTAAGTTAGGTGAATTTTAATTCTGTTAGGGCACCCATTAGAAAAACTCTTTTGTATTTAATAAGCACGGAACTTCTCTAACAAGGATCCTATAAGGTATATGAATTTGTTTTAATGAGAGTATGTATATTTATATATAGATATATATGTACTGCAGAGTGACTTTTAAGTGGAAATGCTCTTAATAGCTTTCAAATTTCTAACCTTTTTTTAGAATTTTCATTCATTTTGATACATAAATTCAAATTAAAAACTTTAAAAGATTAGGTTATAAGTAATCCTATCATTAGTCATATTTAAAATTTAAAAGTTTCTCATTATCTTTTAGATGAATCACTTGAGCGTTTTGTAAACCATTTATAGTTTATTATTTAGACTTTAAATCCATTTTACTCCTTAATTAAAGAAATATATTTGTTAAGCCAAATTCTGAGGGATAATTGATAAGTCCAATTTTAAATTTATTCACCCTATTATATCTTTATCACTTTTATCCTTTTTGCTCCTTCATTAAACAAGATTGATTTGTCTAGATTTTCAAGGAAAATGTGATTAGTCCTATTTTAGTTATTCACCTGATTATATTTTTATCACTTTCCTTTTGCGCACAATAATCGTTTCTTAGCACTTTCCTTTTGGGCACAATAATCCTTTCCCAAAGTCTTCTAAGGATGCATTCGATTACTCCTATTTTTTAATGATTTAAATTATAATCACTAAATCAATTTTCTTGTGGCCTTAAACTTATCTCAACTTTTTTTTGGCATTCAGTGAGATTATTGCATTTTAATAGGTTTGCTTTTTCTAAGTTTTGTAATTTTTATGTTGGACTTTATTTAGTAGATTTGTTTTTTCAAAGTTTTAAATTTTTAATGTTGAAATTTACAATCTAGCATTAAATTTAGAATATTAAATAATAGTTATGACATATTATTTGCACTTAGAATAAACTCAATATTAATACAATATTAATATCATGCAAGCATCTAAAGGATTTTTCATATAGCACATTTATGTACAATTCTAAATCAATAAATGTATATTTAGATGGTTGTTTTTTGTGGCATTTTAGCAAAATTTAGATGAAAAGGTAATATTTCACCAAACTATACCCAAAAGCTTACTTTTTCTCGATGATTGTAGTTCTACCTTTTTATTTGAATAAAAATACTTTAAAAATGAGGTAACAAATCCCTCGATAGTGAAAGAAGTAGAAAGATAAATTTGGCTTTTCATATGCCTAAAAACACTTACTACCGAATCCTAAATATTGAAAGAAGTGAAAAGATAGGACTATAGGATTAGGGAGAGAGCTTGGGGGAGAGTTATTAAACGGGATGATTTATATGAGTTTGGACAAGTTATAATTGGGGTAACATTTATATACCTACTTAGTTAATGGTTTAAAATGGACTACTCATCAACAAATATAATGTTAGATCGACTTGAGTAATCCAATTATCCATTCACAGCCCACAGCTAAATTTTGTTTACTTTTTCTTCCACATTTTGTTTAGCAACAAATAGTATATAATTTTAATCAAAAAATAATAACATATTAAGTTAGTAAATCAATTTTTACCCTAAGTAGGAGAAAAAACATAAAAATAATATGGAGGAACCTAAAATGATTATCACAGTGAGTCTCAAATTTTGTCACTCTACAAAAATCTAAAAATAATAGGTAGTAATGCAAACAATTAATTAACAGTCAGAAAATTTATTAAACTTTTCCAAAAAGAAGGGAAGAAGTAGGAAAAATCTTAAAAAAGTAAAAGAATAAAAATTAAAGAAGAGAAGAAGATAAATACGTCTTTGCAAAAATTAGAATATAATTTTTGGAGTGATTTAGATTTACCAATAATGATTGAATTTAAATCTACACTTATTCAATAAGGTCAAAATAAGTGATCCAAATCTGTCAATTTAATACCCACTAATTGATGGATCTAATTGAGTCATTCGTTTGAATTCAATTAAATTATATGTGCAAACCCATTTATTGATGGGTGAGCCAAGTAAATAGGTTACCATTTATAATTATAAATGGATGAAAATAATAGCAAGATAGGACACAAGGGGGCCGTAAAATTAGGTAAGAGATAGGGTAATTAAGTGGGAACAAGGTAGAGCAAAGAGAAAGTAGGATTTGAGAGATTGGAAAAGAGTTGCAAGAATGTGATAAAGTTAGGTTAAGAAGATGAGGAAAATGTAGTAGAGAGTAGGAGAAGTATCAAAGAAAAGGGATTGTGTGGTGGGGAAAGTGGTGCAAAAGGGGGGAATATGGGAGAGAAGGATAATAACATTGTGTTTAGTATGCTCTTTTTCTTTTTGTTATCTTTTTCTATATTTTTTTAGCATATTTTAACATTTTAGATAAGATACATAAATACGATAAAAATTAGATGTTCAAATAGTACTTTTTGAGTTTTTAATCTTTTTTCCATATAACCATTATAAATAATTCATTTATTGTTATTATTATTATTATCTTAGATATAAATACGTATATAGTAGGAGCTAGAATACTAGTATTTAATGAGCACGGAACTTCTGAAAGAAGGATCCTACATGGTATATGAATTTATTTTAATGAGTAGCAAGTGGATACTTTATTGTTTTTACCCTTCCATTCCTTCCCAGACTCTTTTTATTCCCAATTGGTAGGTATAAGATTTGAATTCTGAATTTGACAATAGAAAAGACTCTAGCCCTCTTGTAACCATTGGACCAATTGAGACACTTGTTAAAATGTCTAAATTACATTTAGCTTACTATGCAAACACAAATTCACATTTATTACACCCCTATATTTAGACAC
Source organism: Gardenia jasminoides (assembly GCA_013103745.1). NCBI lineage: Eukaryota > Viridiplantae > Streptophyta > Magnoliopsida > Gentianales > Rubiaceae > Gardenia > Gardenia jasminoides. The sequence continues at coordinate 31,443,813 of CM023096.1, forward strand.
TTTTTCAAAATCAGTTTGGCTCTTATCAAAAATTAACACCTAAAACCATCTTAATGAGTGCCATCAATAGGCAAATCCGCAATATACATGAACTTATATTATTTTTGTGGGTACTACTCTTTAAAAATGGATAGATAGGATGTTTTAATTTTTGACAAAATTTAGTTTGAAAAAATGTGTAAATGTAATAATAAATTTTAATATGTGCATTTACAAAATAAGTTATGTGTCATTAGGTGTACTGGTGAATGTCCCTCCAAGAACATATCAATATGATAACTTTTTGATTTAAAATTTGAAAATGCTCCTCATGTGGTTCCGAAAATATGAGATGAGAAGACCGATTGTGTGCTACCTTAATTACAATGACACGCTATAAGTATAACACATTAGCATGTTCACACATACCAACTGGAAGAATGTGAAATTATAATAGTCAATAGCCTAACACACACACACACACATTTATGTGCACACATAACCAATGGAGATTCAATTTGATTGCTAAACAGAAAAAAAGAAAAGCAGAGATGCCTGGATGATCCTTTAAAATTTTCTATTCAAATTGTTCCAAAAAAAAAAAGAGTAAAGAAATTTCAAAATTATTGTTTGGTGGCATAGAGATTTATACCTAATGAAATGGAAAAGTCACAAAGAAAATTAAGGAAATATACATATTCCAACTGGCTAATTAAGCTGAGATAAAATTGACAATTTCAATGTTTCACTTTGTTTTCATTTCTTTAGATAGTGTTTGTTTGCCAGAAAAATAGAAGGAAAGTGTAGGAAAATAGCTTTTCTGTAAGTTTTTTATGTTTCTCTGTCGAGAAACTGATGGGACTTAGCACATAAAATTTTCCCATAGCTACTCATTTTCTTGTTGAAAAGGATAGGAAAGTGAGTAATGGGAAAGTTTCAACTAATTATTTTATAACTCCTTTTTTCTAAACTATTTCTTCCACTCTAAATTTCTATATAAATTAGAATATCTTAAAATTTACAATTTAGACAACTAGCTTATAGTTAAACATTTTATTCTTTAGTAATTTATTGAATTTATATGACATTAGTTTTTTTATGTCTATATATTTTTGAAATAATTTATATACACATTTGTCCCTCTAGTGTAGACGTTCCTACACACACACACACACACTATTATTGTTAAAAATATGATTAATTTCCAGATAAACAATTCTTCCAATATGCAAAAATGAAGAAGTTCAATATTAAATATTTTGTATTAACGTAACACATTAGTCAACTTTTTCATGTCTTTCTGGCTAAACAAACACAAGAGAATGTATTTTCTTGCATCATTTTCTTGTTAACCAAACACATGCAAAAAAGTTAATTTCCTTTTCATTTCCCACGACACACTTTCTTACACAAATTTCTCGTCAAACAAACAGAGCCTTAAAGTCATGAAGAGTTCCATAATACAACAAATCCCAGACAAAAGTTTTTTGCTATACAGTTCATCAAAAGAATATTAAGACCATTAAAAGCAAACAAGGACTGTTCCTCGGTTAAAAAAAAAAGTATTATGAAACAAATATAGTCATGTTATGATGAGGAATGGATATTGAAACATTTGTATTCGAATAAGGTAAGAAAAGTGGAGATTGTGTGAATCAAAGTACAAAATTATTTTTATCCAAAAAAAGAGCTTATAGATACCGTATAAACAAACAAAGATTCGTGAATGAAAGATCTGTTGCAACATAAGTCTCTTCCATCCACTTCTTTTCTTATCCCTACGGAAAAAAAAGAAGTAAAGAGAAAAAGAAAAAATTCACAACATATATACTAGAAAAGAATTATATACATCACATAAATGAAACAGGCTATAATCTTAAATGGAAGTTTGAATAGTAACCAACCAATCTAATGTCATGACTAGTAGTCTCATGTAAATTAGACACACCATAAACCCTCAACTTTCTAAGTGAAACACCGAATCTCTACATTGTACTTATTTTCTAAAACCATTATTAGTAATCTTCCCTTATGAAAAGATTTTTATACATTTAGGGGTGGTCACAGTTCAGATTTGAATCGGAACTGATTGGAGTCGGATCGATAGTTTATTGAACCGAAACTAGAACCGGATTTGAGAAACTGAAACCATAACCATAACCATAACTAAAAGTTCAGATTTAGGTTCATAAAACAGAACTTGAACCAACGGTTTAAGACCCGTTTAAACTGTCTAAAAATACAATTGTATCATGAGTGGTTGGGCCTTTTTGGTTCAATTTAGAGTTTAATTTTAATAGTCAGCACCTAGTACCAATAGTTTTAGTTTTAGTCCACCAACCTATTATCCCAATTCATTAGTAAATATAGCAATAATTAATTTAAGTCCAAATCTAATCTAATCTAATCAAAGTGTTAAAATCAAATTAATCTAAATATTAGACTAGAAGTTGATGATACTTTGAGTTTGACTAACCATTAAAACAAATTCAAATTCACAAAAAATCATTTTTTAAAGGATCAAGAAAATAGCCATTGCTAAATAGAAAAATAGAAATTTTGCTAAATCAAGAATACGTCTATTTTTTTCTTTTTCCTTGCCAAATAATAATACAATAAAATTCATATTTTTTTCTATCGTCATCATATTTACTTAAAATCAATTTCATAATAACAAGTATTTTAATATAACTAGAGAACCAAAACCGGAATCAAAAGAAATCAAAACCGTAATCGAAGGTTCTGTAATCGTAACCATCCCTGTAAAGATCGGTTCAAATTTCACCTTTCATAAGAATCGAAACTGTTTTTTTTAAATTTGAACTAGCAAAACCGTGGACATGTCTGTGTGTACATTGCGGTACTTCATTCAGTGAGAAAAATGTAGCAGGCTAGGAAAAAAGTTTAGAGATGTAATTTAACAAAAGAGTTATATGGAATTTACGCGGGATGGATCAAGGATGGTGTACTTTTCACACCTTTGAAAAAGTGATTACCTATATATCTCCAAATCTAAATAAAGTGTGCAAAGATAAATCAAAATAAGAAATATACTACCTGCATTAAAAAGCACAAAGTTCTCAGTGACAATTGACATTAACGCACAGGCCTAGAATTATTATTGGACGTGATGAGGGGTGTGAATCAGAATCGAAATCAGTAAATCAAAATTTGTTGAAAAAATTAACCTGCACCGATTTCGATTCTTCCGATTTCAAATTCATTCTGAAATGAATCCAGAATTCGTTACTGAACCGAATTCACAGAATTTAATTTTCTACGAATTCGGTAAATTGATTCCGATTTCAAATTCATGAATTTTTTATTTCAAAAAACCCATTTGTGAATTCGAACCAAATTCGCCACTTTCAAAATTAGAAATTCTGATTATCAATTCTGATTTCCATTTTTCCAAATTTGAAATTCCGAATTCAATTTGAATTTGGTTAGAAATTTAGAAAATTTCAAATTTGCATACCCCTAGACGTGATACCAATTTAAAGCTATTTGGAAAAGGATAACACATGTCAAGTAAATTTAGCACAAACACTTATAAAACCAAAAAAAAAAAAAAGCAGAGTAATAGCTCTCCTTTAGTATTGAATGTGATGGAGTAGCCAAATGTCAAAATAGGGCTTACGTTTGTGTGGGGTAGAATAATAGAGAGATGGCTGGCAATATTTCTAGAGTAATAATGTTCTTACCAGAACAAATTTTTTTTCAAATATCAAGATTATATTTAATCATTCAACTCCATGTATTCTTCTTGATTTTTTAGATTCATTAATCACTAATTACTCTTCTTTTTCTCTCTCCAATTATAGTTTAATTTGACTCACTTACTTTGTGACGACCCCATCTCCCCCTAAGGCGAATCAAAGGGTTCGGCGGACTGCCTGCCCAACTCTTGTTGGAACTCACTACAATTCCTCAATCAGAATACGGATCTCAAATAATTACACTTCAAGATCTCCAAAATAATAATTACATTTTCAACTAGTCCAAATATCCCAAAAGTACAACAGTCCAAGATTACAAATAGTATAAGAGATAATCCTGCTAATCACTACAATTCTCGAATAAATTAAAGATTGAACTTCAATAGATATAGTCCCCAAACAAATTACAATGTCAATCTCAAATATTTACATCAAATACTCCACTAATTTACATTCCACAAGTCAATCGAACTTCAAAACATATATGGGATTCCAGCCAGTCACACTAAGAAAGATCACTACACATGCTTTCCTTCATCTCGACCCTATGGAGGGAAAATAAAATATTTTGGGGTGAGCTAGAAGCTCAGTGAGTGTCCAGTGATAACAAGTAGTCAAATAAGTAACTCAGTAAATCAGTTTATTGAACAGTCATCAGGAATCAAATGAATAGATTTTATTTGCTCTTGTGAGCCAGTAGAGCCATTGCACTCAAACACCCAACGCTCAAACAAGTCACAGAACAGGAGATTAAGTCATTACAAGTAGAGCCATTGGTGTCAAGCACAAGACCACCACATACTCACCGAGCCAAATCATGTACACACACAAGCACACACATATGTCGTCATGAAGTGATGCAATTAACAGTAGGAACTTTAGATTTGAAAACAGTTTTAGAAACACTCACCAACCATAGCTCACTTCACTTGTCTATAACAGATATCTCCATTTCAAGCCAAGTCCTAGTATCACAAGTTTCATACCAAACATTTCATCAAACACTTAATGTAGGAGTGTGCAAAAAACTGATTTACCGATTTACCGACCTATTTCGAATTAAAATCAGAATTTTGAATTTGGTAATTCGGTAATTCGGTCGGTAAAATGGATAACCCGATTTCATTTGTATCGAATTAGATTCGAAAACAGTATAGAGGATTATGAATTCGGATGGACCGAATTCGAATTCATTTAACATAAAATATATGCTACAATATTGCATACCAATACCATACATCTGAAATTTTAAAATAATAGAATTATACTATACAAAACAAAATAAAAAAAATCCCCAAAATCCCAAAATCCCTAATTCTCTTTCCTCGCTCCCCTCTCTGCTCTCAGCCTCTCACTCTCTCTTCGTCACTCTTGCCCGTCAGCCTCTTGCCCTCTCAAACACAGACACACACCAATCCACCATCTCCGTCTCTCACTCTGTCACTCACTCTCAGCACCCACTCCGCCACTCACTCTCAGCACCCACTCCCTTCTCCCTCTCGCCGTCGTCGCCGTGTTCTTTACCTGAGGCTTTCACCATTGCATCCGACAAGCCACTCCAGTCCGGCAGTGAGCAGTCCTTACGAGTTGCGAGTGAAGCGGCTGAATTTTGTTTGAGGTAAGCCTTAAGCTCTTGCCTCTTGCCCTAATTTTCTAATTGTATACTTTATATTATTGTGAAGAAGAAATGAAATCGACATTATTGATTTGCCCTAATTCCATTTGCCCTAAACCCTGAACATAACAAGGACATTTCTTTTCTTACATTCTCCAAAATGTACTATTTTGATTGTGAACCTGTTGATTGTGCACATTGGGTTGATTTCATGAGGTCTTCTCATGTGCCAGAAATAACGAAAGTTTGGGTCTTTAATTTTGCGTTTGTTGAGTTGATTCTTGTTTGATATGTAGGGTCTGAAAGTTTATTTTTTCTGTTCTTGGTCTGCTGTATCTAATTGATGTATTGTTGGGTTTTTAGATGAAATTCTTATCTGCATTTTGCTTTTTGTTTTCGTTTTCCATTCTTGTTCAAGTGTTGATGGGCATGGCCGCATAGGCAATTGGGCATCAGTTGATCATTTTTTTTGCCCCATTTCTGAAGAGATATATGTGATTGTCTAGATTGCATAAAAGTTGTTTCTTGGGGGAGGGGTGATAATCAGGGTACATCTACATTTTCTTTACATTGTCATGTCGACATTTAATTTTTTGATTTGAGTTTATTGTGGGAAAATTGTTGAGGGGATGGAATGATCAAAGCTAGATTTTTCATTTTCATGTTCTTTTGCTTTTGCCCCCCATATCTGGGTTGTTCCTTTAAAGATTTGTGGTTAATTTCGATTGCATGCGCATTTCATTTGAATTTCATGGCATGCAAAATTTCTAGATGAGAGAATAAAATAGATTGAATTTGAAGGCTTTATTCTCCCGAAGTTTACTTGTTTTTGGTTATCTTTTTTATTCTTCTTATTTGGAAAGAGTAAATCTTTGTTTGACTAGAATATATCCAATACTGCTAACTAGTGTATTTGGATGAAAAATTATTATCCTTTTGACTGATTTGGTTCACCTTTTGACTTATTATCATCAAGTTTAGAAGTTTTTATTCCTGCACAGTTTTACTGATTTTTATAAGTTTTGTTACTGATTAGTCACATCCATTTTCTTATCACATATTTTTTTAAATGTTTGAGCAAATGAATCTCAGTTCAGAAAACAATGAGCATGCGGATTCTTTAGATGTACCCTCTGCATATTTAGCCACTGACAGCCTTGAGGAATCTTCCATGTCCAAGAAGAGAGGGCACTACAAGAAGAGATCTGCAGTTTGGGATCACTTTGAAGAAGATTATATAAAAGGAGTTCAACATGCAATCTGCAAATACTGTAAGAAAGTAATCCCTACTGATTCTAAGGCTCATGGAACTTCTCCCCTTAATACACATGTTAAGAAATGTGCTTCAAATCCTAATAATATGGGTTCCAGTCAAGCCACTTTGTGTTTAGGAGAAACTGAAACTGATGGGGGGAGGTTAAGACAGCTCTTATGAATTGGAAATATGACCCTGAGGCTATTAGGAAAAGTATAGCATACATGATAATTGTTGATGAGCTTCCTTTTAAGCATGTAGAAGGAAAGGGTTTTCAGCTTGTTATGCGTACAGCTTGTCCATCTTTCAAAATTCCTTCTAGATGGACAATTACTAGGGACTGCTATCAATTGTATTTGGATGAAAAAAATATGCTAAACAGCTGCTAAAGAACAACAGTGGTAGGATATGTTTAACTACAGATTCATTGACTTCCATATAGCGTATCAATTACATGTGTTTTACTGCCCATTTCATTGACAATGATTGGAAATTAAACAAAAAGATACTTAGTTTTTGTCCAATTAGTAGTCACAAAGGGACTGAAATTGGAAAATGTAATGAAAAATGTCTGCTAGAGTGGGGAATTGATGATGTATTTACTGTTACAGTTGATAATGCTAGCTCTAATGACACGGCAATTCAATATTTACGGGGTAAATTGCAGAATTGGAGAAAAACTGTTTTGGAAGGAAAATGGACTCATGTAAGATGTGTTGCTCATATAGTTAATCTAATTGTCCATGATGGGTTGCAAAAACTTGGGGATTCAATAGACAGTATTCGGGCAGCTGTTAGATATGTCAGGCAGTCACCAATGAGGTTGAAAAAATTCAAGGAATGTGCAGAAATTGAGAAAATTGAATGTAAAAAGTTGTTGAGTTTAGATGTTGCTACTAGGTGGAATTCCACTTATATGATGTTGGACATGGCTTCTAAATATGAAAGAGCATTTGAAAGATTTGAAGAACAAGACCCTTATATGAGTTCAGAACTAAGTTGTTTGCCGACAAAATCTGATTGGGAGAAGGGTAGATACCTTGTTATATTTTTAGAGAATTTTTATGAGTTGACTGTTAAAGTGTCCGGAACAAAATATGTGACTTGTAATAATTTTTTTGATGATCTTAGTCACATTAATGGGCTATTGAATGAAATGGTGGAAAATCCAAATGTTGAGTTAAACTCCATGGCATGGACAATGAAGGACAAGTATGATAAATATTGGGGTAAGATTGAGAAGATGAACATGTTGATCTTTATTTCATCCATCCTTGATCCTCGTACTAAATTTGAGTACCTTGAATTTGTTCTCTCAAAAATGTATGGGGAATTAGATGGTGGAGTTGTAGCTATGCTTGCAAAAGATTCCATGTTTGAATTATTCAATGAGTATAAAAGGCTCCACAGTGCACATCAGTCCTCTTCTTCTTCCTTTTCTACTTCGCCCATTTCTTCACAACAAGCCTCAGTCGATGGAGATGCATCTAGAAGGATTAATGATAGGTACAAAATGGAATTCAAAAAAAGAAAAACTGAACTTGGAGGGAGGGACAATAAATCTGAATTGGACAAATATTTGAATGAGGAATGTGAGGATGATGATGAGAAACTGAAGTTTGATATTCTTTTGTGGTGGAAAGTTAATAGTGTTAGATTTCCAATCCTCTCAAGAATGGCCCGTGATGTCTTGGCTGTTCCAATTTCTATGGTCACTTCCGAGTCTGCTTTTAGTACTGGAGGTCGCGTTCTAGATGCATTTAGGAGCTCTTTGACCCCTCGAATTGTTCAATGTTTGATATGTACTCAAGACTGGCTTAGATCATCAATGACAGAATTCAATGTGGAAGAAAGTTTAGAGGAACTTGAGGCTTTTGAGTCTGGTAAACTATCATCACTATTACTCTCGAAACTTTGAAAAGTTATAATTTAATGCACTCGATTACTTTGTCAATTGCTCTTCCATTGCAGGTTTGGTCAAGGGAGGATTTGAGTCAACAATACTTGATGTTTGAGACTTGAAGCCAACGCTGATTGCTGAATGCTGTCCACTTTGTTCTGGATGGATGGAAATTGGAAATGTGGTTGAAGTTGAACTTTATTATTAATTTCTAATGACTAGTTCAATTTGTGGTATTGCTGGTCGAATTTACTCTGTTTGATATTGGCTATTTATTTGTATCATGTATGAATTTGATATGGATGATGGATGATGGATGATGTGGTTGATTGGATATTTCATGTGTAGATGTTGTTTTCATATCTTCTAATTCTTTGTTCTGGATGGATGGAAATTGGAAATCTGGTTGAAAATCTTTGAGCTAGTTGGTTTTGGTTGTGCCAAAATTGAATGTGTATGCAAAGCAAAACTACAAATTGGATGATGTCTGATATTCTGGTTGGTTTTCATGTTTCATTTTGGCAAACTGGTTGGTTTTTGTGTTTCATTTTGGCACCTGTCTGATATTCTGATTCTTGGGTGCTGATTTCGGTCAAAACCGAATTGATACCGAATTCGAATTCATTTCGAATCGAATTCGAATTCGAATTCGATCGGACATGTTATATACAAAATACCGAAAATTACCGAATTCAACCATCCAAATTACCGAATTCGAATTCGCTGCACACCCTTAACTTAATGTGCATAACCACTAGTATCATACAAACATTTTATCAAACACTTGGTAGGCATAAATTCAAACCCTAAGATTACACATATATCACACCCGACATTTCACCAAACACTTGGTAGGCATTAAGATTTCTTGGTGAAGATAATCATCAAACTATCAAGTTTCTGCCATCTCTTGGTATTTTGATCATAACTGGAGCAACACTCATCGGATTGAGATGAATCTTATAGCGTTTTGAAGTCAATACATAGACCTACAATTCTTATGAGACTTCAAAATTCAATTCATGCATTTTCATGGTCAAAAATCACAATTATAGAGGCAAAACGGGTTGAAAACAGTATCTCTAGATAGTTTCGGAAGAAAGACTATAAGTCGATGTAGAAAAATCAAAATCGAGCATCATCAGTGGCATTTAAAACTAGATTCATAAATTTTTCTAATGGTATAAGGTTCAGGCTCTAATTCATTTCCTATCACTACCAGAAAGTTCGGGAAGTTGGCTAAAAATGAAGACTGTCAGTTGAAACAGGGTAATGGAACAGTTAGGGGTACTTTGGTCATTTCACAGGATGCAAAGCTCCGATTGATCTACACTTTTGTGAGTAGAAAGTTAACTCAAACCTCTACAACTTTCATGTTTTTCACAAGAATTGTTTTGGCCATTATCATAGACAAATTTGTAGCTCAATTTGACACAAATGGGGCAATACATCAAACACTTGGTATGCAATAAGAATTCTTCCAAAAATCTTCAAGAACCCAAAGATGGCAACTCTCTCTCGCTCTCTCTCGGCTATCAATAAGAGAAGAGAAGAAATTTATGGGCTTTGGTGATTCTCAAGTATCCTGCTTTAAGGTTGGAAGATGAAGAATTGATGGAGCTCTTTTCTCTACTCTCTCTCTCTTGGTCGGCTGAAATGAAAGGGAAGAAGAAGAAAATGAAGTCTAAAATCTTGTTTTTGGCTTATATAAGAGTTAGCCAACAACCACGCCACGTGTCACATTTCTATTGGTTTGTAATCTAAGGTAATCTTATCTCATCCACAACTTTCTCTTTTTACACTATAATTCCCTCTAATCTCTTTAAAATTCATTCCACACATCATTAATTATCTCTACATACTCTAGTTTTCATCTTAAAACTAAGCTTCACATTATGTCTTAAAATTTTAACATTTAATGCTGGCTGATAGAAAATCGGGCAAATATTTCAAAGAAAACTTATAAATAAAATCATCGAGACTAAAGAAAAATCATTTTTTTTTACCAAACTTTAAATCAATAATAAGTCAATGCAAATAAGGTACACAAATCATTCATCGGAAAATCAGTAAATGCAGATAATCCAAAGTGAAAAATTGAAAAATAAATCTCACAAATTTTCGAGTCCTCACATACTTTCTCTGTCTCTCTTTCTCTCTCAATAATTCATCAATTATTTTCATGATTTACTAAATTGGTATTGGTTTTAATAATTTCTCTTATACTAATTATACATGCTCTTTTTTTTTATTACAATTTTACTCAAAAGGTTCTTTTTTCTAACACACTATAATTTAAGTCAAAATAGATAATAGTTTAAAATGAAAATGATCCCAAAAAATAGTTTTACTTTCCCTTCAATATCCATGGATATACTACATAATGTAATTTAAACTTAACTGCATTCAATTATTAAAGAATATGAATACTTGATAGAAATCAAGTGTTACATGATAAATATGAATGCTTGATAAAAGATAAAAGTTAAGATTTATATGACAAGTATAAAACATGAAAAGATAGTAAAATTTTAATAGTATTAGTTGTTTAAAAATATGATAAATAAGCAAATTTCAAAGAAAAAATGCATGTTGCATGTCAAAAAAATTTTATGCAAAAATATTGAGTCACAATGATATCATAATAATATTTATTTTAAACTGAAATTGGTTGGAGTTAGATAAAGTTCTAGATTTTTGAAAAATAAATAAATGAATAAATAAAAGATTTAGAATTGAAAAAAAAGGATATAGAACAAAAAAGATACAAGAAAAGATTAAGGTAAAAACTATATTATTTAATTATAAAAAATAATAGATCTATTAGTGTGTGAATGAGAAAGAAGGAAATTTGAATAATAGGCAGAAGAGTAAGAGAAATTATTTAATTAGAAAGAGAAAAGAGAAGTAATTAATGCATAATGAATCTTAGGAAAATCAATGAACATATATAAGATTGATTGATTGATAATAATTTTGACATTTGAGTAAAATGTGCTCTAAGAGGAAGATAATTATTCTAACAATATCATTTACGATAGAGAGATATATAGGAGGAGTTGAAGAAAGGTAAATTTGAGGGTTGAATAAGTCATAAGGTAATGGAAAAGCAAAAGTAATGAAAGAATAAAAGTTATGAGCATATTAAAGAGAAAAAGGAAAAAATGGAAAAAAAAAAAGTAGCGTAAAGGAATAGTAGAGTAATTAGAGGTAATGAATTCAAATTTTAATGCTCCCTAATAATCATGGGTGGCAAAGAATAGAGAAATTGGATAATTAACCTAGGATTGTTCTTTTTGGTGCCTCGTGGTATTTGTTAAGACATCTGAATTACACTTGAGTTACTATTTGAATATACACACTCACACTTATGTCCCCTACATTTAGATGTTTTCTTGAATTAGTTTCACTCTTTCCAAAAAATTAATTTAGAACCTATCTTTGCTCTCATAAGCCAAATCCATTAACTTATGAAGTTTAATTACTTTTTCTTTTATATCTTGGGGAAGGTCAATGACCTTTACAATGGAACCAAGCGGGGCATAGGAAATCCCATTATGAAGTTTAATTACTTTTTGAAACAAATGTTTGAAATGGTAGTATTTTAAATATTCATTGCATCAAATTCATACCATGTATGTTTAGTATGACACAAAAAATTGTTATATATATATATACATATCTATGTACGTATGTATATATGTATATGTATATGTATATGTATATGTGCATATGTATGTATGTATATGTATATATGTATGAATATATATGTATAAGACATGCATTGAATTTTTTTATCAATTACATAATCATTATAATTTAAGGGAAATCCAAGGTTAATTAGTAGCATAAATATGGAAGAGTAGGCAATCAATCAGTAAGTTCCTTTTAAAACCAAAAAAAAGGGCAAATGGTTTATATTTATACTATATAAGGAATTATTGATGATTGAGAAATTCTAGCAAAAATAAATGTGGAACAATTGACAATCAATCAATAATTTCCTTTTGAAATGTAAAATATATATGATATATATTTATAATATATAAGGAATTAATAATGATTTACAGATTTTATGAAATTACATAAAAGTACTATTATTAGAATAATATTAAAAAAAGAAACTAAAGGGAAAAACCATCCATTTCAGCATCCTAGATAGGATTTGAAAAGAAGAAAGTTAATGCTAAAAGCTAAAAAAATTAACAAGATGGGGAATGTGTTCGATCTAAAATGCTGTTCAATTTTAATTTTGGTATATTGTTAAATTAGCAATTCCCATATTCTACTACGGCCCAATTTGATAACTCAATTTAGTGCTTAGACTTAATAGATTCAGATATTAATACATTAAAATGTGTTTGATAATCAAAACTAGAACATCTTAATTAATTAAGTGGCATTGAATTTTCTAGATAAAAGTTGCTCTAAAAAATAAGTGATAAACTATTCACTTATCACTTAATGTGATATACATTCAAATGCATTGGATTTAGTATTTAATAATTCAATCACTTGATAGATTCAAACTTCAGATTTTAATGTTCAGTTTTTAGAATTCAGTTTTATCAAACACGCCTTAAGTAAATGTTATATCTTTTACTAGATGACAAAATAAATTGTTACAAAAATGTGTTTACTTATTATGTCTCTTTGTGGATTTTATTTGTTTCTTTTTTTTAATAACAATTGATTACAATCCCTTTTTTTTCAATTTTTTATTTATAGCCAACGTGAACCAATTTATTAATGACCTACCTTATATAAGTTTGTGTTAATTGTACCTTCTTTAAATTTTTATCAACCAACGTATATCTTTTCTTTTATAATCCTTTTCAATCACATTCTCTATTCCTATTATTGGTTTGATCATTTAATACTATTACTAAAATTTGGACAGAAAGTATACCATGTCAATGCTCATATAGATAGTTTTTTCCTTCACATTCCATTATATATTGCAATTAATATATTTATTAGATTTGCTTAAATTTCTTCGTCAACATGGCAACATAAGTTGTAAAAAAATGTGTGTAAGCGCAAATTTTTGTTGCCTGAAACAAAGACAAGAAAAACTCGTGCAAATACAAAATATATTGAATTAAAAGAAAAGGATTACAATCTCTGAAATTTCTTAAATCGGGAAATTAGTCCTCTGATTCTTCTCTTTAAACAATCTTGGTCGAAGGGTCGATGTGACTTGTTCTCCAATCAAGAAAGATGTTTCCTACACTTTAAGCGTAGAAAACGGAGGATTTGATGATGAAGTTGAACACTTGAATCTTCAATCTTCAAGCCTTCAATGCAAACGGAAGGATTTGTTTTGCTTTGATTTGATTTGGATTTAAAAGAAGAAGCTCTTGAGAATTGGACAGAGTTCCTCTAGGATGTAGGGTTTTTCAATGTCCCTTGACTTGATAGGAGACCTCTATTTATAGCCAAAATTTGTAGGCTTGGTCTTCAAGAGAACCCTATAGAACCTTCCTGCATTTGGATAGCTTGTAACTCAAGAAACCCATTTAATTTGGACTTTAGTAATAGGCCGGCCCATATAGTCTATCGTGAATTAATTAATTAATTAATCCACTTTAACTCAAATGGACATCATGAGTTTAACTTGATTTAATGGCCCATATAATATTAGCCCAACTTGCGAGTCCAAAACATAATGGACTTTCACAATTTAATTTAATTTAATCAAGATTAATTTTAATTTATTTAATCTTGACTAAATAAATTAAATAAATTTCCTTTGTTTACAAATGCCCCCACTTCAAGACTTGGCTAAGGACAGGCTTAGCAATTGCTGGAGACAAGGCTTGAAGTAGCAATTTCCTGCCTTGAAATATTTTTTTTTTTTTTTTTGCGAAGCCCATTTGCAACTTTATGGCCCGAGTAGAAACTCTTTGATTTTATCATTGTAAAACGGCCAACGAGATGTTTTGTCACAGACATGATGAACTCAAGTTCCTGGACAATTTCCCAAAGGCAGTACGCCACTTCCTAAAATTATTTAAACCCTTGTAGTAACCGGCAATGTGTTGCAATAAGGAATTGCCAAAGTTGACCAACTGCCTAAAACATCCAATCGGACATCAATGTGTTAATTTAGCAACTGTTAAAACAAACAATTGGAAACCTCCAACTTTTGAACCCAAGTTCACCATATTACAACATCCAATGCATACAACCTCCGAATTGAACATTGGTTTCCTTTTCTCCAACTTGTGAGCTTCCAAAATGGTCAAGAATGTCCAACCAAGATAACTTCCCGTTAAACCTCGGTTTCCTAAATCACCAATCTGTCCAAAATAATGTACTCACTTGGGAATGACCACACCTAGTTGGAAATTGCTCAAATCATATAATAAATAGTTGGAAGTCACCTAATTCGGTAGCTTTCCAAAAACCAAGCTCAACACCTTGCAATAAGCAATCTAAGTAGCTTCCAAACGTGCATGGGCTTCTTTCTTTTTATTTGCATCGTTCAAGCAAAAAGAAACATCAATTCGGACACTACTTAATCAAACTGGTAATTGATAAGCAATTGGAAACTACTAATCTCAATAGCTTCCGAGTGTGGCCTTGGTTTCCTCTATTCACTTGCATCATTCAAGCATTATAAAAGAAGCCAACAAGAATCTTTTATTTTTCCAGCACCAAGCGAGAGGGAGAAACCAGAAAATCACTTGCGCTACTGAGGTAATCACTTGCTGAATTTGCCGCATTTGTTCATCGAATTTTGTTAACAAGCCTAAGCTGTAATTCGAACATCCACAAAACACATTGCATGTCACTAATTCATTTAACTCTTGCTTTTGCTGGTGCTGAAAATTTGACTTTGCCTCAACTTCTTGTATTGCTGAAATTTGCAAGTTCTCTTCGCATGTTCTAGCCACTTGCCAAATTTAATGAAACTTAGTATATTTAAGGACCAATTCATATTGATTTATGATTGATCCCTGTCCCAAGTCCACTTTAGACTTCAATAGGTATTCTGCATGTGAGGCGTGTTCATCTACTTTCCCTTCATTCAAATTGTGAAGCTTTGAATCATACAAAATCCGTAGTTTTTTTTTTTTCTTTCAATTGAACAGCTATCATTGCAACCGTTTGCATGCCACCATGTTGTGATGTTATTTTGCTAAGAAAATTGTAGCAAACAACACCTGTCAACTTGATGATGCAAATTACCTCTTTCGTGTTTTTTTTTTTTTTTTTTTCCTTGTACAAGACAAGTATCTCCACTAACTTGTTGCTGTTGAAATTTTCTTCTAGATTACATCTTGAGTTGTCACCCGTTGCTTGAAGCAAACCGATACTTCAATTGTGTCTGTGGGTTTAGACCACGACTTTCAGCTTTCCAAGAGGTTAGCAATTCACGTACTTCATGGTTTTTACCTCTTCTTAGTGCCCTTCTTTTTTTTTTTTTTTTTTTGTATTTGCCAACTCACTTGCCTGGAAAAGAGAAGTCTGTTACATGAAGATTTCCTTGAGCTTCCATGACAGCCTACCCTGGCTTGAGAAGTCCATTGCATGAAGACCTTTCTTAAGCTTCCATGATGGCCTACCCTGGCTTGAGAAGTCCGTTGCATGAAGACCTTCCTTTAAGCTTCCATGACGGCCTACCCTGGCTTGAGAAGTCCGTTGCATGAAGACCTTCCTTAAGCTTCCATGACGGCCTACCCTGGCTTGAGAAGTCCGTTGCATGAAGACCTTCCTTAAGCTTCCATGACGGCCTACCTTGGCTTGAGAAGTCCGTTGCATGAAGACCTTCCTTAAGCTTCCATGATGGCCTACCCTGGCTTGAGAAGTCCGTTGCATGAAGACCTTCCTTAAGCTTCCATGATGGCCTACCTTGTCTCAACTTGACCTACTTTTTTTTTTTTTTTTTTTGTAGGTTGAAACTATTGAGACCACACCATGGTGATTTTCAAGGAGTTTACCGCCTCAGACAATAATTATTTATTGATTCTTGATCATGATGGTGACCCCACTGAGGATGGTACCCTACTGCGAGTTCACACTGGCACACATGGCAATTTTCTTGGAACTTGGCCTCAACAAAATCATCCTAATGTAGAAGAGTGGTCATCTGAAATATTGATGGATGATGCCACTAAAGCTTACCTTTTGAATTCTCACCTACATACTGAGGAGCCAAGAGTGTCATCGTTTCAGACTCTGGGCAGACGAATCATCTCTGGAGATGTACACTGGGGCGGTGTGCTAAGACTCAATGGCGAGTTTGGCTTCATTGAAAAATATTGGGAATGGCTGGAAGATGTCCTTGGGAGAAACAAGAAGACTCTTCGTGATGCCTGTCTATATGAAGCCCTGTATGCTTTTCACATATGATAGGTATCCCAATATTATTCAAGCATTCTAGGCATGGTGCCCAGAAACAAATACACTTCATACCTCTGTTGGTGAACTATCAATCTCTCTTTGGGATCTTTACAAAATAGGAGGACTTCCTATTGTAGGAGGCATCTATGAGGAAGTGATCCCTTGTGCAGCTGAGTTGACAGGAATTGATGAAAAGAAATTTAGGTACATCCCACAAAGTTGTGAATATTTGTTCGCGGCCTACCATCAACTTCGGAAAGTACTAATAACCCTGGAATCCCCATTAGCAAGTGGATTGACTTTGGTTCAAAGGGAAGCCCAAGTATTCAAAACCTAAACAGAGAAGGTTAAGGAAATCATCACGCCCTCAAGCAACTCAAAATCCAGATGGGGAAATTGGGCAACCAACGTAGTTCTCGAACCAAAATGATGACGCCTTTGACAAGATTGGGGTCAAAACCCACCTTCGAGGTGAGACATATCTTGCAGCATTTATTTCATGCTGGCTATGCATTAACTTCCAAATGAGGATCTCCATGTTGTCAGCCTACTACCTTTAAAGCAGCAAGTTTGATGGCTTGGGCAATACTTGTCGCCTATACCAGCTCTACTAATCTATAGAGGTCTCAACCAAATTTCAAGCTCTCCAACCCCCGGGCAATCACGTGTGTCTTTTCCTCTACATTATGTGTATGCTTGGCTAGCACACTACTTTCCAACCCATTATTCAACGCCAAATACTTTGCCTCCACCAGCTATGACTATTTATTCTGGAGAGGGTGGTGCTCGATTCTTCACCAAGACTGATGCTCGAAATCTCATCCACAAGGGTGACCAAGTGACTTGGAGTGCAACTTCTCTTGTGAAAACTCGCAATGAAGTTTTAGTTGACAATGGTAAATTATCAAGTTTAGAACTCGGCTATTTTCTCAGTGCACGTTCAAACTATCTGGTTATGCATGTGGCGGGGAACTTCTTGGTTGAACCATATAATCCTTACAGGTTTGCCCGGCAATTTGGGTTTTACCAAGATATTCCAAAAGAGCTTAAAGTTGATGTTCGCACAACTAGTTATGACTTGTGTCGAATGCTATGGAGGACCGCTACTCGCCAAAGGACTAATGCAAAAATACTCTTTCCTGCGATCCCTTTGAAGGCCAAAGAGCACGTTTCCCCTGAATTCAAGTCATGGTGGTCTCAAGTTCATGGGCAATACCTTCTCGAGGGGCAAAATGATCTGATATTAAGCACTCAATCAAATCAAGAGAATAGGAAATCCAAAGCCAAGGAGATTGTAAAGGATATTAATTCATCGAAGGAGAATGATGCTCAAGAAGCAATGAAGAAATTATCCAAGACAGTGAGCAATAAGGATGATATTTCAAACAAAGCTGAAGATGGCATCATTGCCTCTAAAGCTCTTGTTTGCGAGGTTGGACCATCCAAGAACGCTTCACGTTTTCTTTCCTCTGTGGTTGTGAAAGCAACCAATAGCGAAGGTTCTAATGAAGTAAAGAGAGGCAGCATATGTGATGAAGAGGAGGAGGTCTATTAACACAGATCAAAATTGGAACGCAAGAAGTCCAAGGTAATGACTCTCCTTGACGATATTGACTTGAATCCTAAGGAATTCTTTAAGAATATCCCGACATATCTATGCTGCATAAGTTGTGCAAATATTGTAAGAACCCTTCTTGCACTCTATATTTTGGCATTTGAAAGCCACTTTCTAATTTTATGCTCATGACTTGCTTTTGGCATTTTTCTTGTAGTTGAATGACCAAGATCTTATCTTTGTCGAAGATGAAGAATCCAGCCAGCAGTCGGTCAAGGGACCTAATGCATTTGAACTTCTAGCCAAACAAGCGGCCAGTCCCAGCCAACCAAAAGATGATAACAGGAGTTCAAAGGAAGTGGTTGATGAAGAAACTCCAATACTGCAAGTGGCTCCACAGAAAGAAGAGCAAGTGGCTCCACCAGAAGAAGAGATTAAAGGTTTTGATCCACCATCATGGCCAAAGGCACCACAAGTGTCCGACTTTTGCCCTCAAACTGTGATCTCATCATGCCGCCGAGACTATCTCCAAATGCTTTGGAATAATTTGAAGGTTATAATATCTCAAACTCCACTGGAGCGGATGTCTGCTCTTGAGGCAAAAGCAAATGAGATTATGGAGGAGATGCAACACCTTAATGTCATGGATGTTTCACCCTTGCAAGGCCTTTTGAAGGCTTTCTTTGCAAATGCAACTCATTACACTACAGTGAAGTCTTCTCTTGCGAATAAGATTCCAGCTGAATCCTATAACGAGTTGCTTTCTGCTGCTAACCAACGTCTCAGAGATGCGCAAGGCATGGAGAAGACACAAGCAGGAAAGATCTCAACACATATGCTAAAGCTTAGAGAGATTGATCATGAGGAAGTAAAGCTGAGGAAACAACTTGATCTTTTGGACTCTCGTAGAAAGGAAACACTTTCATTGATACGAAACGAGCTAGATGAGCTTACACTAGTACAAGCCAAGATGGTCAACCTACGGAATGAAGTTCGAAAGATTGAAGATTCCACCCCTTTACTTGCTGAAGAGAGCGAGACACTAGACAAAATGCAAGCATTACTTGAAACCAACCGCAAAGAACTTTCATTGCATAACTTGTTTGCAAAGAGTAAGCCATCAAGGGGAATGGGTTTGGTTTGTGGGGTTGTAACTGGACTTAGAAGTTGCCCTCTAAGTTGCCTACGTATCCCAAGAGGGAATCAAGTCACACGTAGTTCCTACCGTTCACAGTTTTAACTCATACGGGTCAGGAGTATCTGTTTGTTTACCACCTTAGACTTGGTGGAGTGTTTCAGCAGTTTAACCACGTACTACACTATTGGTGGTTGGCGTCCACAGTTTTAGCTCGTGTAAGCCCGGAGCAACATGCAGTTTAAGCTCATGCGTTATGGAGCATCTATTTGTTATGACATGTATAACTTCAAGAATTTTCCATTTATGGGACCTACTTTCACACCATCTTTGTCAACCAACTTGTACGCACCATTTGTGTAAACTTCTCGGACAATATATGGCCCATCCCATTTGGAGATGAATTTGTCTTTGGTACGATGAGTCATGACTATTGGCCTTCGAACAGCAAGCACCATGTCACCAACTTGAAAAGAACGGCGACGAACTTTCTTATTGAAAGCTTTAGAGAGGCGGGCCTGATAACATTCAAGGTTTTGTTGAGCTTCCAATCTCTTTGCGTCTAAGGCTTCCAATTCTTCAAGACGCAAACGGGCATTTTCCTCCTCAGTGAGCCCTTCTTGGATAGCAATCCTCAAAGAAGGAATTTGTTGCTCAAGAGGTAAGACAGCTTCTACACCATAAACCAAAGCGTACGGCGTTGCTTGCGTTGGAGTTCTATGTGTGGTGCGATAAGCCCATAGAGCTTCTCCTATCCTTTCATGCCAGTCTTTCTTTGATCTAGCCACCACCTTTTTTAGCAAGTTGCAGAGAGTTTTATTAAACGCTTCAGCAAGGCCATTGGCAGGAGCATTATACATGGAGGACTTGCACTGCTTGAATTTGAATTTCTCACACAACTTATCCATCAAGCTATTGGAGAAAGGTTTCCCATTGTCGATGATAATATAGCGGGGAACTCCATAACGGTAAATGATATTTACACCTAATAAAATTCACCACTTCTTCTTTTCTCACTTGTCTAGCGTGCAGCAATTTAGAGAAATAGTCACCAATAATATGTATAAGTGTTGACGAGATGACTTTGGTAATGGTCCAACGACATCAAGACCCCAAGCATCAAATGGCCAAGAAGCAATAGTTGGGTGTAAGGGCTCAGGTGGTTGATGGATGTAATTTGCATGGAATTGGCAAGCTTGACACCTTTGAGCATAGTCCATGCAGTCTCTAACCATAGTAGGCCAGTAATACCCCGTTCTTTTGATGCGAAAATGCAACTTGGGGCTAGATTGATGAGCTCCACATATTCCTGAATGAGCTTCTTGCATGACTTGAAATGCCTCATCTTCTCCCAAGCAACGCAAGAATACACCATCAAACGATTTCCGATATAGCGTATCCTTGCAAAATAAAAGCGAGGGAACACGGCCGGATATCAGTTCTTCTACGTTGCTCCTCAGGCAATTTTTGATACTTGAGATAGTTGATGAGAGGTTGCCTCCAATCTTCTTTCTCTACTTCATAAACAGAGACAACATGAGTGTCATCTTCTTCACCACCTTCATCATCAAATAATGGTGGAATCACCCATTTTTGACATACATGAATCTGCGTCTCATGATTTGGCAAAGCAAGTGAAGAGGCAAGCATGGCTAAGGCATCAGCTTGCTTGTTTTCTTTTCTTGGGATGTGTTCAATGCTTGCATCCCCAAGCCACCTAAAAAGACGCATGGCATATCTGTGATATGGGATCAATTCAGCCTTTTTGACTTCATAACTTCCCAAGAGCTGGTTAACAACTAACTTTGAGTCACCATAAATCTGAAGCTCAAGTTGTTTCATGTCGACAGCCACTTCAAGTCCAAGAATAAGAGCTTGGTATTGAGCGACATTGTTTGAGCAGTGATGACTCAGGGTGAAGGAGTATGGTAAAACTTCTCCATCAGGTGTTACAAATATAATTCCAGCCCCAGCTCCATGGCGATGAGCAGCACCATCAAAATACATTTTCCATGGGGGTCGGACTTCAATGAGCAACACATCTTCATCAGGCAAATCATCACATAATTACCATTCAGCAGGTATAGGATGATCGGCCAGGAAATCTGCCAACACCTGACCCTTGACAGCCTTTTGTGGAACATAAATGATTTCAAATTGTTGCAACTGGAGATACCATCTAGCTAGACGGTCAGATAATACTGGTTTGCTCATCACATACTTTATGGGATTTGCTTTGGAAATAAGTCTCACAGCGAAAATAGTGCCTCAACTTTTGTATTGCAAAAATAAGAGCTAGGCACAATTTCTCAATTGCAGTAATTTAATTCATTGGGTCATCATTCTGCTCAAATAGTAGAGCTTTCTTTTCCTTCAATATTTTCTTGTGCAAATCGAACGCTCTTGTGCGAATATAGAGGATCAATGGCTTTCCAAAAATAGGTGCGGCCAAAACAGGTGGTCTCATGAGATAAGATTTGATGCTATCGAATGCATTCTTGCATGCCTCATCCCAATGAAATGGTACATCCTTTTTCATCAAATGGCTAAAAGGCTGACATCTTCCAGCCAAATTTGAAATGAACCTTCGTATATAAGCTAACCGCCCCTGCAAACTCTTTAGTTCATGGATATTTCGAGGTTCAGGCATCCTCAATATAGCATCAATTTTGGCTTGGTCAATCTCAATACCTTGATGGCGGACAACAAAGCCAAGAAATTTCCCAGATGTGACTCCAAATGCACATTTGAGGGGATTCATTTTGAGCTGATGCTTTCTCAATCGATCAAAGACTTGTCTCAGATCCTCTAGATGGTTATTTCTTTTTTTTGATTTAACAACCAAATCATCCACATAACACTCAATATTTTTGTGGAGCATGTCATCAAAAATATTTTGCATTGCTCTTTGGTATGTGGCTCCAGCATTTTTTAGCCCAAAGGGCATTACTTTATAGCAAAGATACCTTTAGGTGTGCGAAATGTCGTGAGCTCTTCATCTTCAAAAGTGGCGAATTTGGTTGTAACGGAAGAGCCATCCATGAATGACAAGGCTTCATGTCCAAGTAGTTGCATCAATCATGAGTTCTGATTGGCGAGGAAAATCATCTTTAGGACAAGCGCTAAGATCTCAAAATCGACACAAACGCTAATTTGTCCATTTTTCTTTCGACTGGTACAATACTCAAATCCATGTGGGATACTTGACTTCACGAATGAACCCAGCTTCAATGAGTTTATTCACTTCAGCTTCAATCAAGGGAATTAAGTCGGTCTAAATCGTCGTTTGCTTGCTTCACGTATAACTCCTTTCTTAACCTCCAAGTGGTGGACTGCTATTTTTGGATCTAGACCAGGCATTTCTTTGTAACTCCAAGCAAACACATCTTGATATTCTTGCAGAGTTCTACATATGCCTCTCCTCATCGACTTAACAAAGCGCTTACATATATTGGACACTACGCTTCTGAGTGCCAAGATCGATTTCCTTTAGATCATCAATCGTAGCTTTGACCCCTTCTTCAAATTCAGGTGGGCATCCTCAAGATCTTCAACTTCTTCAAGAGAGTCATTATCAATTATAGTTATATGATTGCATGAAGCAATACTCTCCTCATCTTCCTCTTTCGGTCTTGTATGCACTATAGTATGCTCTCTGACCTTTAATTCAGTCCCACAATCTATGATAAGATTAGTGCATCGTCTCATTCTTGAAGGAATGATACTTGCCATCTTGGCGACGTGATGTTGTGAGGACAATCAGAGAGCTCTTCAAATTCTCTCATCATCTTCGTGGCCTTTGATTTAATTTCATGAGAATTTAGAGGTTTTGTCTTCTTTGTGGTCCCAGCCTCTTGAAAATGACACTCGTGGAATCTTGCCCCCACTTCTATATGATTTGTCAACTATTTTAGAAGACTCATCCCCAATTGTAATATATTGAATACCATTTCTATTGATCCTAATGCTGGTGCGGAGGGAATAACCAAGGCGGATCTGGAACTCTCAATGGCATGTCCTTTCTCCCTTAGCATCTTTTGAGGTAGAATTCAATCCATATGCCATGTCACCCGAAGTTTGACAAGGTAGAGTATTTAATGCTGCAGATTTCTTGAAGTCATATCCTGCTTTAGCAAGAAGCTTGTAAGCAATAGGATCAAAACCTTCCTTGGTTCTTGATTTGGCATGTCTTGCTTATTCTCAACCAACCTTGTATTAGGATGATCGACTCTTCAAGTGGAAATAACGGTATCCCACAAAGACATCAAATTTAGTGGCGGAAGAGTTAATCCTCCGAGCTTTATCTTTGAGCGAAAGATGATTGTTCTTGCTCCAATTTTGACTTGGGAGGGTAATGAAAGACGATTGAGTCTTTCTTTGACAATGAAATATCAGATTTGGGGACTAGCACTCTCTTTCCTTTTGTGTTTGACGGTTCGAGATTCTGAGTCTCAACCACGGATAGAGGAATTGTTCGATTCATCCTTACATCATTTTTCTTGATGTAAAATTTAGCATCGGCTATATGAGCTTCGCCGGTGAAAGGATTGTCATCAGCCTTTACAGTCCTTTCCACTCCATTTTGGCAGTACTTAAAACATTGATGAAGAGTTGAAGGTACAATCCCATTCTCATGAATCCAGGGTCTTCCCAACAATACATTATATGTTGTTTTAGCATCTATTACATATAATAATGCTTTAAACGACACATCATCAATGAATATTTCCAAACTTAATGATCCAATAGCTCTTTGGCCTCCTTGATTGAAACCTTGTATCATCAGTCGGCTATTGGATAATTCCTCAATAGGAATGCCAAGTTCCTTTAAAGTTCTAAGTGGCAAAATGTTGACTGCAGAGCCTCCATCTATTAAGATTCTACTCACCTTTTGTTCTCTAGCATACCCGGTCACGAACAAAGGACGGTTATGTGGTGTAGTTCCAAGTAGCAAGTCCTCGTCTGTGAAAGTGATATTCACGGCTTTCACCTCTTCATTGCCGTCAGGTGTACGAGTTCTTTCGACTGGAGATTCATCAGAATTATTGCTTGATTCATCAATATCCCTGACTTGTGTCGCGTGACACGAGATCACGTTGAAGTCAAAGAATTCTTTTGGCATGAATTCTTTTAAGGTGATAGGAACCCGCGGCTTTTGTTTGAAAGTACGGGTTTCTTGAAAATGGAGAACATTATCATCTTTTCCCACGTTCTTTTCTTTCTTCTTCCAGACCACCCTATTTCTTGCTAAAACCTTATTTGTCTTATGAGATAGGCGGCTGTTTCGCCTTCTCCTTCGTGTGACTAAAGTCCACCCTTCATCATTCACTTCTACTTGTATGGACTTCGGATCTTCACGCTCATGCTCTTGAACCACTAGAGGGACAATCCCTTGCCGAATTTCTACAGGTTCAAGGGATCCAAATTGAATAGTTGGCAATGCAAGAGTTGTGACTTCTCTAATTTCATTGGCAAGCTTTCCAACTTCTATGGATTGGGACGAATCAACGGTAGTCTGGTTTGTACTCGCCTTGTCTTCTTCAAGGAGAATCTTTCCTTGCCTGGCCAACTCCACCACTTTGTCTTTAAAGACAAAACACTTCTGAATGGGATGCCCGATTAAACGGTGGTACTTACAATAGTTTGGGTCATTCGGCCGTTTCATCTCAGGAAGTGTAATCAAATTTGTACTCAACAGGTCATCAAATATGCCAGGAACGTCAGAATCAAGAAAAGGGTACTCTTTTTCTTGCATTTCCTTAAGAGTTGGTTTTCTCTTTTCTTGCTCTTGACGGGTATTGAGTTTCTTGTCTTGCTTTTGAGCAATTTTGGGAACAAGTTTGAAGGGTGCTTGCGTCATAGTCTCTTCTTCTCACTTTTAAGAGGCTTGCCCCTCTCCTTATATCTTGCCTGTCTTTACCCTTGCGTGGTGAACTGGCGGTTCTTGTCCATCTAGATTGATTTCTAGATTGTGGGCTTTGTTGACAATTCACCAAAAGTTTACGGTTGGATGCTTTGCAAAATATATCGAGCCCCAATGCATACCTTGAATACACATTTCAATGGCGGACGTCTCAGAAATTCGATCTCGACAATTCAAACTCAAGGTCCTCCAACGGTCGATGAAATCAACCACAGGCTCATCCTTCCACTGGCGCGTATTTGAGAGTTCTGTCATGCTGACAGTTCTTCTTGTGGTGTAGAAGCGGTTGAGAAACTCTTGTTCCAACCGCCCCAACTATCAATAATACCGGATTCCAGCCGGTACCAATCAAAAGCATTGCCTTTCAGCGGCGAGCGAATTGTTTGACAAGCAAATTGCCATCAGTACCAGCATTGCTACAAGTTTCCACAAAATGAGCAACGTGTTGTTTAGGGTTGCCTTTGCCATCGAACTGTTGAAACTTCGGAGGTTGATATCGACGGCTGCATCTTCGGTTATCAATTCTTGCAGTGTAGGGCTTGGCGTAACCACTATATCGCTTTGGTGCTTCCACCGATCTTATCTTTGATTGTGCCTTCAATGAATTCTTTTAGGTTGTCAACATGAATGGTTCCATCAGCAGAGACAGAGAACTCTTTTGTCGCATGCAACTTTGCATCATCCTTCTCCTTCTCCCTTGATGACGAATCACCCTCATCTTGCACCTTGGATTTGTTTGAGTGTGTTGAGGCTATTTTCACCCATGTTTTCAACCATAGCCATTAGCTTGGCTATCTTTGTGTCTTGATTCAGCATGGACTGCTAGCCCTTCAACAATTTTAGCAAGACTTGAAATCTGGTCCTCCACAGTTGTAGTATTAGTCATCATAACGGGCATCATCATGGAAGTGGCTGAATCGCCCGAACTGTTAGTGGACTCGGTGTAGACACCTTATTGTTGGGAAAACTTCAAGACTTTTCCTTTCAGCAAGAAGTGTCTGCGCCATAACCTTCTCGACTAAGGCTCTAGTCGCACTTCTTGTCATAGGTGCAGCATATTGCACCTCTTGAGTTGTAGGAGCAGCAGCAGTTGAGCGCTTGGAACTCAGCTTCTTTGACTCCATTGATTCTTGAAATTAGTAACTTGTTGGAAGAAAAGAGATGAGAGGCAGAGATGGTCCCCCAGTGCCAAAATTTGTAAGCGCAAATTTTTGTTGCCTGAAACAAAGACAAGAAAAACTCGTGCAAATACAAAATATATTGAATTAAAAGAAAAGGATTACAATCTCTGAAATTTCTTAAATCGGGAAATTAGTCCTCTGATTCTTCTCTTTAAACAATCTTGGTCGAAGGGTCGATGTGACTTGTTCTCCAATCAAGAAAGATGTTTCCTACACTTTAAGCGTAGAAAACGGAGGATTTGATGATGAAGTTGAACACTTGAATCTTCAATCTTCAAGCCTTCAATGCAAACGGAAGGATTTGTTTTGCTTTGATTTGATTTGGATTTGGATTTAAAAGAAGAAGCTCTTGAGAGTTGGACAGAGTTCCTCTAGGATGTAGGGTTTTTCAATGTCCCTTGACTTGATAGGAGACCTCTATTTATAGCCAAAATTTGTAGGCTTGGTCTTCAAGAGAACCCTATAGAACCTTCCTGCATTTGGATAGCTTGTAACTCAAGAAACCCATTTAATTTGGACTTTAGTAATAGGCCGGCCCATATAGTCTATCGTGAATTAATTAATTAATTAATCCACTTTAACTCAAATGGACATCATGAGTTTAACTTGATTTAATGGCCCATATAATATTAGCCCAACTTGCGAGTCCAAAACATAATGGACTTTCACAATTTAATTTAATTTAATCAAGATTAATTTTAATTTATTTAATCTTGACTAAATAAATTAAATAAATTTCCTTTGTTTACAATGTGTTTTTTATGTCTTTTTTGTTCTTTTTGAACAACCAATCTATTAATGACCACACTTATATAAGTTATATTTGTTATACTTTTTTTAATCAAACAACTTATATATTTTATTTTTTTAATTCTCTTCTCTAACCTATTATTGGTTTGATCATTATTACCATTACTAAATTTTGGATAAAATATACCACATTAATTCTAATATAAATAGTTTCTCCCTTCACCATCCTTTCTAATAATTCTTACTCCCTTCACCATCCTTTCTAATAATTCTTACTCTAATAATAATGTTATTTAGAATTTTATTTTCTAGCATATCTCCATCATCAATCTTTTTTATCTACTATATGTGTCTTACATATATCTATTGAATAATGAGCAAGTGTTTTCCAATTTTCTTACCAATCAACCGTGAAATATCTCTTAATAAAATTTTCCAATTAAATGATGAAGTATTAAATACTTATCTTATACTTTTTGAGCATCTACTTTTGAGCATCATATAAGTACGTATATGGTATGATATTGATGACAATGAATACCCAAATATATATGATATGAATCTATTGATTTTTCCAATTTTTGTATGTTTTATCATTTTTCTAACCAAACTCAAATAGTTACCTTTCCTTTTACGCCTCTAAAATTATTTGACATTTACTTTCTTTTTAACATCAAAATTGTCCTTTTTAATATTTAAAATCACTCTTACTTTTTTCCTTTTTTTATTTAATTCTACTTCATATTTTCTAGCTTTTCTGGACAAGGTTGGCCAGCGCGTGTTCCACTCGATAGCTATTCTTCCTTCTAAGATTCAATCAGTCATTCGACTAGATATTGTTAGTTTTCTATATGCTAGATATTATTATTATTATTTATTCTAGACCCAAAAATCATTGTATGGGAGGTAAGTTTCATACTTCCCTCCAATTTTTGTTTCTTTATTTTAATAAAATTAGGGATGATTCTCCCCTCCTGTGGAATTTGCCCAAGAAACAAAGCTATATGGAGAGATGTTCATGGACCAGGTAACCAGTCCATTTTAAGGGTATGCGTCGAATTAAAGTTTGTAATTCGGGTGAATGAATTTGATAATTTTCAATTTTTTGTATGTGACATACGAATTCGACTCAAAATGAATTCAAGTTTCGGTATTGATTCGAATTTGACCAAATTAAAATTGGAATGACAAATAGCAACCTGTTAAGCCAAAACAAACATGAAAGCATCATCCAAATTGCAGACCTGAATAAATTTTGGCAGAACCAAAACCAACCAGTTCAAATCATCATGCCAAATTTCCAATTTCCATCTAGAACGAACACCACAAACTAATTAGTCCAACATCATCAGAAATTAAGAACAAAATTCATCATGACAATATCCAACATCCAAGAACGACATCAGTCTAGCAGGCAATAGCCATGTAATTTTCATAAACTTAACACTATCAAATCAAACTAAAATAGAAACTAAAAAGTGAACATGAGAGTGAAATTGTCCAGACTTGGACCACTTGGTTGCCATGAAAGTTAACAACATATTAATGTTGGCTTCAAGTCTCAAACATCAATTATTGTTGACTCCGATCCTCCTTAGACCGAACTTGCAATGGAAGAGCAAATGACAAAGTAATTAAGTGCATTAAATTATAACTTTTCAACTGAAAAATATAACTAAGTTTTGAAAGTAATAGTGATGATAGTTTACTAGATTCAAAAGCCTCAAGTTCTTCTAAATTTTTTGCCACATTCAATTCTGTCATTGATGATCTCAGCCAATCTTGAGCACATATCAAAGACTAAACAATTCGAGGGGTTAATGAGCTCCTAAATGTATCTAGAACGCAACCTTCAGTACTAAAAGTAGACTTGGATGCGACCGTAGATATTGGGATAGCCAAAACATCATAGGCCATTAATGAGAGGATTGGAAATCTAACATATTGACTTTCCACCACAAAAGAATATCAAACGTCTTATTATCATCCTTACCATCCTTATTCAAATATTTGTCTAGTTCAGATCTATTGTCCCTCCCTCTAAGTTCAATTTTTTTTTTTTTAGAATTCCATTTTGTACCTGTCATTAATCCTTCTAGATATATCTCCATCGACTAAGACTTGTTTTGAAGAAAAACTAGAAGTAGAAGAGGAAGAAGAAGAGGACTCATATGTAGCTTGGAGCTTATTATACTTATTGAATAATTCAAATATTGAATCTTTTACAAGCATAGCTAGAACTCTACCATCTGACTCCGCATACATTTTCGAGAAAACAAATTTAAGGTACTCAAATTTAGTATGAGGATCAAGGATGGATGAAATGAAGATCAATATATTCATCTTCTCAATTTTACCCCAATATTTATCATATTTGTCATTCATTGTTCATGCCATGAAGCTTAACTCAACATTTGGACTTTCCAACATTTCATTCAACAGCCCATTAATATGACTAAGATGATCAAAAAAATTATTACAAGTCACATATTTTGTTTCAGAAACTTTAACAGTCAACTTACACAAGTTCTCTAAAAATGCAACAAGGTACCTAGCCTTCTCCCAATCAGATTTTGTTGGCAAACAAGTTAGTTCTGAACTCATATAAGGGTCTTGTTTTTCAAATCTTTCAAGTGCTCTTTCATACTTAGAAAATGTGTCCAACATCATGTAAATGGAGTTCCACCTCGTATTAACATCTAAACTCAACAACTTTTTACATTCAATTTTCTCAATTTCTGTACATTTCTTGAATTTTTTCAACCTCATTGGTGACTGCCTGACATACCTAACAACTGCTTTTTTATTGTCTACTGAATCCCCAAACTTTTTCAACCCATCATGGACAGTAAAATTAACTATGTGAGCAATACATCTCACATGAGTCCATTTTCCTCCCAAAATAGATTTTCTCCAATTCTGCAATTTAACCTCAAGTATTGAACTATCATATCATTAGAGTTAGCATTATCGACTGTAATAGTAAGTACATCATCAATTCTCCACTCTAGCAACCATTTTTCAATAGATTTTCCAATTTTAGTCCCTTTGTGACTATTGATTGGAAAAAAATTGAGTATCTTTTTGTTTAATTTCCAATCACTGTCAATAAAATGGGCAGTAATACACATGTAATTAATTCGCTGTATGGAAGTCCATGAATCAATGGTTAAACATATCCTACCACTATTATTTTTTAGTAGCAGTTTTAGCTTATTTTTTTCATTCAAATACAGTTGATAGCAGTCCCTAGTAATTGTCTATCTAGAAGGTATTTTGAAAGATGGACAAGCTGTACGCATAACAAGCTAAAAATCCGTTCCTTCTACATGCTTAAAAGGAAGCTCATCAAGAATTATCATGTATGCTATGCTCTTTCTAATAGCCTCGGGGTTGTATTTTCAATTCATAAGAGTTGTTTTAACCTCCCCTCAGTAGTTTCAGTTTCTCCTAAACAGAATGTGGCTTGATTAGAACATTTGTTATTAGGATTTGAAGCACATTTATTTACATTTTGCTTTCTTATAGTATTTGCAAATTGCATGTCCAAATCTTTTTATATATTCCTCATTGAAGTGATTCCAAACTACAAATCTCTTCTTGTAGTGTCCTCTCTTCTTGGATATGGAATAATCCTCAAGGTAGTCTGTGACTGAATATGGAGGGCTTACGTCAGAAGAATCCTCATGCTCTTTATCATCTGCTGGGATTTATTTCCTCAACCATTTAGACAAATCTCTAATAAAAAGATGGATGAGATTAATCAGCAACGAAACTTATAGAGACTGGATAATATCTAACTAGCCTCAATTAAATAGAAACAAGTAAAGCAGCCACCAGAGAGGTAGGACATATTCAAGTATCAATAGCAAAATTCCACAGCAAAATTTGAAAATTCATGCATAAGTTCCAAAACGAAATCAATAGCAAGTCTATTCTACATTTCAAAAGTAAAAAACTTTACATCAATAATCAATTCACCTAAACCGTAAACTAGTATCTCCAATTTCATTTCTTCTTCACAAGAATATTAAAGTATAAAATTAAAAAAAATTAGGGCAAGAGACATGAACTTAAGGCTTACCTATTAGGCTAATACAAAATTTGGGCTTGATTCTTGAACCCACTTCGTAGCTACTCCAATCATTGGCAGGGACTAAGGAGTGGCTCATCGTCATTGGATATAATGGCCAGAGGGGAAAGAAGAATGGCAACACTGGCGAGAGGAAGAAGGATTGCTAAGTGCTAAGAGCCGAGAGGAAAGAGAAGGCAAAATCGGCTCAATGGTGAGTGAGAGAGTGAAGAACAATTAGGGATTTAGGGATTTTGGGTATTTTCCTTTGGTTTTAAATTTTTAATATGTATATGTAATGTATCAGTATATGTATTATATTATAAAGTATGTACATAATACATATATTCTATTTATTATATAAAATGAATTCGAATTCGGTGTATCTGATTTCAAAATTCTCAATACTACTTTCGATTCTAATTTGACAAAAATGAATTCGGTTCATCCATTTTCTTATCGATTTACCAATTGACCAAATTTGAAACTTCAATTTAAATTCCAATTCAGTCAGTAAATCGGTAATTTACACACCCATAGTACTCTTTCCTGGAAACCAACTCAACATATTTGACAAATACTAAGTTAAGATTATAAAAATCTGACTATTTACATCGATTAACATTAATGCTATATTTAATATTAGAAAAAAGACCTAAATTAAAAATAGAAACTAAGCAAAGATACTCAAATATTTTAAACATTTAAATCAAAGAAAACTTCAGTGTAGAGAGACTAAAACAACCAACCTGAAAGTTGGTTCAAATTAAACAACTTAAGTGCAAGGTCCTTCCTATTCAAGCAAAGATATTGGTCCCAATCTGTTACTTAAGCCATGATTTTGTCACCTGGATCCATAAGGAACATGTAAAGAAAACTATAATCTCTCGTTTGGTACGGTGAAAAAGTCTTGAATGGAAAGATCTTTCCACCCAGAATTCTTTTCCTGCCAGAATGTGGAGAAAAAAATTTATCATTCCAGTGTTTGGTAACCAGGTCAGAATGGAATGTTAATTTCTTTTCCCATGTTTGATATAATCATATTGAGAAGTCAGAATGGAATGAAAAAAGCTACTATATTGACTTAATTGCCCCCTATATATAACATTCTATACACATCTTGATTTAGAGACAAATGAATTATTAATTAATACATAACTTTTTAATAGTATAAATCACAATAACTTATTAAGTGAGAACACAACTTTTTAATAGTATACAATTGCATTAGGTGAATACTAACTGTATTACAATTACAATAGGTGAATACTAGTTGTAACTAAATTAAAATTTTAAATTATGTATGTTGAATCCCATGTATTTCTCATACATGTTAAATCCGTCATTCATGCACGTTAAATTCTTTACCCTTGATTTGCTTCTAGATAGTTTTAAGAACTATTTGTAAATAGAAAACTATAATTGTGCCTTAACAGATAGTCTAGTGGGTTTACTCTTTTCTTTTTTAAATTTTTTTAATTTCATATGAACATATTTTGGGATGTTGTTATTTGTTTAAATTAACAAATTTATCATATAATACAATATTGTGAATAAAAATATATTAAAAATGTTAATTGAATATTTTATTTCAAAGTAAAAAGAAAGAAAAGTCATTAAATAGAATTAAAATTATTTCTAAGTAAAAAAGTAGTAGACTTATTAACTAAACTCACAAAATAGAGCTAATATTTGCAGTAAATGACAAATTAATATATATGAAAGATAAATAGGTACACAGGAAATAGAGATATAGAATATACAAAGGTAATATTGACTCCTATAATTTAGGTATTTATTGGATAGAGTTGGAACGGTCTTTCCCTAGATTTTTGTGAGGAATAGGATTCTAGGAAAAAATTGGAATAAGTTTTCTAAGGGGAAAGGGCTATACCAAATACTAGAATGGAATGAAGAAGTTGGAAAGGTTTTTCCATTCTAAACCTTTCCAACGTATCAAACGAGGGGTAAGAATATCTAAAAGAAGGCCTATCAACTCCACACCTAACATTATTTTTTGTAAAAATATTTAGAGTCATCCACCACATCAGCACGAGGGAACTCTGAAAGAACAATGTTGTGGTTGCATCATTATTACTATCACCAACCAATGTAAAGTCCCCAATATTGGAAATTCTGTTGTATTTGAATACTTTGTTTTATATATATTTTTCTCTAGCCATGTTTAAGTTGTGGAAATTTTTTTTATTTTATATTGGATTTTTTGGTATTTGTTATCTTGTATTCTTTAGTGTGACATTCATTGTACCAATTTGTTTTGTTCAAACAACTTACTTGGGTGAGTAACACAGTTCATCCTATATTTAGAGAGCATAAATGTCTAATTTTGAATAAAACCTCTACACACAATTTGGATATGTAATTTTTATGCATAAAGAGATGCATGAGGATCCAATTACAAAATCATATCAATCACATGAACTAGTACAAAGATCGTTACGAAAAATATATCAAACAACTATTAGAATTTTGTACTAACATGAAAGTTTCAAAATTCGAGACACAATCAAGTAACATAGACAAACCATCATTTCTAACCATTGAGTACTAAAAGAAATCAATAACTACTTAGACCATGATTTACTCACAGTATATCCCAACGGATAATAGATTCCATGATTTTTTAAAAAATATTACGACCTTAAGAAATATATTCTAATATTACAAGATAATTAATGATCAAAAAAATAAATGCAAGAAAAGTAAGCAGAAAATTAGTTAAGCTACCCTCTTTGCTTATGTAGTACTCCAATTCTTTCAAATTATCATATAATAGTGACAACGGGTGGGTAAATTATCAGAGTATTTCTACGACCAACTAACCGACCAACCAAGAATTTGGGGTAAGATATTTCCGGGAACCCTACTTGATAGTCCCTTCCAACAAATTCTTGAACCTTCACAACAATATATTTGAGGTACATATAAATCAACACTGCAAATTTACACAAAACTTCATATCCTAATTAAAATCTCCAAATTTTTATACTATACTAGAGAGGAAATGACACCATCTAGGAAAAAAAGCGATAGGCAGAATACCAAAATAGAAAATAGAAAATGCGCTTGAGAAGAAACATAACAGATAACTAAAAGCCAAGGGTAAGAGATTATTATTAGAATATATTAAATGAAAAAAATAAAGTCAGGAAAAAGAAAGATGAATCATTTAAATCAATGAGAATAATGAAGAATATGAAACAAAATACTTATAGTTAGACAAATTTAGCATGTTACGAATAAAAACAATAGGAACTACATACCTTATTCAAGAGATGTATAGTAAAGCTGGGTTTAGATGATGACTCCAACTGCTTTTAGATATAAAACAAGTGAACAACAATTAGATTAAAGATTCTCCTAAAGGAAAAAAAAAATAGCATTGCAATACCGTAACAAAAAAACCATCTTTAGTTTATCATTAATTTCAATCATTCATCGTAAATAGAAGTTTCCACAATTTAGATCCACTACTGAGGAATGTAGATTACTCAGGATACACACCTGAACTCTACCTAAAGTTCATACCTTCACCAATACATGTCTGAGTGAAACAATACATAAGGAAAAGGAAAAGGAGGAAAGAGGGAGAAAGTGATGGAAGGAGAAGAAATTCTAATTGTTTGGATTGCTGAATTAGCTTCTATCCTAAATGGATAGTTAATACTTTAATTGCTAAAACTAAAGCTCAGACATAAAATTCGTATTAATTTATTTCGTTGTTGAAAAAGTTGAACTGAGGATCTCTTCAAATTCTAATAGTAAAGAATTGCTAATAATTGCTTTTAGCACATACAAGTCAATGAATGTGTCTACAAATATTTAAATAATTAGAACAAAATAGAAGCTATCATGACTTGAAATCACTACTTAAAAGATGACCAAAATAATATCACATTCTGAAATTACCCATAACCTTGAACAAATTAGCACTGTTGGTATAAGTTGTACCTCACTCTATATTCACACTCGAAACATCCTCACAATCCCAAAATACCTTTGCAATTGAAATTCAAAACCTATAGTACAAGGAAGCACTCTTTCTTGAATATAATAAAAAGCACTCTTCCTTAAAAATTTATATGTATATATATATATATAATAAAAAGCACTTTTCCTTGAAAAAAAAGGGGCTTCATTACATTCCCAAATCTTGTGGAAAAACAGGAGAAGTATTTTAGCAAGAAAATGACTTGACTTGAAAAAAAACCTACAAATCTTTAAGGGAATATTGTATTGGCAAATAGATTAAGATTAATAAAAATTTGAATTTCTTTAGAAAATGAAATTTCTTAGAAAAGAAATCAATATTATCTATTGTAATAAAAAGATACTCTCTTACTATTATTATTAACCCATTCTTTAATTCAATATCCTTAAAAGTTTTTGTCATGTTTCGTTTTGAAGTTCTCTTTTCTATTTTTTTAATGAAAATCAAGTAACTTCTTGCTAAAATACTTCTAGTCTATTCACGAAAGATCTATGAATACAAAATATCTCAATTTATAAATCTTTTTGCTCTTTGTAAGCTTTTCTAAAGTTTCATTTAACCCAATATGCTATTTTTCCGTCTACAAAATGGTGTAAAAATGCCCTCGCAAAATGTAGCAGCATATCATTTATGTGCCTTGAATAGCATAATTGAATACTTTCAAGAATTTGATGGGTCCTTTGGTAGCAAAAATAGCGTATAATGGGCTAAACCAGGTTTTGAAGAAAATTTTAATGACTAGTGGTACAATTCACCCATAATCTTAGAACATTCCAACATAAGTATACCATTAGACATTTCCCCCGGATATCCAGTTTCTAAAGCCTTAGCCTCTGCAAAAACCCCAATCCAAACTCAAGCAACAATGGCTTCCCCAGCCAAACTGCTTAGCAAATCTCCCTTGTTGTATCGTTTTGTCCAGTTTTCTAGCAAACCCACTTCACATTTCAGTGTTGCCCCCAGAATTCCACCTTTTCCCACTTCTATAAGCAGTAGGGGCTTCAGCTTCAGAAGCTGCTATCACTCAATTTCTTTAACCTCAACTCCTGTGTATAAAGAATTGAGTCACTCTAAGTGGTTTTAAACAACTGGGTTCTGATTATTTTCGCCTGTTTGCTGTGTCTGATGGTGGCTCCGGCGGAGGAAGTAGTG
The DNA here is from genome assembly GCA_013103745.1 of Gardenia jasminoides. NCBI lineage: Eukaryota > Viridiplantae > Streptophyta > Magnoliopsida > Gentianales > Rubiaceae > Gardenia > Gardenia jasminoides. The sequence goes on from CM023096.1 coordinate 31,480,410, forward strand.
GGAATAGTGGCTCAGGTGGCGGAAATTCTGGTGACGGCGGTAGTGGTGCTGCCGGAGGTAGTGGTCGTGGGAAAAACTGGTCATTTCTGTTATGGTAGAATCCTCCTTCTTCCTTTCTGTATTGTTGTTTACTTTCTATTTTAGTTAATGACAAATGTGAAGTCTTTTTATTTTTATTTTAATTTTAAAATGTTCCTCCTTTCTTTTCCCCCCTGTTGAATTCAATTTTTAGTAGTCCCTTTGTGTCGTTGTTTTGTTTTATTTTTGCTTCAGAAATATGAAAGAGAAGCATGAAATGTGCTGTTTGTGATTTAGCGGATGATTTACATGTGATAATGTCTAGTGGAAAGGAGATAACTTGAGAAATTAGTAGGTCTTGTAATTGTTGGACTGGGAGAATTGGCTGTTTTTTCACAGGAATCCCACTTTTATGTTTTGCTTTGCAGACTCTGCATAGTAAGTCAGCTGCATTATAACAATGCTTATTGCTCATACAATCTTGGATTCAGTTGTGGCTTATAAACAATGGAAAAAGAGAATAGGAAAACAGTTGGAGTCCAGGGGGTGTTGGACAATTTTATGTGATTTTGCTGGGGTGATAGTGTTTACCTTTGGGCAGCATATTTTGAAGGCAAATGAGTACTTAATATGTTCACCCTTTTTTCTGAAAGGTTGTGGTGCCTCCCATGATACATGCAAGCACTAGCATTTTCTTAACAATCTTTTTACGAAGTTGAATCAATCATAAAAAAATTTCTGCAAGCTAACATCATCTATATGGGAACTGTAACAATCTATAATGTGCTAATATATATATATATATGCATTGGTGCAATCTCTGGAGTTATATAACTGAAGTGCAGCATTAATCATCAAAAGTGATGTGGTTCTTAAAGGAAATTCATCTGATTTATATAGTGAAAATGGATTTGTTCTGGTCTAGTCCCAATTTCTTTTTTCTTTTCACAGTATTGGGTTGATTTTGTTCTTTTATCTGTTCTCTTCTTGAAAATTATCCTTGACTTTGCCATTTTAACTCGCTTTCAATCTCTATATCAGGTACTTGTCACTACTTGAAAAATATCCTGTGTGGACAAAAGCTGTGACATCTGCATTTTTGACTTTCATTGGAGATTTAACCTGCCAGGTGAAGTCCTTAATCTGCCCAGCGTGATATATAGTTTCTACTTGAAACAAATGGTCGAGATTTCCAGAAATATGGTTTCTAACTCTCTGTATTTAGATTCGTGTTGACCAGTATTACTTTTTTGATGTTGGAAGTGGTCAATTTTGGTGAAGGAGAGGTGGTGCTTCCTAATGACAAATTCTAGTGTTAGATGAGGTTATAAAATTATGATATATTAAGACTATAATCATTGCTATCTAAAAGGAGATGCTGATCAGAATGGTGAAAGATTTTTGGGAACTCTTTTCCTGCTTGAACAGTGGGCTACCATGTATAATTTTTGAGCTATGAAATAATTACTTATATGTCTTCTACTGTAGGGCATTATGTTACAATGTTTTTCTTGATGAAAGAAATAACTGATAACTATCCTATTGTAGGCAGTGTTAGTTGTCATTTTTTTGTCTTGTGATGTAGAATTAGGAAATACTCCTGTTACTGTTTAAGCGGATGAAATTAATTTCCATGATGTACTCTGAGATATGAATACTGTCTTTGCTTTCTTGATTTTTTTGGGGTGGTTCTGGTGATGAGCTTCAGGCTGGAAGGGTCTGTGCTGGTAGAAGGTATATATCTAGTTTCTTGTGCTAATGCAATGGGCGATTGCTTCCAGCTGTCTAATTTTTGTAAGAGGAAATTTTCTTTTAGTTTGATGACCTGGTGAGCTAGAAAAATCTAGGGGTGCGTTTGATAAAACTGAAGTCTGAAATCTGAAATCTAAATTCATTAAGTGATTGAATTGTTAAGTGCTAAATCTAATACATTTGAATGTATATTATATTCAGTGATAAGTGAATAGCTTATCACTTATTTTTGGGAGCAAGTTTTGCCTAGAAAATTCAGTGCCACTTAATTCATTCAGATGTTCTATTTTCGGTTATCAAACTGTTTGAACGTGTTAAGATCTGAATCCATTAAGTTTAAGTGCTGAATTGTGTTATCAAACGGGGCCTAGCTCTCTCTAACTTTTGGACATGAACACATTAATGAGCAACAAGTACTATTCATAGAGGATGCTGTTGCACTTTTTAGGGGCAATAAGACTAAATTTGTATATTGTTAATGTGGTGCAGAAGCAATATTTGGAATTAGATGGTTCCAAATAATCAAACTGGTGATTTCATTTTGCTGCTAATTGGACCATGATGACAGAGTTTCTAGTTTTCTTTGGTATATTGCCATCATTTTTGTTATATTGACAGAAAGATGAAATGTGCATGGTAGGTGTAGGATGTATCAAGCTATGATCTGTGAAGTTGATCTGGAGATTCTGCTTGAGATTAATAGTTAATTTCATACTTTAGTAGCACCAAGAATGAGAGGCAGAATGTTGGGTCAATAAAAATATGAACTCTTGACAAGAAGAAGTTGGGTAATCAAGGAGTAAAATCCAGGGTTTATTAGGAATTGTGGCTTGTAAAACTAAGATATCACCCCTATCATGGGCGTTTCACAGTCAATTGGAAAGTGGATGTTACCTTTCTCTTTCACAGTTGTAAGATTGAGAATTTGATATTTGGGTCAAGATGGTTACAAACATTGTAGTGAGAAGAAAATTTTGGGCAACTTAGGAATCAAACCTACTGTGATGTATGAGTTCACTTCTTAGATGAGATGGTTTCTCACCAATCCAAACTGAATGCTTGCTGCCAAAATCCTCCTTGTACAATGAGCTCTGTACCCTTTATTAAAGAAGATATTCGTTCTTTTTGGGATCAGTTGATGTTAATTTTCCCCTGAAATAATATCTGAAATCAGATTTTCCATTCAGTAGAAATAGAGCAATCCTAGTCATACAAGTAACTGAATTATCTAAACACGCTTTAAGGAGTCAAATAACAATTAGCTCTCTGAGGTTTGGACCTTAGAAGCAAATTTAAGCTCTTAATTTAAAAGCTTAGTTCAGGGAACATTCAAATAAGGTCTCAACACTCTGCATGAAAAAGTGCTAGTGCACAATATCCTTTTGAAGGCACAAGGTCGAAGTATGCACCACTTTGGAGTTGCAAGAATAGGATGTGAGCTATTAGTGGTGTATTTCCTAGTGCTCTGCATATGTCCGACTCCATTTTAACTGATTTTTATCTATAATTTTGTCACATCTTGTCATGGATGCCATAAAGATTTCTTCCTTATACCCCATGAAAACAAGACTGGGCTATGGATTCATCTTGACCATATTTTATAAAGGACTAGAGAATTATTGCATCTGCTGGTGGATTTTTTTTTCCCCTGGCCATTAAAACCAGATTATTGTGTATCTTTTTATGCCACTTTGGGTGGTTCTTGATTTGCTAAAGTGCTGCTTGTGCATCCATGCCTCAGCTTGCAATTGACCAAGTACCTTCGCTAGACTGGAAGAGAACATTTCTGTTCACATTGTTGGGGCTGGTCTTGGTGGGTCCAACATTGCACTTCTGGTATTGTGTTCAGATTCTCTTTCTAATCACATCTGTAAAGTGTGCATGTTTTGCACTATAATTCTCAGATCTGTTTGAACTTGCATGTCATTACTGGCTTGCTATTTTGCCTTTCTGAAAGTGCTGGAGATTTTTGTAATGATATCTGTAGTCAAAGGGTAAAGAGATGTACCTGGGTAACTGGCATTGACCAAAGTTTATATTCAGCTCAATAAACTAAATTAGTTCCTCTTTATGAGAATCAAATCCTTTTATATGTGTCTACTGCAGCTCTATTGACAGGAACATGTCTGTGAAACTATACCGAAGTAGCTTGCTGGATTTCTAAAATCTATTTAGGACCATGATAATCTAATAGAAATAAGAGGTCATTGTAGTGTGGTGCCATATGTCTGTTTTCCTAGCCAATTTGCTCTTTCGGTTTTGTTAATTGGCTAATAAAAAGTAAGCTGTTGCTCAGTCAATGACACGCTGAGGCATTTCCTTAGTTCACTATTTCCATCCCATTCAGTAAAATGAGTTGGTTATTTACTGAGTTGGTTAAGTAAGTTGACTCTTGCTTTGCTCCCTTAATTGTCTTATTAGTGCCTCATGTGATACAATTAGGTACCTGTACTTGAGCAAACTGGTCATAACTCCTGGAGCATCTGGTGCTTTCTTGCGCCTTCTTCTTGATCAGGTGATTTCTTGAGTTTTGCAGGATCCATGTGATGGCATGTTTAAGCTATCATTTGATGGCAATTCTTTTACCTCATCGACCTTTTATCTCAGAAAGCTTGTGTATTGCAGTTTCTTTTCTCTCCCATTTTTATTGGAGTTTTCTTATCTACATTGATAACACTGGAGGGAAGGCCATCACAAGTAATTCCCAAGCTTGAGCAGGTATGATCAGTAATTGTATCTTCATCATTTTCCAATTTTTCTTGGGGGCTGGGATGTAATTGAATCTCAGCTGCTATTCTTTTCAGAGGATCATCATGCCTTATCACATTAATAATATGATTCCTGGCATGCATAGAAGGAACTTTACCCTTGATTAGTTTTAATTATATGCTTTGTCTCACTTTGTAGGAATGGTTCTCTGCGGTTGTGGCCAATTGGCAATTATGGATTCCTTTTCAGTTCCTTAATTTCAGATTTGTTCCACAACAATTTCAGGTCTAAAGTTCATATTCCATCTCACTATCCGCTGAATTTAACTTTCCCTGAAATGGGATTGCTTTGTGCCTGTTCATAAGGGAACATTTTATCTGCAAATGCTGGTGTATTATGAAAGAATGCTTGAACCTGAAGTTTACAGTTATTCCATTTGTTACAGAATGATTGTTCCAGTTATACATTGCATGAATATCACCAAGACTTCAAAACTTATTGGTTTTAAGAGAAAAGTAGGAAAAATTTAGATTTTGGGAGAATATGGTGAGAACATGGCCAGAATTGTTGTTGGTGTTTGAAGTACTCATGAAAAAGGAATATGTTGTTATTAGCACCTTTTATTTACAAAATAAAAAAACCAATATAGTTTTTGGCAGGCCCCGTCAGGAAAGTACTGTCATCTAGATACTGTGGGAGCATTACTTGTTGCAAATAGCTTAACTGAAAGCAAATGGTAAATGAATTTTGTGAGGTAAAATCTTTGTAGTGGTACTCTGGGAGACATACTGCTTAGACTTCTCAAGTACTATGCTAAGCCAGATACAGCTTGTGAGTGGACAAGTAATTGCAAGAGATTCTGAAATTGCTTGAGGGAGTGATAGTATGACAAGGTCTTTGAAGTGTGTGATGGACTGAAAAACTAATTGTTTCTTAATTATATTAGTTGTATGTCTCAATTTAATAAATAGAATTTTCTCACCTCACCCAATCAGACTGTGGCTTTTAATTGGAGGATTGAAAAGCTTCAAACTTTGCATTGTTTACAATGGGAACCTAATATGATGTAAAAACAATTCTTGAAGGGGCATATGCCAACCTCTTATAATTATAGAGTGAAGCATAGCACTTTCCATGGTCTTTCAACAATCAAAATTCCATTTTCAAGTACTGAAGCTCAAATATGATTGGTGAATCTTTCCATGTTTGATCACAAAGTTTTGCTTGATGTCAAATTAGTCGAGAAAGTACGAGTTTGTATTCTACTTGGACAAGTGAAACTGATTCGATGGATTATTTTCTGCCTGATGGGTGCTTTTTGCAAGATGGACAACAGCCCATTGGATAATTAAGTAATTGTATATAAACATAAATTACTTACTTCCTTTACAAAAAATAAAAAATAAAGTTAAATTTTTGAAAAATTCTTTAGACTAAGGTGTACCACAGACTCTGGCATGAGTCATGGAGAGAGGTGCATGTTGAATTCTTAATTAATTTGATGGGAAGTAAGTTGGAAGTGTTTATATTTGCCAACTGCTGAAAAAGAAAAACAAAAAATAATTCTAGTTTTGAAGTTTTTAATATTTGACTTCTATTTTGATTGAGAAGAAGGAATCTGTTAAGATGTCCTAATGTAACCTGTATTCTTGTCCATTTTCTAAGCAAAAATGAATAGTAGCATACACTTGATGCATGAATTTCCTTGTAAGGTTTAGCCTGCTAATAGACATGTATATCTTATTTTTCCTTATTCTTCTTTCATTTTAGTTTATCTCAGATTTCTATGGTAGGTCCCATTCTTGGTACAAATTTATCATTTCAGAACTCTTATTTGTTTAACATCCACATTTTCTGATATTTTGTAAACTTAGTAGTTGTTGATCTTGTACTCATAAGAAAGGACTGTTCTTTTAATGGTGCTTACAGTCCCTTTAAATGTTGTTTGTTACAGGTCCTTGCTGCTAACTTTATTGCTTTAATATGGAATGTGATTCTTTCATACAAAGCTCATAAAGAAGTTCTCACAAAATAGGTACCTTTTTGTTCCTTTGTTGCGAACTTGAAGCTCTGAGGTATAAGTTAGTAGTTCTTATGATACAAGTGGCCAATTTGGCAATTTCTTTTGCTACTTTCTTTAGCTTTGGCATTTTTTTATTTCTTTTATTACAGTTGACTTCTATGGACTAGGCTATAAAATCTTGTGCACTTGAAGTATAAGGTTTATTCTTTTATTTAATGTCCTGTCATTTCCTTTTCAGTATTTGTCTTTTCTGGGTCAGCATTTAGGGGACCACTGTCTCCACTCCTCATCTCCCCTCTGCAGGACTCTGTAGACTCGGGACCTCCTTGATCTCTACTTTTTCTTGCACTTTGAAATTGTCTTCTTCTCATCCTTTTTTCCCGTCATCTGAAGCTCCATGCTCTCTGTTGTGCATTGCTTTTAATCTCTTCTTCATTACCTAACTTGCATCAAATCTCTCACTGAGATGCTTAATTTAATTAAAATAGCATGATGCAAGTTCCTCTAAATTCCAAACAATCACTGCATAGATCCTTTCTTGTATGTGTTTGTTTGTCCTTGAGGCCACTGTTTGGTGGGTGCATAGCCTCCTCGACAACTTCCAGGTTGTGGTCTTGGTCCTCCCTTCCTAATTCCCAGTGGTTCCAGGGAAAATATTCAAAGAATTATCGTGTTATATGTTGTGGATTGTTTAGTAATAGTCGTCATGCGCAAAAGAAATATCTAATCAGTTGTTGGGATTTTAAGGTTTTCATGTCATTGTTAAGCTTCAGTGGTGCCTATAAGCTCTAAAACTCGATACTGACATGAAATTCTTACTTAGAATTATATGCTCTAAGGATTAAATTTTTGACATCATTCATTCTAACCCTTTGCTGCATAACTGTAAGAGGGAATTGTATGGTGGCCTAACTATGAGATTGAGAAGAGAGAATTTGGTGGCACTATGTCTTTTGTCCTTGTGACTAGGACCAACCTGCCAATTTCTATTGTTTGGATTAATGATCTGAATATGGCTAGGCTTGCATGCAGAAATAAATTAGTTCGTCACTTAGTCTTGATGATTTAAGAGTTTTAGTTCATGTATTTTCTTTCTTCTTTCCTTTTGTAACAGCAGCTAAGCTGTATTGTTGGGTTGAGTCATAAAGGGTTTAATATACTCCCTCCATCGGAAATGTTTCTTGCATTTTGGGATTCTAACTTTTTAAGAATAGTGGATTGATAGTGATGTTAGTGGATTTGTTTCAAAATTACCCTAAAAAATTCAAAATTCAAAATTTAATTTAGTATGAAATATAGATAAGGTGGGGATAACATTGGAAAAAGAGATCAAAAGTAACTTTGATTCTAGTAAGATGACAAACATTTCGAGACATCCCAAAATAGAAAGTCTGACACTTTCAATGGGATGGAGAGAGTAATTTCTATTGAAGTACTCCCATGGTTTTTCAATATGAAATAAAGTCATACATACCAAAGCAGGTGGTTTGTACTATGTATAGCTGAGCATTCTATTAAAAGAAAAACAGAAGGAATTTTTTTTCAAAAGAATATAGATTATCTGGACCTCCTCCGAAACAAGTGAACTTTTCATGGCATGACAAAGGGTATCATGGTGAAGAATTTTAAATTAAATGAAAGATGAAAAAGCTGTAGGAGAAGAGCAACAAAAGGAAAAGAACGAGGGACCAAATTAGCTGGTGATATTACATTCCTACTCAACTAATCCTCAATCTAATACTTTGTAGGAGCTAAACCCTAGGTTTTTGTAGATCAAAAATATCTTAACTAGGAAAATTAACTCCGGAAAACTTCTTGATGTGAGTGTGTTTGGATAGGAGATTATTTGAAATAATTTTTTGAAAAAAACACTGTAACACTTTTTTGATGTGATGTGTGTGATATAAAAAGGTGGTTAGAAAATGTGTTGATGATGCAAGCAAGTAAATTTTAATAAATAATTTCCTATCCAAACAAACCAAGGCAAATGATAAATGTAGAAAGTCACCGGAGGCAATTAATTTAGCAAGTTCCACCTGTTGGTTGAACAGTAAATCTAATCATGCTTTTCTGATGGACTTTATGCGTCACTGGATGCATCGTACATGTCACATGCATCAGACGGTGTCAGATGTCTCCATGATGATGGACACTGATGGTGATTTGAGAGAGAGCTGGTTGCAAGCTTTTTATTCCTTTCCATATCAAAATCTTCGAAGTTTGTGTTTTGGGATGTTCAAATTTGTTTAGGTCTGTAGCACCATACCTTTTTTCCTTTTATCCACCTCTATAGAAGGAGAAAAAGGAGTGATTGGGCAGTGACAAACTGAACCTTGTCATAAGATGATGGAATTCTCTTGATCACTGGCGCATAGTCAATATTTGTGAGGCAGTAGCTTTTACATGCTATAATTGATCCACCAAAAAGTTAAGTAAATTAAAGTGTTTGTTGAGATTGACTATGTATATAGGAGTTTATGAACTTCATCTATAGGGCAAGGAGGAGGAGACTCAAATTAATTGTATAAATTGACTATATAACCAGAAGCAGGCACCTTGGGTTGTGTTTAGGATTTTGGACTTGGAACCTCTGTTATAAAAGAGCTGCAACTGACCTTGATTCGTTTTCTTGTAATGACCAAATTGTCAAATATGGTTGTCAAGAGCAGAAATGCATAATATGTTTTATATGACTGGAATGACAAACAAGGAGTGTTATGATGATCACATTTGGCAACTGCATTTTGCTTTTGTGGCCAGACTTTTGGTGACACTACCAGTATAACCAATAGCTGAGGCTTGGGTCACCATAAGGAGTACAGAAACTGTTGGCACCATTTACTGCTCTGACAGTCATTTCTTTACGTCTTCGCATTTTGCACCATCGATGTTACATGAATCTCTAGATTCCCTTCAAATCACTGCATCAAAGGTTGGTTGAACTTCTTAATGTTGCTAAGGAAAAATGGGTAGCGTATGGCTTGGCATAATGTATTGTTTTCTTTGTCGCTTGGTCTGGTACATCTGTATTTAGAAAAAGTTGCACTATAGGTATGGTGAAGCTGATTTATGTGGAGGCATAAGATGTATTCTGTTGTAAGTGAATTTCTAACATCTCATCCTTGTAAATCCTCATGGAGTGTCTCCAAAGTCATAGAATGTCCAAATGGTAGGTGGTCGTTTGGATTCCTAATTTTTTTTTGTCTCTTTATTTGGGTATTATTTAGAACTTTTTGGAACTTTTCTTGAGCATGTTTCTCAAATACTTTCTCATCTCACATAGATTACATCATAAAAGGTGTTATAGTAAGAAAAATTTTCCAGAAAATGCAATCAAACACATGATATTGCTTTCCCTTTCCAGCTCTCATAGTACGTGCAAAAATCAATCTTTTAGTTCAAATTTCATCTATGTACTTTGAATAATTGCTTTCGAACCATAGACATTTTAGTTCACAACATCTTTGTTCAAATTTCGTCTGTGTACCTTGAATAATTGCTTTCGATTCATCGACATTTTAGTTCACCTATTCGCAATTGAGTCTTCCATGTAGGGGTATGTGGAGAATCCTCTATATACTCACTCGATAACACAGAACTATTTGGTGAAATGAATTGTGGGATGTTAGTCACATGATTTCATTGTAATTTTGCCGTGCTTTTACTGGTAAGTTGCAACTACAAATAGAGTGGAGTAGTTTGTTAAAAATAAAAAAACCTCTATGCTGTTGTGCAAATTTTTTCTTTGTGAAGTATTAAACTTTTTTTATTAAAGTTTATGTATATTTTTATTTTTGGTAAAAATGTTGATGTATCTATATAATGACAAAATTACGTAGTTTTTATGCACAAAAGTATGTGAGCACAAGTGTAACATTTCATCAAGACACGTCACCTCTAGTCATCAAATTATACACGAGTAAGGGAAAAGTGCACCAATTGTTCCTCACATATCACACATGAGAAAATGTAGTCCTCTAAAATGAAAACGAGTGATTTTGATCCCTTATATGTCAAATGTGCTCGTTTTTTGCCTTTGGCACCTTTTTAGGCCAATTTTAGCCAAAAAAGAGTAAGGGACCCTTCGCCTGTCTCATAATTAGACAATTATACCCATTACTCAATTATGACTTATCCAAATATACTCAAATCACCCATTTTGACACCTATACTCATAATTAAAGGGTAAAGTTAGTAAATCATTTACGCCATTGATCCCAAAAACCAACTTATTTCAACCTTCTTCACAAGGATTTTCTCTGCTATTAGTAACCCAATTTAGCAGAGTAGCTGAGGAGCAAATTTGAAGAAATTCAATTCTCCAGGACAACCCCAAACTTGCATGCAGGTAAGAATCACATTCCCATAAGCTGCTAGCATTAAATTTAAGTGGCTGGTGAGGGTTAAAATGCAAATGCGCGCTGAAGGTTTAGTTTCATTTAGACAGCACCACAAATAAAAGTAAAAGGATAGACTAAACATCTAGCATTTTAGAAAGCCAAGAAAATCCCAAATCAGGAGTAGAAAGTAGTGTACCTAACAGTTGCATCTCAATATTGATTCAAGGACAGTACATTAAACTCGTAACACAAAGATTTCATTAAATAATCTCATCTGAAACAAAACCCGAAAAATCAAGACAAGTGTAAGAGATCAATGACTGAAAAGGAACAATAAGAAAGGCACTGATCTGTATAAAGAGATCAGGCAAGAGAGTAATGTGGCACCGCCATGGCTGCAACACCAGTTGCATGTACGGGACATCCATGGTGCCATCCGAGTTGCCCTGCCAACTTCAATGCCTAATCATACTTCTCCAAGAGCATGAGTATAATCATCATTGAACTTAGGAGCAATTTGATTTATGTTTGGGAGTTGAATAGAAGATTTAAAAAGAAAAAAATGCTCATAAAGTAAAAGATGGATTGAGAAACTGATAGCAGTGACATCTGATCCCCAATAAGAACGATGTAATAGAGTAATAACTATGGTTTCGGGGACCTCACGGTCATTTGCCTTATAAAAATTAAACGGCTGTTGGTTTTCTTGACGAAGAATCATGGGCAAAACAGAGAGGGTTTGGGTTGCTTTACTCCAAAATCTAGGATGGCTACTGTCTCCTATTCCTTCATTAATCCAATCTAATTTGCTTTGTTCGGACACCGATTGATTATCTTCACACTTCAATTGCCATTACAGGGGTTGGGTTGCTTCTGCACTGTTGTTGGTTTTCGTTTAGGGCTTGGGAGGAGGAATAATTTTTGCAAATATTGGTTTTCTTGTGTTTAAGTTTAAGAAATAAGTTGGTCATTCACATTTATTTGGGGTCAATGGCATAAATGATTTGCCAACTTTACCCTTCCATTATGAAGCACGTGATGGATTCGTGACTCCTTCTGGCTAAAATTGGCCTGAAAAGTTGTTGAAAAATTAAAAACGAGTACATTTGATATACGAGGAACTAAAAATCACTCATTTTCATTCTGGGGAAGTAAATTTTCTCCTACATGATATGTAAGGGATGATTGGTGCAATTTTCCTGATGAGTAATATATATATATATATATATATATATATATATTTTTTTTTTGTATTTCACTTTATATAGAGGTAATGAATTACTTATTTAAGGCTTAGAGAAATTTTTACCATCCTTGATGGTGAGGCTGCCAATATTGCCACAGTAGTAATGCTCCATCACAACTTATAACACATTTTTGCTTAATAATGAATTTGCCATCACAGTTTTAACTCCTGATTATTGACTGTAAAGGCTAACTTAGTCAAAATATCTGTAATAGTAGATTTATTTAGTCAAAATATGCTGTAAATTACTTATTTAAGGCTTAGAAATTTAACATTTTATTAAAAATTAGTCTTATAATCAATTCAATTCCTAATTTCAAATTAAAAATTTTACCATCCTTGATGGTGAGGGCTGCCAATATTACCACAGTAGTAATGCTCCATCACAACTTATAACACATTTTCGCTTAATAATGAATTTGCCATCACAGTTTTAACTCCTGATTATTGACTGTAAAGGCTAACTTCGTCATTTAGTTAAAATATGCTGTAACAGTAGATTTACTGTTGATGGATTTTGCACTTCTACATTTACCCTTCTAGATTGCACCATACATTGTAGAAAACTATAATACAGGTGATTAAAACTATAAAATAACAAATACGAACACTAAGACAACGTGTAAAAACATTATGAAATTTAACATTTTATTAAAAATTATGTCTTATAATCAATTCAATCCCCTTAATTTCAAATTAAACACATTTCCACATTTCCATCTTACAATCCAAACTGTGATTGTAGTAATCCTATCTGCTGTGGCAGGATCACCGCCTTAATAGTGAGGATCCAAATTCTACAATACCACCATCAAATAAGTATGGTTTGTTTCTTAGGTATTAATGTGATTACTACTTCTAGTTTTCCATTTATACCCTTTTTCTATCAATCACTATGGAGGTTGGTAGTAACTTGTTAAAGTATTTTTTCCCCCTTCTTTTTTGGTGTTTGCGTGTGTGTGTAATGGCCATGCATATCAAATGATGGTTGCTAATGGAAGTGTAAATTAATCAAGCTACTCGACTCGGATTTGCTGTAAATTAATCAAACTACCCGATTAAGAGTGTGTTTGATAAAATTGAAGTCTGAAGTTTGAATCCATTAAGTGATTGAATAGTTAAATATTAAATTTAATGCATTTGAATATATATCATATTAAGTGATAAGTGAATAGTTTATCACTTATTTGTAGAAGCAAGTTTTACTTGCAAAATTCAGTGCCACTCAATTAATTTAGATGTTCTATTTTTGGTTATTAAACACGTCTGAATATGTTAAGATCTAAATCCATTAAATTTAAGTACTGAAGTGAGTTATCAAACGAAACAAGACTTGTGGATAACTCGGTCAAAGGAACTTGAACTCGGCGTTAATTGAGATTGAGTTACTTGATAAAGTAATCAAACCGAGTTTGAATAAAAAAAAAAAAAATCAAACTCAAGTACTCATTGACCCTTATCGAGTAGTTTATTTATAATGTAATTTTTAATTATTTATTATAAAATAAAAAACCAAGTTTAAAAACTCGATTAATCTCAATTTGGTCGAGTTTGGTCTCAAACTCAAGTAAGGTCGTAAAAACTCGAATTCGAGTTTGAACTCAACTTTAAAGAACTTATTTGAGCTTGAGTTCCATCACAAGTATTTTTACTCAAGCAGAGGTGGAGTAATGCACTACTTGAGTTTGATCCAATTCCATAGCAGCCCTTGTTGCCAATAAAGATTTGTACTACTAGCATCCGCGAAGATTTTGGTAGTGCTGAAAGTCGATGAGAGGTGAGGGACGAGTGTTTAAAGTGTCAAAAAGTAAGATTTCTTTATATTAAAAGTCAATGAGAGGTGAAGAGTAGGTGTCCAAAAGGGTAAAATCGACGCATTGGCACTTTTTTTCTTTCTTTTTGTTTTTTTTTTGGGGGTGGTGAAAAGATGCATTGAAATAAAGGAAACAGCATACAAGTGCTCTAGTCATACTTCATAATAGCAAATTGCTTAACTGGCTGAGTTTCGATTTACTTTGTATAGTGCCTCATTTTGTACTAGTATATTACATATTTGATCTCGTTATCGCAGGGACAATTAGTTCGAGGGTTTCTATAATGTTCGGCCACAATTGTATCTCTCGACTGTGCACAACCACAAGAAGGGTACAAACTCAAAATCACAAGTGCTAAACAGACGGCTTGTCTTTTTTTTTTTTTTTTTTCCTCCTTTGGTTTTTTTTTTGGAGAATGGCGCCAAATGTCCTTGCTATTTTATAGTGCTTCTTTTAGTACCCATCATTAGTTTTGCTAAGGTACATATTTCTTGTCTGGTGGAAATTGTGTCCTAGAAGTACATATTTCTTTTCTGGTGGAAATTGTGTCCTGGAATTACGGAATCCCTTGATTCCAAGTTTCCATGAGAATCACATTTGGTGGATGATCCAGAAAAGGAAGGGGGAATAGGAGCCAGTGCAGTTGGCTTCCCATGCCAGTATGTGGTATTTGCGGTTGGGATTTAATCTTAGCACATTCACGGGCAAGAATTTGGCACAAAGCTAAATTAAAAAATACGCGGAGCCCCGCAATTTTGTGAACCAATCCGACAAACGAATAAAAGGAAAAGACAAATGAATACTGATTAAAGCCGCAAACTTGCTTCATCGTTCCACTACTCCTTTTATTTGGTCTTTTTTTTTTTTTTGTTTCTTTATATCAGCCTTTTGACATGGCCATCTCTTAACATCTAAAAGCTTTTTGTCCAAAACGTTACTCCAAATCTTCTCTTAATATCATCAAAGGCTTTTCATTCACTTTCTATTGAGAAAGTATTAATTTCATTCTGCTACTTTTGCTTTTGTTTTCAATAGAGTTTTTTTCTTTCACTAGTAAGAATAAAAATTGTAAAACAATGGAAGATGGATTTTTTGGAAGGGGCCACAAGATTTTGTCTGGTCCTCGTTGATTTGCTGCAAGTGAACTAATTTTATTTTATCTTTATTTAGTGATTAACAATTAGCATTTGGTCAATCTGGAACTAGTTTGTTCTTGCCTAGAGGCTGTTTGATTAAATGATTGCGAAAGAAATATCCATATATGTGCGCTGAACAATGGTTTGTAATTCAGTTTGGCATTTTTCTGTTGAACCAAATAAATGAGATGAACATACTATGTGAATTATTCTTACATCCCTAATGCAATTTATAGTTCCTTTTAGCAAACCAAATCGTTGCTACTACTACTTTTAATTTTGATGTTTACAATCAATTTGAGTGCCGTTTATTAAGATGAGATACCAAGCCAATGATGTGTTCGTAGAAAAACCATGTTCGAATCCACAGATCTTATGCGCACGACGAAAAGTTGGTATACTTTATCAAAACAAAGTTGTGCACTAAGAAAAAATGTATATCATAGTAAAAAGCTTTGTGCTACTGTAAGATTAAGATCTTTGATCTTGTAATTGCTCTCTAAAATTGAAGCTATATGTAGGTATCATCATAATATCAAAAGATCTATCCAACTGGAATGATTGATACATTTGAATAATTCAAAATTTTAAGTATTAATTGGGGTTTAATTATTTAGTGACAAGGTTTACAAAAATAAAATTAAAGTATACTTGCATAAATTCATAACACTAATTGCTAAAGGACAAACAAAAATGGCATAGTGGTCCTAGTTGGTGAACATGCTATATAACAGTACGGCGAATTTCTACCCTATGTCAATAGAAGTATACAAATTAATCTAATAAAAGACTATAGACATTTCTCACAAAATCTTAACAAAATTTAAGCTTCAAATGAGATTAAAACTATAGTTTGAATTGAATTGACATCATCGTTTAAAACTAAGGTTCATAACTTTACATTATGTTTATGCTTAATAAGTAGGAAGTACATTGTCCTTCTGAGTGCACCTGGTGAATGGTAATGTACATCACTCTTACTCATGGTTGAAACAATGTATTGGTATTCAACTACTCTGATGGAGTACATTTTCTTGTGCACTACATACATCACACTGTATCAACAGATACACGATGTCTGATAACTATAGCCCTTATGATGATCATAGGGAGTTTACCAAAGAAATCTGAAATACATTCTGAGGTAGTGTACATTTTTTATTTACACCACCGTTGATTAAGGTCAACATTATGTATCAATATGCTGCTACCATAATGGAGTACACTTGTTTGTGTACTGAGTATAAAATGAAGCATTAATAGCAATACATATGTTCAATAACTACATTGAGAGCAAACACTTGTAATGACTTTAGAGGGTTCCTGGTGTTGCACTCAAAAGTGTTTGATTATTAGATTGCATACATCGCATAGTTCAGCAAATTGCTTCATTAAAGAAGCTTTTCCATAGGAAAAAACTGAAATATACCACCAATTTGAATTGTGTCACATACTTTTTAGATGTCCTCCATTTGTAAGAATTGGGATTTCACTCAAAGCTGTTTATTTATTGGAGTAAAATTGCCATATAATTCAATAATTTGCCTCGACAAAGATGTAGTTCCATGGAAAATAAACAAAGATGGTCGCTAATTTAGATCCTTGGTTTTGCATGATATCAGTACAAGTACATTATATTTCTTTTATAGAGCACTTGATGGAGGATAATATACATCACTGTTACTTAAGGCTGAAACCATACATCAGTACACTACAATTATAACGGGTATATATGTTCATGTTTTCAGTACAACATAAGACCTTAGCAGATAAAAGGGAGTTCAATAACCACAATAAGACCAAATGCTTATGATTATGTTAGAATGTTCGCTAAGAAATTGATATTATACCTAAAGTTGTTAGATTATTAGAGTACCCAGCCAATTGATTCACTATTTTGCCTCACTAAATATGTGGTTTCTTGGAAAAAGGATCAAAGAGTACAATTAACTTATATTTATGCTTCACACATTATAAATAGGAGGTATATTATGTTTCTGTTATGGTACCACGAGGTGAATGATATTGTACACCACCAGTACGTATGGTTGGAGTATGTATTGGTACACTAAAACTATAATGGAGTAAATATTTTGGTGCATTGCATATAATACTACATTAGTATATACATGGGTGTCCGACAAAAACATTGAAAGCAAGGCATTTATAATTGATTTAAAGAAGTTCACTGAAGAATTGGTATTACACTCAAATATGTTTGTCTGTTAGAGTACACTTACTATCCCTTCTTTGTTAAAATTGGTATTTCACTCGTAACTATTTGATTATTGGAGTAAACGTGTCATATGAATTAACAATTTGCTTCGATAAAGATATGGTTCTTTGGAAATAAATAAAGAGGACCACTAATTTGGATTCATGATCATGTTATGAGTAAGAGGTACATTGTATTTCTGTTATAGAACACTTGATGAAGGATAATCTACACCACCATTACTTATGGCTGACACCATATATCAGTACATTACAACTATAATGGGGTACATATGTTTGTGCATTGAGTACAATACAAGACCTTAGCGGATGATGGGTATTCGATAACCACATTGAGAGGAAACACTTATTGATTATGTTGGAGTGTGTTAACTAAGGAATTGACATTAGATTAAAAGGTGTTCGATTATTAGAATTCCCAAATAACTCATTCACCAATTTGTTTTACTAAGTATGTGGTTTGTTGGAAAAGAACTAAATAGTACCACTAACTCAGATTTATGCTTCACATGTTATATGTAAAAAAAGTATATTATGTTTTTATTATGGTATCACCTAGTGAACGATAATGTACATCATTGCTACTTATGATTGGAAAAATGATTGGTACACCAAGACTTTGATGGAATATACACTTTGGTGTACTATATATAATATGTTTCTGTTATGATATCACCTGGTGAATGATAATATATACCATCATATTTATGAATGGAACTATGTATTTGGTACACTAAACCTGTAATAAGGCATATATTTTGATGCATTACATATAAGACTACATGAGTAGACACACAGACATTTAATATAAATCGAGAGTGAGGCATTTATAATTGATTTTAGGAAGTTCACCAAAGAATTGGTATTACACTCCAGGTGTTTATTTATTGCATGCCCTCCTTTGTTAGAATTAGCATTTCACTCAAAACAATTTGATTGTTAGAGTAAACTTGTCAACAATCTGTCTCGACAATGATTTAGTTCCTTAAGAAGTAAATGAAGAGGGCCACTAATTTGGATTCATATTTTGCATGTTATAAGTAAGAAATACATTATATTTTTGTTATAGAACACCTGATGAAAGATAATGGGGTACATATGTTTGTGCATTGAGTGCAACATAAGACCTTTGAAGATACATGGGTATTTAATAACCACGTTGAGAATATTAAGAGTGTTTAGTAAGGAAGTGACATTATAACCAAAGGTGTTAAATTATTGGAGTACCCAACCAATCAATTCACCAATTTGCCCCACTAAATGCATGGTTTCTTCAAAAAAAAAAGGGTAAAACATGGCGGCCACTAAATTAATGCTCGTGTCGCCTTTGACCATGAACAATTTTTTGGTTTAAATCAGTCACCGATCTAACTAATTAGTCAACCCGTGACCATTTAGATGATTTTTGGTCTTAATCCAACAAATTAGCAGAACATGCGCAGCTTCACGCGTGTCCAAAATGTAAGGGTGAATTCATCCACCATACTTTGAAAGAGTTACAAGGAGATATGAAACTAAATAAGAAGTGATTTGAATAATGGTTTGAAAGAGTTAGAAGGAGATAGGGATATAAATGCAAAGTGTAAATCGCACGTGTTCTACTAATTTGCTTGATTAAGACCAAAATCGTCTAAATGGCCAAGGATTGACTAATTAGTTAGATCGGTAACTGATTTAACCCAAAAAATTGTTTAGTGGTCAAAAGGCGATGCGAATATTAGTTTAGTGGCGCCAATGTTTTTAACCCAAAAAAAATAATCAAAGGGTATCACTAACTTATATTTATGCTTCACATTTTACAAGTACGAGATATGTTTTTGTTATGGTAACATCCGCTGAATGATAACCTACTCCACCTACTTATATTTGGAAATATGCATTGGTATACTAAGGCAATAATGGAACATACATTTTGGTATGTTGCATATAAAACCATTAGTAGATACATGAGTATAGGATAAAAACATTAAGAGCGAGACATTTACGATTGATCTTAGAAGATTCACTAAAGAATTGGTATTGCACTCAAAGATGTTTGTTTATTAGAGTACACATGTTGTCCCTTCTTGTGAGAATTGGCATTTCACCCAAAGATGTTTGATTATTAGAGTAAACTTACTATATGGTTCAACAATTTCCCTTGACAAATATGTTGTCATTGGAAAATAAATAAAGAGGATCACTAATTTGCATTCATGGTTTTACATGTTATAAGTAAGAGGTACATTGTATTTCTATTATAGAGCACCTAATGATGGATAATGTATACCGCTGTTACTTATGGTCGAAACCATGTACTGATATACTATAACTACAATAGGGTACATATATTTGTGCATTGAGTACAACATAAGAATTTAATAGATACAAGGGTGTCCCTCTTCAGCCTTGATGTACAATCTTCAGATGGTGCACCTTACACTAGCACAAGAAGTGTGTAACTAAGATATCAGTGCAACAAAACTCATTCTTTATGGTATCAAAGGGACATCAAAATTTGATAAATGTCAATGCAAGGAGTTGGTAGGTAAAAGCACCCCCCAAATACCACTTTGTAGTGCCAAAGATTCATCATTTTGGTCAGAGTCCTGTAATGTGGCTTGGTCCATCTTAGGCCATATCTTACGTTCTTGAAGAAGTTGGTGCAAATTGTCACACAAACGGCGTACTCAAGATCTTAGAAGATTGATGGTGATAATAGCACCTATTGTTATCCCATCATATTATTAGTTTGTTACATTACAACTAAAATTAATTCATTAGAGATATCAATAAATTTGAGCAGTCACCATAATAAAATGAAATAGAAGTTTGCAACTCAATATTCACCTAAAATATAACTTCAAATTCACCAAATATATACTAACACCAGAAGAATTAATTTCTCCTTCACAAACATATTGTCAAACAACTTGTAGGCAACAAAATCCAATTGAAAATACATTAATAACCAAAAAGAAAGCCCATGGCTATCAATAAGTACAAAACTTGAGAAAAAGATAAAAGAAAGCTAGCACGTACCACACGCACACCCCCAAAATCTGATTTAAACTGATGATTCATCAGAACACCTTCTTTGTAAAATCTGTAGAGTCATTTATCCAACATGTTTCATTGACACCAAGTTTTTACTATGCAATCTATTTAGGAGTACCATTCCCTTTTTTCCCCACTTTTATCAACGCCAGCCTACCCGGAAGTACAATCCATCTATACTAATCCAACTTCCTTTGTACGGGAAAAGATGACAACAATTTTTTTCCTTTCTACAAAGAAAAGATAGACTGCAGCAAAATAGTCAATATTCATTGATATAGAAAAGAAATAGAGAATACTGGTTTAAAATTTACATAGGCTTTAGGAGAGAGTAAGATTAGAAGAAGGTAGAAACAAAAATGAAGAAGGCAGAGATTGAAGATGGCAGGACTCCTAGCATTTGGGATAGTTTGTTCATGCCAATAAGGGTAGGCTCATCCAGGGCAAAGATTTTGGCTCTATTTTCCTTTTGGTAACTTCAGGTGAACCTTGATTGCTGAAAAAAATGTTCAGGATTTTCTATAGGGGCCACTAGAGACGTAGCATGTGATAAGTACAAGGTAAACATCTCTTATAAATTCAATATCAAATCTAAGTTTAGCAGATTAGTGGTTCCCAAATTGTAAGACATTTTAGGAGAAGATTGGATATCATTTTAGCCTGCTAGAACTTTGATGATCTATGTAATCAATTGTGTTACAATAGATGATACTTATGATCCATGAAATTGATTTTTCTATCAGTAGATACTGAGCATAGATGTTGGCATATTAAATCAAGACTCAAAATTAGAATTTTCTATATTATTATTTAGCGGTGTTTTAGTCAAGTTTGGTTTTTCGTAATTCTAATGGAGTCAAGTTATGGTAGTTTTATTGTTTAGGAATTAGTATTTGATTGTGGTTGTAAGACTTGTTTACCAACTCATCTACTTTATAAATAGGGAGTCTTGTTATTATTATTAGTTAAGAAGAGTGAAGTTTGAGAGTTTTGTTTTTATGTGTGATTAGTAATATATTATTAATATTATTCCTCTTCTCCCACACATACTTGTTGTGTGTAAATTGCTTCCCTATCACATATACATTGATTTGATGAAATCTATCTCCTATATCTTTTTGGTTGATTTTTGTGTCTACATATGGTATTAGACCTTTAGGTTCAAAAGGTTGATCCTGGGGTGCTTGTGAACATTGAATAATTGGTCCGACTACAAAATTAGTTATGGATGTTTTCTATCGTCAGAGTTAGAACATAAGGTTTGCTCAGAAAAAATCAGTTAATTGAATTAGACCATGAGGTTGGTTCTGAAGTGTGGAGTTGATGAAGATTGGAGACCATAATATTGGTCTACAAAGAATTGTTAGATTGATTCGAGGAGGTGGCGAGAGAGATCGGGAAAGAATTCTGTCAGCTAAGTTGTGATTATCAAATCAAATGTGAATTGTCATTAAATTGTGGGACGAAAACAATCTATCCAAAAGCGTGGATTATTGTATAAGAGAATTGTTTGAAAATGAAGAACCAATACAATAGAATTTGCAAGGTAATTTATAAGGGAGATATTGATCGGATTGTGTTGGAACCAATTCAAGAAAGCTTGATTTAAAGGAGGCAATGTTGGCATATTAAATCAAACTCAAAAATAGAATTTTCAATATTATTATTTAGAGGAGTTTTAGTCAGGTTTGGTTTTTCGTAATTCTAATGGAGTGAAGTTATGGTAGTTTTATTGTTTTGAAATTAGTATTTGATTGTAGTTGTAAGACTTATTTATCAACTCATCTACTCTATAAATAGAGAGTCTTGTTATTATTATTAGTTGAGAAGAGTGAAGTTTGAGAGTTTTGTTTTTATGTGATTAGTAATATATTATTAATATTATTCCTCTCCCACACATACTTGTTGTATGCAAATTGCCTCCCTATCACATATACATTGATTTGATGAAATCTATCTCATTTTGGTTAATTTTGGGTTCTACAATAGAAGCCTTGAGTGAAATCATCAAAATTTTCCAGCTTGCCCCAGATTGTAACAATTAAACTAGGCATACCAAGAACACCTGCTAGTGGTATATTTTAAGATAAATCTTCCATGCTAGGACTGAAGAAGAAATATTTTTTTTTTGCTTTGCTTGATGATTGTATTTCTTTTCGGTTAAAGTGTAGTTAATTTCGAACATAATCAGAAACTGATATGGGATAGTAGAGTTAACTACGCATGCCAGAAAACTATTTACCTTGATCTTCTAAATTAGATTCAATGATACTCAGTCTAAATTACATTCGAGGTCCATATGGCAAATAATAAATGAAAATCCATGGCAAATTAAATGTTGCTTCTTGATGCACACAGGCTGACTTGACAGCATGCTATTTGAACAGTGTTTTAAGTGTGACATTCATAAGTACCTGGCTCGTATAGGATTATTTTGCTTTCTAGTAAGGATAGGAAAGATGATACTAAGCACATCTTGTGGAATACTGGATAAGCAAGTGAATCAAATTCTCATTTCTCTTATAAGGTTTTTTTTTTGGGGCATTTCTCTTATAAGTTATATCCCATCGTTCAAACCAAACTGAATTCAGAACTGAGTATTCAGCTTGCCTAACATTGTAGGAAGCTGGTCCCTATTTCAATTGTATCTCAAGCACATGAAAACTTTGAATCTCAACATTACAGAATGATTATAATTGCACGTTTAGAACTTCATTTGCTGGTTGAGATGCTGCATTGTTAGCTACATGGATCGGCAGCCTGCTACTTGAATAATTCTTTTAATTAGCATAATGTTTATGGTTAACAAGTGATGATATCATTCATTATCTTGTTAAAATTTGGATGTAGTTCAATTTAGGAAACCTCATCCGTTTCAGGAAGATGTCCAACACATGGTTGACACAGGTTTGAAGGCTACAGATTCTCATTTTTCCTAGTCAAGACTTATTCCTAGAGCCGTTATTCAATTCCACCATCACTATCACTATCGGTATCATCATAGAGTGGTCAATGATAATGGGTTTTGATGAAAACCCATAGTGTTTTTTAATGTGGAATGGATTTTATAATTTATTATTTTTCTTTTCATTGTTTCTTTTTTCTTTCTTTTCTTTCCATTTGTTGAAACAGAGATCATTTTATTTTCTTATTTTTGTATTTAATGAGAATAAAAGTGTAATTAAGATGATTTAAGAAGAATAAGATGAGCAACTAAGATGATTCCCAGTACTGTGTGTGGTTAATCAAAACCCATAGAAGAGGCTTTCTATCATTCCCATTAATTTATTCCCCATTG